>JAPMOQ010030862.1:264071-281332 GCA_026543055.1 Argiope trifasciata
CAGAATGTTCGGAACTAAACGAAAAGCTTTTAATTACAGAATTACAAGAAGAAAAGTACTTAAAATATTCATCTGTTCCATTTCTTTTATCTGCCACTGTTTTCGAATTCTTTGCTCTAACCCGTTCAGTTCTTAATTAGACATGCCATTTTTTCCCTTCAAATTGATGCACTTAATTTTCTCTTAGTGGATTCAATTATTCTTCTTAGTCGAGCAGTTTTCAAACGACTCAACTCGAGCAAAACTTCATTCGCATGAAATTAACCGATTTTTTCGCCCAGTTTTTATGGAATCAAAGTTAATTACGTTTCAGTTAACGTTGATACTGCGTGAGAATACTTAAGTGCTCTGCATTTTTTTTTATTACCCCATTTTTGAAAGATCAGCTGCCCATTATTAATTCAATCAGCTTGAAGTTTATAGGAGCTGGAAATTAAGTTTTCCAAAATGGCGCTGTTTGAATTCATTCTCTTTTAAAAAAGCGTCACCTATTTTGATAAAAAAATCAATTTATGTTCAAATGATAAACAGGAAATAACGTGGACCAATTGAAATTGGAAGTAACTGTGCATCATATGAATACATATTATGCAATAAAAAGAATAATTTACTGAATGCAATAATTATTTATTTTATTTAATATTTATTTGGAAAAAAATCTAATTTTTATTTAATTATATTAATTAAATATTTTTTAATATATTTCTTAACTTTGCTTTATTTCTTTATCATACTTTTTGATTTGTATTAAGATCATTCAAATTGACAGTTAACGAACATTTCTTCTAATATTACCGATTTTAGAATGTATGCTACACTTTAATAAACTGTAGTTTTAATAAATATATACTACACATTTACAAACTGTATTTTTTATATTTATTTTTAATTTGCTTATAAAAATACAGAATTATCAGATAATTATTATTACAGCTTTTAAATTCAAAATGGTATTTCGTATAACCACAGAAGTCACGTGCATTTGTAGCAAAGTGACAATGCCGAATATTTTGATATCGATTACAGTATCCCTAGCGGGGAAATTAGGAAGTTGCAAAAATAAATAAAAAAAATATAAAAAATGAAGGAAATCGGCCAAAAACTCCAATTAATAAAATGTATGTAATCCTATAATATAAATATAGCAAAAAGTTTACTTGAATTATTTATAAAGTTGTTAGAAACATTAATGCTTAAAATTATGATCGTTATGTGACTTGGAAAAGGATTCGACTAAAATTGAAAAATGTGTTCTTAAGGTATCCGACTACGTTCAAAGGAAAAATTGGTATTTTTTAGAAACTTTTTACGGTTTTTAGATATATTATAAATAATAAACACTATAAATACAAAAACAATTATTTGAAAATATAATATGTTTTGAGAAATGGGAAAATGTGTAATGTTTTAATGAAATTGAGCCAAAACGGTTAACATTCTACACAAAATTTTAATGTAACAAACCTATTTTTCTTTGTGCACAAGTTATAGAATATAATGATGAATAAAATGAACCAAACTCGAAGAAAATGTTTGAGATGCTAAGAAATTATGGACAAAAACATGCGCGTATAGACATTTTTTCCGTAAATTCACAACTTAATTTTTCTAAAAACACCTATAAATGAAAAAGTATTTCACCAACAATAAAACTTCTGGTTCATTTCATTGCCCATATCCTTTAAAAGAGATGCTGGAAGTTTTATATAAATACTTCTATTAGTTTTTGAGATATCATGTTAGCTGGTGAGTTTTTATGAAAATTAAAGTTTTGAAAAAATTGAAGATAAAGACAAATTTTTGTTTAAAAATGTGTGACCCTGGATGACAGGTCAGTCCTTTCTTTTCTTAGAAAAGATAAACTGTTTTGGGAAGAGAAAAGTCTGAACTACGTGAAATAATAAGAATTTTAAAAAAATCCCCAGTGTGGTCGATAACCAGTATTTTTAGCATAATCGGATACCTTATGTATTTTCAAACATTTTTTACGAGTTAAAAAATAGCGAAGGGAAATTTAAGCAACAAAGAAAATAAAGAAAAACAATAAGGAAAATTACTGAAAAAGTCAAATAGTGAAATTCAACTTCTATCCCAAACACAAATTTTTATAGGCAAAGCCGATTTCAGGAGATCAAGCGATACATTTACTTGAATTCACAGTGCATCTGTAAAAGAAATTCATATTTTAGATGCAACTAAATATATTCGCATAGGATAACATCCAAGAAAAAAAAATTAGCTTTAAACTGAAGTTCTAGCCTCTATCCGATATGGCCATATATGACATAAGACATGGGCATGCCACGCAACATAAAATAGACAAAAAAATAGATTTAGAAATCATCAAAAATAACAACAAAACCATTTTTATATCACACATTCTGAATTACTTAAACTGGCAATCACTTTGCTCCTCGTGATATTTATTTTGTCTCTGTTATTCAATTGCAGTGCAATTTAAAGAGAAACGGTTGCTTCACTCAACAGAAGACCGTCATTCTCTAACTGTGGGCATTCGCTAGCCGAATGTTTCTTTTCTCTACATTTTTATTGCGCAAAAAAAAAAGCAATTTGGCATTTAACAAAAAAAGCAACTTGGCATGCTCCGAACAAGGTTGGATTTCTTTTTTTTTGGGGGGGGGGAGGAATGAGTTTTTAATCTCTGTTTAAAATCAGAGATAAACGAAGAAATGTATCGTATATGCATACCACAGCTCTTAACATTTACGCACACGCGGATAAGTGATACTGTTGTTTTACGCATGCGCGAATCGTGGCAGAAAAATAATTAAAATTGCAATTATAGAACTCCTTTTTTATTTTGATAAAACTTCAATGTTCTAAAAACTTCCCCACTAAATGTCCTACAATATGGTGCAAATATCCCCAATATCATTTAAGTATTCTCGAAAGTTTCTCTTTCAAACATACAGACGCTTTCAGAATACTTCGATATATATTATGTATAGATAAACATGGGGAAAATGCCAGCTTTTACATTATTTAAGGAATTAGGTTCCGTTTAAAAAAAGCTGGAAATAAAAGATTGTATCAATTTTTTTAACGAATTTTTAAAAAGCTGACAGAAATTAATGAAATGCATAGCAATACGCAAAGGCTTTTAAAATAATATGAAATATATACCTATCAAATTTTGAAGCTTAAAAATATTTTGCTGAAAAAACTATTAGCACCAAGTTACATAAAATATTTAATTGAAAATTTTAGCGGTATTAATTTCTGCAAAACAGTTGATCGTTGTTGCTAATAGTACTTAAAAATTATGATTTGTAAATTCTCCAGGTATAAAAAAAAAGATGCCAAAACATTCATAATTTTAAATTACAAGTTTCAAATAATGTTTTCTTTTCTTTTCTCTGTTGATATGCATTCTTTTTTTTTTGTTCAAAAATGGCAACACTTTTAGTTGATGTTCTTCTGAATATTTTTATTTTTGCACAATTTTATTGTCTTTTTTCATGCTTGTTAAGAAGGAATTATACAATTAACTTTTATTGATATCCTGATGTGTTAATTTAAAGAAATTTTTTACACTTCTAAGCTTTTTCGATTACGAATTTTTTAAAAAGTTAAAGCGCAACAAGAAATAAATGATGTAGTTTCTAGTTCCGAATATTAAAGATAAAGAAAATAAAAAGTGTTCTTTAATACTTATGATGGTGCACGCTAATTGGATTACAAAACAATTTTAAATAACTTTTATCATTTAAACATCGGTCTATTTGTTGTATAAAAAATGTCAGAATATGTAATGTACGCAGTTCAAATCAGTTACTATCAAAGAATTGAGATTAGTCTTTGAAATGCCTAAAATCCATCCAAATAACTTGTGGTGTGTTTAGGAAAGTTAAAACATTTTTCAGTATATGTTATCAATAGCACTTGGACACTAACAGCTAGTATTTCGCCCAAAATATTTTTCCTACATTTATATTAATTTATATGAGCTTTGAAATACTTATGAAATAACTAGCTTAAAATAGATGTTCTCAAAACTATTAACATATACGAAAAATGTATAACATAAATATAATTTAATTACAAAAGCTCACAATTAACCTATATAAAATGTATTTGCATTGTGTACCTGAAATAAAACAAAATAACATATCAAGTCAGTATTTCTTTAAAATTAAGTCTATTTTATTTATCGATCGAGATTGTGATAGCTATAAGAGCATAAAGTACATGTTTTTAAACTTTTAGCTAAAACGAAAATACAATTGTCAACAATCAAAGCACGCTGACTATGGGTGAATTTTCAGCGCCATCTGGGATGATGCAAATGCATGAATTTTCTACGTCAGTTTGTTGTAACACAATGCAGATTAGAAATTTTTAATTTACTTTGTTCTGTTTCATTTTAATTTATAATTAATTCAAAATGCACCCGAAAGAACGATCAGTTAACTACATTTAATTTTAATTATATCAGATTAAGGAAAAAAAAACAAAATCATTTGAAATAATCGGTCGAAAACATGTTAAGCTTACCATAGTTAGAGTGGAAAAAAATGATACTTTACTCATTTGGCAGTGGATAAATGAAAACACTTTGGCGGGAAAGTTAGTTTTTAATTTAAAAAAATAGCCATTCAATTAACCGGAATAAATAGTAGCCTGTGTCCTATTTCAGACCATAACCTTCTTTGTGCTAAATTTCATCCACTTACATTCAGGAGTACTATTGTGATTGACTAACAAACATCCATCTATCCGAAATTTCACATTTATATTAGGAGTATAGATTATTTAAAACATGCATGGATTATTAAGAACCTTTATACGGCAAACATTAAATTAGATTAGATTATGAATAATTTAATTTCAAACTACTCAAGTACAGACTCGCTTTCTCATCAATTATTTTAATTCGAATCTAATCCAAAAAGGACAGGTTTAAAATCTATTTTAGTTTCTTCAGTACATTGCGTCACAACTTAAAACATTCAGCCGTATCGAAAGCCTTCAAATCAAATCACATGAAAAATTCACAGCAAATGACGGACCTCTGCCTTTTGATCCGCTTTGCATATAAATAACTCACTGAAAGCTTCCGTGAGTCGATTTTTGGCGAAACACGCGAAATACAACGAAAACTGAGAGCAGGGAACAACGAAACTGCAAAAAAATAAAATAAAAAACTTTGTTCGGGACTTAAAGATTTTTCCCCAAACAAACCATCTACAAAAATCTGTCCGAACATTCTTCTACAGTTTGGACGAACTGTTCTTACCCTTTTTCGAAGGGAGCGAGAATTGCCTTCCCCCGAGCAAGAACCATTTCCTCTGAAAACAGCTGTTCTTCACGCACGCGGCTGAAAGTTATTGACAGAAAACTTGAATGGATTCGTTGTAAAAATATTTTCGCAGCATTTGCGAGTTTATTTTTTGGATCTTTTTAGTATACTCTTCCATTTTTTTTTAAAAAAAGAAAACCGTTTTTCCCTGAGAGATTTTTTAATAGTAGATATCGTGGTGGATAATACCATGTATTTACAGCGAGAAACCGTTGTACAGTAAACAGCGAGGCGTATTTTTCTTGTATCGCAAGCAATCATGAATTTTTTGTATTAAAAGTTGTGATAGTTCTATTTCAAATTCCTCGTATACTTTGACATAAGAATGAAATTCATAAACTGTGGATAAAATTGGCTGTGGTATTATGTTATGCGAACAAAAGTTCTTGATTGAAATCTATGAAACTATTCGAAAAATATTGGAAATTATCTTTCTAAAAGTTCGCTATTTTCTTAATATTTTCTCGTGAGGCCTTTTGACGTTAATCTAACTGAAAAAAAATGTTTTCACATTCTATATTAAAAAAAAAATCACAAATGTCTTTGAGAAATTGAATTAATTCAAATGATCAGAAATGCCTCCAGAGGAAGTAAAAAATAACTTATGTAAAAAATAATAGTTATTTATTTACCAAAAAAGTAATTTTTTGCATTTTACAGCTGCTTTACAAAAAAAAAATCACTATTTTATCAGAATACATTTACATTTCTTAAAAATAATCGTTTGGATTCTGATAGGGAAAAATGCTTTATTTTTTAGAATTGAGATGTAAAGAAAAAGAAAAATTATTGGATTATACCGCATAAAGAAGGAAATGTGTTTTCATTGCTTATTCTAATAGTTTTTTTGTGTGTGTGTTTGTGAGAAGAAAGCATACGAAGTTACGTAATTGAAGGGTTTGCTGTAAAAATGAGGCAGCTCTGATTATTCAAGCTTGCAGAAAACCAGCGGTAGCACCAGGAATTACTACTTCTATATTGCAACAAACTAATGATACAAACAGCTCATCACTTGATTTAATCTGAGAACTAACGAATGGAGTTATATCTTTCTGGCAACAAACGAACAAGTTTTTATTTTACAGCATGACAGTGCATAAAACTCCAAATTCCCCTAATTGGAACAACGTCTTTTTTGCAGCAAACATTTCAATTGAAAAGAAATTTGATTTCAGATTCTAATAAATTTCTTGAAATTGTAAGCTCAACTTGGATAAAGTTTCATCTTAATACAAAAATTAATTATTTTTTTCACTGAAACCATCTATGGTAAATCTTTATTTATTTAGCTATATGCTTGTGAATACGCTTTTTCTAAAAGAGAACTATATGAAGATGAAATTTAATGCAAGGTTTTTTACTAGTATTTATATAAATATATATTAATTATTTACTAAAAATAAAAAATAAGGCCCGACTTCCTGTCCATCTGCCTTAATACAACGTATTTGATTGTCGTAAATCAATAGATGAATTTCAGTGCATTATTTTTACTCGAAAACCTTAGATCTGAGATAAATTTTAGTCTACAGTCATAAAGTCTATTTATCCATGTGTTTGCTAATTCCAAAAACATATCAATTAATATTTATGAAATTAATTTTACTTTCCATTCCAGAATTGTAGATTTACATGGTATCCAATGAACTACATAAACATTTGTGCTGGTAAGGCGGCTGTCGAAAAACACAGACGATATAAGATTTGATTTCGAAGCCAACAAGATCTATTTGTTACATTAGTTGTTAAATGAATGTTTGCTAGAATTTTAAATATTATTTTTGTATTTTTACAAGCATTTTTTACATATGATTTTGTAAATAATAATTATTTGTTTCTTTTCGCAATTTCCAACCTGTGTATTCTTTTTCTAACATATTTTTTTAATAAAAGTTTATTGCCTAGATTGTTTTTGATGCCTTTTCTTTCTAATTTAATTGTGTAGTTAAATAATAACAATTCAGAGATTTATCCTTATTTAACGGTCTTCATTTAAATATTAAAAAATGGCCGTAGAATTGTTCTGACAATAAATTCGGTTCCATAGAAATGTTATACATGAAATTTTGAATTCAATAAATAAAAAAAATGAGCACTCATAAAAAAAGGAGCAATGAACACAAAAATGAACAATAAATAAAGAAATGTAAACCAATTCTTTTCAAGAGACAATTCTTATTATACAAGTTAAGGCATGATTATTTTTATGCCTTTGTCATTTTATTTAATCATATTGTTAAATAAGAACAATTAAAAGAATTTTTAAATAGCAAAAAATTGTTACTGAATTCTACTTAGAATAAATTCGGTTTCATAGGAATGTTACACGACAAATTCTGAATCCAATCGATGAAAAAAGGAGCCTTCCATTCTTTGAATAGTTTTTATTATATAAGTTGAACCATGGTTGTTTTGGGTATCTTTTAAGTCTTATTTAATCATATTGTTCAACAAGAATATTTTAAAACATAAATAACAAAAAGAGATAGTTGTTGAATTCTACAAAGAATAAATTGGGTTTTTAAAAAATGTTATGGATGAAATTCAAAATGCAATAGATAAAAAAAACGAGCACTTGATTATTTTCAAGAGACAATAATTTTTATTGTATAATTTGTGCCAGGACTGATATCTTTGATGTCTTAATCAAAGATATCAAAAATTATTAAATTATTCTTCGTCAAAATAATTATTTAATTATATTGCCGAAGAACTTAACAATACTTAACAATAAAAAATAGTTGCGGAATTCTACAAAGAATAAATTCGGTTTCTTAGGAATGTTACGCATGAAATTCTGAATCCGATGGATAAAAAATGAATTATTGATTCTTTTCAAGGAACATATATTCTTTTTGTAAAAGTTGAGCCATAATTGTTTTTAATGTTTTTGCCATCTTATTTAATTATATTGTTAAATAAGAATAATTTAAAACATACTTAAATAACAAAAAAATGGCTGTGGAATTCTTCTAAGAATGTTGAATACCAAATATGTCTGTGGAATTCTGCAGGAATGTTAAATATAAAATTCTGAAGCCCCTTTTTAAAAAAAAAATGAAAACTCAAATTTTTTCAAAAGACAGTTTTTATTGCTTAAGTTCAGTCATGACTCTTTTTGATATCTTTAACATCTTACTTAATCATATCGGTAAATAAACATAATTTAAAACTTAGATAAATAATAAAAAATGATCGTGGAATTCTATTAAGAATGTATTCGTCTTCATAGGAATATTATTTTGCATCCAATAGTTAAAAAATGTGAACACTTAATTCTTTTCGAAAGACAATATTTCCTCTATACTTATATTAAAGCTCAATGTGTGTGTGTGTGTGTTGGAGCTCTACAGACCAGACCGTTGGACCTACAGCTACCAAATTTGGTACCTGTATACCTTGGAGGTCGGGAATGTGCACCTCGGAGCCCTTTTTTCGAATTTTTAATTAGAATTTGAATTAAAAATTAAGTGAAATTTCGACGTTTTTCGGCTATAAATTTCGGAAATATTATCGCACAAACATGATTTTTACATCAATTTAAAGGTAAAAAATTAACTTTCTAATGGTATCAGTATTTTAACATATAATTTAAGCTCCCATTTTTAACGAATTTTTAAAGAAATATTTTAACCATATTTTCAACAATATATTTCGGACAAAACAATAAAATCTAATCTGCACGAGCACGTCAAGGGGGAAAAAATTAAGTTTTATCGGCGTGTTGCCATCAGATTGACGGAAGCTCAAATTAAAAAAAAAATATTATTGCAAAATAAATCTTAAGAGATGTAGCTTTCAGCTCGTGACTCGATAAAATAAATATAAAATGTGATCTTTTTTCTAAAAAAAATAAATGCAAGGCAAAGGATTCTGCGATCGCTAGCAATATCATTAATTCGATAAATCAGCTTAATTTACGGTAAACCTGATTGAATTTATGCAGGATATGCATTCGAATTCCGGTCCAATGGCCGATTTGTAAAATATTAGTAATTGGCATACATATTGTTTAGTCCTGCTAATTTGATCTAAATGAAGTAAATAACCACAAGCATTTAATTGAAAATTTTAGAACATATTACACATGGCGAACCAGCTGGTCTCCAAAGGCGGCTAGTATTATATAAAACTACTAGAAATTCGTGAAAAGGTTTTCTTTAGCTAATAAAATTAATAAATATGGTTTCATAAAATTAAGCCTTACTTACTTATTTTCATATCTTTCGGTTGTTCTAATTAATGCCAATAAAGATATCCGAAGAACTCATTAATTATACACATATTTAAATCGACTGTTTCATGTGATTTATATTACAGGTTTCTTGCAGCTGACAGTGGCCGAAAAACAACGCCTTAAGCGATCCTTTTGACCGAAAAATTGTCGACGAAGCCAGATTCTAAGAAACTTTCTGCCTTTAGGGACTTTTCCCTGATCCTATTATTAAGCCTTCGATGAAGAATTCTTCGAAGAATTTAAATAGTGTGATGTTGGATAGCAGATATTGATTATATGTCGTTGGATTTATTCTTGGAACAGGGTTACAAGCTGTTAAGAAGTATTTCGTTCACGATTATATGCTTCGCCAAATCTTTCTCTGTGTAGGAAACTGTTTGTTTAAGAGCTCTTAATCTCAAATTATGTAAAACACTGACTTCGTGTGTAATCTATATTCCTTAAGTATCAAAGGATAGAAGAATAGTGTTATTATCTTATTTCACGAAGAATTGTGATATAATGTTCGAGACTATTTTATTGAACTCAGTTTGTAGAATGTTCGCTGTAAAATTTAATTTCTTTTTGAGTTCTAATCTACTTAGTTTATTTTACTATCCAATTAAAAGATGCCATCTGTTTGAGAAATATGTCATCGGTATGTCTTAATTGCTAGTTTATATTGTTTATTGTCTGGGATTCGACGCTTGAAACTCTGATCAAACTAAGAAATTTAAATATCAAATATGAAACTATTTGACTTACCACATTTACACATAATAAGAATAATACAATTGAAAATCTTCACCTTACTATTCTATTTCGCTGGTGGTTATAATTTATTACAAGTAAGTCTTAAATACTTCCATAAAAGTAATAATTGTTAAACCAGAAGATTCACCAGTCTAGACAGACTGTTATCTTGTGAACAATATTTCATATATTGTTGTCACATTTTAATTAACAGAAATTATAGTATAAAATCCCTCGCACAGGGGCAAAATACTTGATAAATTTAATAAAATAATTATTATTTTCAGTACACATTCGCAGTAAATATACAGTAATATTAAATGTTTTTATCTCTTTTAGTATCTTGTAACTTGTGGAACGTTACACCTCCGCTGATAATTATGTGTCTGCAATTTAAGCCGAGTTAACGTCTGTCATTTTTCAGTATCACCAACTAGAGCCAAGAGTACACCTTAGCTACTTCAAACGTCGCATTTGCTTGCACAAACCTTTTTTATGGGGGTACACATCCACAAACCTCACAGATAGAGCACAGAACAGCCATGCCCAAACCGGGACGCATATTCCCATTCCCTACCCTATTTCATGTATGGAAGAAAATTGAGCAATATTCATTGCTTCCTAATTTTTATTCATGCTTTAACCTTAATCGCATATCGATAAATTAGTCGATTTAAATATAAAAATATATGTTTCTCTTGCTAGATGTCGAAACTGAAGTTAGGAGTTTGAATTTGATAATGACAAAGATTAAAGAGGTATGTAAACTTTAACTACAAACGGCGTTACAAACGGTAGTGGAAGATTATATATTGATATTCAACTTACGGCTTTAGGGATTTCCGGTGTTCCAATTTTGCTGACAAATTTTTTGGCAAAGCTTATTATTTATAATAAGCTAATATTATATATATATATATATATATATATATATATATATAATATTTATTTAATAAGCTGATTTTCCGTTAGAATGCTGACATTTCAATAAAATAAAAAAATTAGATAGTCAAAGTTATGTCAGAAAGTCTTATGGCAAGTTTACCGACTTAAAGTCAAATCATTTTATAGTCTGGCTACACATGCTCTTAAATTGTTGCATTTCATATGTGATTACTGTAAATTGTCTCAAACTTCCGCATATTGATAATTTTAATTGCCACAAAATTTCATATGATTTGTTGTTATTGTTGTCGTTTTCTATGGATATTAAAAAAACTCAAATGTGTCCAAAAGTTTTCAGGCCGAGTTCAGCGAACCTGGGAGCCTGAAGGCCGTACCATCTCTGGACTCTTCCCTTGAAAGAGTCCAGAGATGGCAGCAGCAATGGCAGGGCAGTTGAAGATGTGTTCTGGGCTTCATTGTGATGAGAGGCAATACTTGCAAATGGAGTAGGATTTAGTATTATTGTCTGGTGCTATTTTCATGTCTTTGAAGTGGCTTGTGAGGATGTATAATGCTTACAATGATTGAAGAAATGTGTCTGGGGCAATGGACATACGGAAGGGAGGACTTTTTTGAAAGATTGCTTAAAAAGTCTGATATAATTATTATAATTATGTTAGATATAATTATTATAATTATATAATTATGTTAGATATAATAATATTTTAGATTAGTATATAATTATTTAGATTAGATTATAATTTAGATTTTATTCTTGTGAACTTTTTGTTGTTTAATTCCGAATTAAATTTTAATTTCGATTCCGACGTAATTAGCTTCGGTTTAATTTTGGATGACTCTGGAAATGGGTTTTAATTATTTAATGCTTTTATAGTTGTTTACCTAAACACACACACATATTGTTACGGATTTCCTATCCTTAAATCCGTCGGGTTCTTTTTACCTTGTATAGTGGGTGTGTATGGTGTGAGAAGATGATGATGACGCACATACAATGTTCAGTACTTTAGTAGAAGATACATCACAGGCGTTTATTTACAGACGAGACAAACACACATCAGCCCACAATAACGTCAGTAGCTCACAAGTAGTAAAATTTCCACAGCACTGGCTATAGTATTCAACACTGCTTTCTCAATAGACTGCAAGGCACACAGCTCAGTTCTGCACTTGCTTGGCTCCGCCGCTACTTGTCTTCTCCTCTGGAGGACTCGTTATCTAATGTCGATTCCGACTACTCTACTTTTTCTCTGTGCTGCTTCTCGCTTGATTCACACACACCTCTTCAGATGGCTGGCCCTTATATATATATACACCTGCGGGAGGCGGGGCTAACATCTTCTGGACCAATCAGGAGCATTCTAGATGTATCTCGATTCCAAGTGGACGGATCGGGGAAATTCTCGATGTTTCGGGTATTTTCCATTTTGTCGCCAAATTCATCGCCAAGTCACCAAATGGTCACCAACTCTTGGGACCTCTGACGTCACACCCATTCACTATCCAATACATATTATTGTAAATCTCTCTTCCTTACGATGACAGTATCAGAGCGGGAAAGCACAACTACTCGTTCGTTACAAAACACACACACACACACACACACACACACACACACACACACACACACACACACAAACACACATATATATATATATAACAGGGATGGTTAATCACAATCTTGAACTTGACAAAACAATGAAAATTGTACAGATTAAAAAAGGAAAACGATTTTCAGGTTTGTTAATGACTCCATTTAAACGAAATATATGGGCTATTTCGGATAAATCTCACAATTTGCAACTATGGAGAGATGATGAGGGCAACATCTGAGCTCACAAGCGTCACAAAAAGCATTGAAATAAACATTTTACCCATACGAAGCGTTTGTTGCAAACTTTTGGTGAATTTTACTTACCACACGTAGTTGTACACAATGGGATCCATGGGTTTAGATATCTTGGGTACATTGGAGTGGAGGCCCAGGAAGGGCTGGTACAAACTCCGCCTCCTCTTCTTCTTCCGGTAGAGGGAGTACCCAGCGACCAGAAGGATAACGGTGAAAAACAAACACAAAATGGCCGCCAAAAGATGATGAGCTGAAAAAAATGAGAGTAGTCTGTAACTCTGCAAAGTAAATAAGAGCAATTTATGCAAATTTCGGTACTTTTCCGTTATACAGGCTCGGCGAAACAAATTTAATGAAATAATTGGCAAATAATCGTCAGACGGGAAAAGTGAAAAATCGTCAAAAATGCAAAATTGCATCAAATTTATCGTTCATATTCACCAAATTCACGTTATTCACTTGGCGACTTTGTTCGCATTTTGTTCACACTGGAGACATTTGCCATTCGCTTCGCTTGGAGACTTGACTAGCGTTTGGCTCACATTGGCGATATCTTGAGCCCGTATAAATGCAAAATTTCATCAAATTTAGAGTTCAAATTCGCCAAACTCACGTTATTCACTTGGCGACTTTATTCGCATTTTGTTCACATTGGCGACATTTGTTTTGCTATTCGCTTCGCTTGGCGACTTGACTCGCATTTGGCTCACATTGGCGATATCTTGAGCCCGTATAACGGGAAAGTACCAAAATTTTTATTAATTGTAAAGAAGAATTTGTGTCTATGTATTTATCTGTTGGCATGCTTTGCCCTTATCTAGAATTGATCTAGAGGTAAGAAAATTTGTGTGCGTTTATTTTCTTCGTAAAATCAAAATAAATTAAGTAATCGCATCTAAAACAAACATTCTAAACATTTCCGAAGAATAAACTGGTCGTCAAAGATGATTAATATTTAAATGTATGTAATGGGTATTAAATAGTTGTATAGGTATCTATCTGTCTGCATTGAATTTCACAGTTTATGTGACAAGAAACCAACATTTTAAAGTCTAGTTCATTTAGCCAATCTGCCAATAACTTTACACAGTTGGCGTGATTATAACCGTATAGACATGAGGTGGATTGTATTGCTGCGCCAATGTGGAGATTCAATGTCAAAAACCGAGCTCGCAACCTTATGATTTGCAGCCGTGTAACATATTCGCTAGACAAAAGTGATAACCAATGTCCAGTGGCTGTTACTGGCTTAATAAAATATCACCACAACACCGTTGACGACAGTTTTGTTCACTTCCTTCCCAGATATTGAGGGAAGGTGTGCTTTACTGAAATGTGACATTAGCTATCAATATAAGCCATTAGTTGCTTCTATTACATTTTCCTACTAGTTATTAGTTTTGGAAAGAAAAAAATGTTGACACTAGGTTTCATAACCTTCCAGCGAGTGCGCGTATGTGAGAGATACACTAGAGATTAATTTCGTTTTATAACTTTAGATCTGGTGGCAATGTCCTCGGCTATTTGTCCTCCTCCCTTTGACCTACTTTCAGCTGTTGGCGTAAGTTTGTGGCGCTAATAGGTCTCTTCCGATCAGATATTTGTATTTTAGAGATACGCGCGACCGTTCATGTAAGTTTTTGTCACATATGATTTTGTAGGATTTTACAAATAAAGCTATATTGTTTTAGACTGTCGACAGCTGGCAAATGCACTTAAGAAGGAAAATGTTGAAAAAAAGCACCCACATCTCTAAAAATAAAGCTAAAATTAAAAGTGCTAAAGAGAAAAGCCGAACTAGGTATTGAAGAAGTGGAAGATGCGAAGTCAGGGAAAAAACCTGGCCAAAAAGAATAGCGGACTAGAATCACGAGGTTAAGTTGTGACATTTGACAGAAATTTATGTTTGGAGCACACTAAACACATTTGCTCAAATTGCAACGCTGCAATGAAATAACAATAAAATGATTTTCTTCCTTTTCATATCTAACTTTCAATTACTTTTTCCTTTTTATACATAAATTCTGTATTATTTTTTGCACTTCTATATTTTATATGCAAATTGTTCTGTCAAAATGTCGACAATTTCATTCACATTATTTTTAAATCAATTCAGTTAACCTGTGGGCATTTTATATTGTTATTGCAATCTATGTTTATATTGTTTCTGCACCTTTTTAAGTAAAAATGTTTTAAAGTAGTTGTAGTAATTAATCCTATGCCATTTACAATATAATTTTAATAGTTACGCTTTTGAAAAATTACATTTTACTACAGCGTATGTGGGAAATACGCGCGACCTTTCATGTTGGTATGACGGCCGCGCCCACTGGAAGGGTTATCAGTTAATGCATACAAAGTGATCCGAACTAATTTCATTTTAGAAACAATGCGCATCTTAGAAAAATACGTTTTTTTTTTTTTTTTTTTTTTTTTTTTTTTTTTTCTAAAAATTTGAGATATAAACGTTGAGGGATTGTTGAATTACGCTATACGAGTTGATGTTCTGTGGATTCCTTGAACTACCCTTGGAGTAGCCGTGCTGACTAACAGCCTGTTAGTTTCTGGTGGTGTTATTTCTCCGAATTAATGGTGAACTTAAATCATGATAAATCTTCATCCTTCCGATTGTTGTGTAAATATCATTCACTTCCAAATAGTGGCAACATCCAATATTTTAACCTAGAACAAAACATGTTGCTCTTTTTTTCATATATGGCTGTTAATAAACGAATTGTCTGAAATTCTATTCTCTTATTTGATTGGTCAGGATCAAGATATTTTTGTGGGGAAATCGGTACAGTTTACCACTATTTAATGGAATGTATGTTAGATCTCAGAGTTAAGGAAGGACCTGAAGCTAGTCAATAATAATTTAAGTACAGTACTGATGGTGCCAGGTAATCTCAAAACCCTGAAGGATATGATGTCAAAGATGGACAGTTTCATTCCAACTGTTTGAGAGTGTGCAGATGGGGAGGAAGACAGTCGTTTACTACCCCGAAAGGAATGCTAGTTTGACGGATTGGTCCATATAACGCTGGACAATACTTATTCAGCAGTCCACCACAACAAATCCTGTCTATACTACTACGTTCAGTGGTGGCGGGGTGGTCGGCTGTATGCAAGAAGAAGAAGGATCAAGACATTACAGCATGCAGATTAACTCAAATCCCCCAACAATTTGATGCTGAATATAATTACTGTGATCTTGTGTCAATGTTTCGGGTTCAGGGTTAATAGATTCTACGGTCGAAACCCAGTTCCACTAAAGATCCATCTCGTGTGTTGGCTTGGTACATGTTAAATTTGATGTCGAGGGCCATATGTCCCCCACTTTGGTGTGGGGTGGAGGTTTGGGGAAGGAAATTTATAAAAAACATATATAAATATCGTTAATTTCCAAATGATGTAAATATCAAATATTTTAATTTGGATTAGAACAAGTGGTTCTTATGTAAATATATGGTTGTAAATAAACGAATTATCTGAAATTCTACTCTATTATTTGATAGGTCAGGATCAAGACCTTACAGCGTAATTGATTGCATACCAGATTAGTTTAGTTTAGTTATATTAAAGTCCCGTTTTAAAGCAGCACGAGGGCTATTTTGGGATCAACCTCGTAATTTTGAGCCATGATCAGATGACGAGGACGACACCTGAACTGACACCCCCTCTCCACACCACGCCACACCAGCGGGAGGACGTATGGCCTGACAGATTTGATGTGCAAGAGACCCCCTCACACGACGGCTCTTCGGTGGATTTGAGTCCCGAACCTGAAACCCTCCGGTTCCAAAGCCAAAACCTTACCATCAGGCCACCACGGCCGAAAAATCGAAGATACGCGCCGTCTCTCTGATCACCAAGCCATACGCAGCTTTTGAATACCAGAAGTGCATGCTTTGTTCTTTAGAGACGCTCGCTCAGAGGAGTATTATGTGAGGAAATTTCACTTTTTTATTTGATTAGTCAGGATCAAGACATTATAATATGCAAGGCTTTCTCTGGAATAAAACATTTATCATAGAATATGCTATAAAATTTTTGTACAGCACTCAACTTTTTTTAAATAAATGTATCATTCTATCTTTATTTTTGGATGAAAATATTCCTTTTCATACTTTCAACTATTTAAATATTTATTTTTGTGCCAAAAGAGCAATACTTAAGGCTGCCGTTCCATACTTATCGCAAAGCGATTAAATACAAAA
>JAPMOQ010030862.1:291332-307151 GCA_026543055.1 Argiope trifasciata
AAAAAAAATTAGTTCCTGAAATCACCGATAGGTGGCGCTGCACAACTGGAACTATGATCAAAAGACACAAATAATAATAAAAATTAAAATGTTTATGTGGAATGGAATGCTTCCATGCTTCCTTTTTAATTTTTCTGCCCCTTATGGAAAATAAAAATAGTAAAGAAGCTAGAACTCCCGTTGTAACTGCAATTTCATACTGTAACCAGAAAAATTTGCATAAAGCATGGTTAGAAGCCATGTTCTGGGTATAAAAGAAGTTAAAAGGTGGGGAATGTCATTCTTATTAGTGATGGCTGTCACGCTGCCAGAACGCGCTTTGCTTGTGAAGTTGTTTTACGAGAATAAAGGAAATGCTCCAGCAGCACTTCGAGAGTTTCGCCGACTTAAGGATTTGCGTAAGGGACCATTGCTTCCACAAGCTCTCAGGAGAATGATCGCTCGATTCGAGGAAACTGGACATCTTGGAGTTCAGCCTGGTCGAGGACGCAAACCGGTTCGTTCAGATGTCGTTGAAGATGTTGCCACCGGTATTGTTGAACAGTCAATGGATAATGTTTTAGGCTGCAGTAGTGCACGTGCAGTGTCACGACACTTGGGTGTTCCCTATAGCACAGTGTGAAACG
This sequence comes from Argiope trifasciata, assembly GCA_026543055.1. Lineage (NCBI taxonomy): Eukaryota > Metazoa > Arthropoda > Arachnida > Araneae > Araneidae > Argiope > Argiope trifasciata. The sequence goes on from JAPMOQ010030862.1 coordinate 291,959, forward strand.
TACTCAGAAAAATGGTGCATTGTTTCCCGTACAAAATCCGCCCTAATCAACAATTGCTGGCCACAGACAGGGAGATGCGACTGACCTTTGCATTGACATTTCTTGCTAGAGTTGAAGTGGATGCATCGTGGCCGTGGCAGATTCTGTGGAGCGATGAGGCCCATTTCCACCTCAGTGGAACAGTGAACACCCATAACTGTCGCATATGGGACACGACAAACCCCCGTACCTTCCAAGAGATTCCACTCCACTCACCGAAAGTTACAGTCTGGTGTGGATTCACAGCCACATTCATCCTTGGACCGTTCTTTTTCGAAGAGGTTACTTCCAATGGCCTTGAGACATGTACCGTGACGGCCAACAGGTACAAAAGGATGCTCGAAACATTTGTTGTACCCCATTTGCAGCAGCGCCAATGCCTTGACACCATTACTTTTATGCAAGATGGAGCACCTCCACACATTGGACTCCCTGTGCAACAGTTTCTTCGCCAACATTTCACCACTGACAGAATAATCAGTCGCGCGTTTCCGACAACTTGGCCATCTCGTTCACCGGATCTTAATCCGTGTGATTTTTGGCTTTGGGGACACTTAAAAAACCTTGTTTATCGAGAACGTCTGATAACCTTGGCAGATTTGAAAGAGAGTATCAGTCTGCATGTGAGAAGCATCTCAGATGACCAGTTACGATCCGCAGTTGAACAAGCTGTCCACAGACTTCACATTTTACATCTTCAGGAAGGGAACCATATTGAGCAGCATTCCCTGCATCGATAACGTCCTTGTTTCATGTATGCTTGGTACTTTCAAATAAAATGTGTTTAAAACGTGTTTTTGTGTCTTTTCAGCATACGTCCAGTGGTACGGCGCCACCTATCGGTGATTTCTGGAACTAAATTTTTTTTTCGTGAAATCCGTTTCCCCATTTTTTGAATAGTATGTCCACAAATTTTCAAGCCTTTACACTGAGTAGTTCGATATCCAGGGAGGTCAGAGTAGGGGTGTTTTATTTCTGGCCGCCCGGTATATATATATATATATATATATATATATATATATATATGCGTGCGTGTGTGTGTAACTTTCGTAAATTAATATGTACCAATTTGATTTGAAATATTTTTTAATACCCACCAGCTTCCCGATCGGATATAAACTCTCTTGGTGGGGGTCAATGGGGAAGTTATGGACAAAAATGTATTCTATACATGCATCACCCAAAACAGGAATGGTAATCTCTATAAATGAAAATGAATGTAATAAAAATAAATATTTATATAAATTGAAATGAGTTTTTGTCTGCGTGTCTCTTATTCTCTGCCGTACCTCTCATCCGATAGTGATCATGCTTTGAATACTTAATACTTGCACTTACGGGTTGGCTATAGGCATAGTAGAATGATCTAATACATAAAAAATATTTTCGGATTTTTATTCCACATCTTTTAACCAAGGATTGTTGTCAAAATAAATCGTCAAGGAACACAGCAGATTCAATAAAAAGGCAAAATTCAAGATAGACATTAATATTTTGTAGATATTGTATATAATGCAATGTAAGGCTTTCTTTGAGGTAATCGTTTTATTAGAGAGAGTGCGAGAAATTTTAGTGGAACCAATCCTATAGGTTTGAAATTTTATCTAAACCTTTAACAAAAATTTTAGCGTTTTTTGCAGTAACTTTCAAAAATATTAAAGTTAAAATAATTTTGCCCAGTAGTTTTCCAAAATTTATCTTTTCAACTATATTAACGATTTTTGGTATAAATATATTTTCTATCCTTAATTAATTTTGAAAGAAAATATTTTAATCTCATTTTCTAACATTAAATTTCAGAATTCTGAACGAATATTGAACGAATCACGAGATACAATAAATAATTTCTTTCATTACCATTCTGAAAGAACACCAAGCCTTGTAATTCTAAAAGAATACACAAATCTAATATATAAAAATGAATATTTGTTTGTAGAAAAGAATAATATAAATAGAATAAATTATAATATTAATAAATGAATACTTGTTTGTATAATAGAATTATATAAATAGAAAAAATACCATTTTTACTTCTCCTTTATATGTCCTTCAATTTCAATTAATGTATTCATAACCGACAAAAAATAAATATCATTCTTAATTAGACAAGATAACTATTTCAAATTCCAAACGATATTTCCTAGATTATTTCTTCAGAGGAAGAAACGCAACCGTACCAGTTAATATATATATATAAAAGAATTGATCGTTTAAAGTTATACGTTGAGCTCAAATCCAACACTAAGCTTCGCAATTCTAAAAGAATACACAAATCTAATAAATAAAAATAAATATTTGTTTGTACAATATAAAAATATAAATAGAATGAATACTATTTATGTTTCTTCTTTATATGTGCTTCAATTTTAATGAATGTATTCATTGACTACATGAAAATAAATATCATTCATCCTATCATTCTTAACTAAACAAGATAATTATTTCAAATTCCAAACGATAATTCCAAGATTATTTAATCTACAGCTGCAATGCGCCGGGTACCAGCTAGTTGATTATATAAAACAGCAAACGATCCGAAATATTATTACCGAAACAACAACCGTCTGGAGTATTATACCTATTTATAATAGTAATAAAAATTGAGATTCTAATGCACTAAAAATATTCAGCCTTGTTCTCTAAACTGCTACTTAAGTGCTCTAAGAAATGGCCAGCTCCCTCTTAATGCCTTCTTGAATTATTTCAGATTCCATGTTTGTTATTTGATCTCTAAAACATTTGCAAACCAGCTGCAGCAGCAAATACGAGATTCTCTTTTAACTGACACAGAAATGTGTTTTAGCATATTTTATGCAGCATTGCGATCAATTCTGCTTAAAAGAGGGTACTTCGTCTGGAGCAAATAAATTTAGTTTCGTTTTAAAGGCAACATCGTATTCTGAGTATAAAATTTAAACAAAAGGCGACGTCTATGTGTAAATACATATACAGCAGAGATAGAATTTATTTCTTGTATCAAATAATTTTCGTTTCGTCATGAATATTTAGTACTGCCTCCTTTCGCTCATTTTTAAGAAATATTTTAATAGTAGATCCTTTTGGAAATCAGGTTGTTTGAGTTTAACTATAAGCTTTATCATATGTTATAATATTAATATAGAATACATGTATTCAAAATTTAAAATAATTTGATAAAAGGTTAAAAAATATTCAGTATGTCAGCCAAATTAATGTAGGATTAACAAATTATTAATCTCGCATTAACACTTTGTTCTATTGCACGATAGAACAAAGTGTTTATGCATTTCTTCTAACCCTCTAATAGTATAAACAGTCTAATTAATATTTTTAATAGGTTGCCCTTATTTTACAGCTCAAATTTGGCAAATTCAAATTTTGCGTTGATTTGAGGACATTTTTTATATCTCTACATTTTGGGGGTTCTAGTTTAAATGGTCGGCCCTGTACAATACAAATAGACACATTCGCTTTTCTTATTCTTAATAGAGACTGAAACATCCACAACAGGTGTTTAAATGAAAAGATACGAAACGACACTATGGATATAAATAAAGACTTTATTCAAAATGTCAGTAGCCTGGTTGGTAGAGCGTTAGTCTCGTAACCGAAAGGTCGCGGGTTCTGTCCTCGTGTTGGCTATAGGCAGTTGGGACACGTTAAATATGTCGAGACTGCAAAGTCCTCCAAGTTCCCATAACAAATACCTCTGGAGGAACTAAATCAGGGATGAGCCTTCTATGATTGGGATCTAAATTCTGACTAGCCAATGGATGAATAAATAAGTGTCTGAATAAATTCGACCGCCCCCTAAAAATGGTTGTGTTGTGTGTGTGAGCTAGAAGTCGGACTTCTGCCCTCTGGGTGCTCAGGGGTCTTTACTCTCAGAAGCTACTGCACCCCCTTTCCTTGAAAAACATGGACACGACAACAACAACATCACAGACATTCTTGGATAGAATTCCTTGTTCCAAGAATTCCTGTGACCACAGCCTGTCCTTCACTTCGTCCTTGTTTAACATCCGAATTGAAGCATTTCTCTTTCATACGTTTTTTCCAGGGGACCAAACACGTGAAAATCGCAGGGTGACATGTCTGGACTGTAGGACAGATGGTCGAGCTGCTTCGACTTGAACTTCGCTAGATCAGTGTTCAAGTGGAAGCTCTTTATCATGGTGCAAACCCTCTGTGAGTAGTCCCGGTTTTTTTTTCTTCGTGGACCTGCATGGTATTGGTAGTGTCTCACTGTACATCTCGGAGTTAATAGTTTTTCTGTGCTCGAGAAATTTAACAAGTACTGGACTTTGGACGGCGAACTGAAGGACACTGTGAAGGACTGGATTTTGTCATGGCCACGGAATTTTGGGAACAAGGAATCCTTCGGCACGTTAATCAATAGGATCGTTGTGCTGAGGTCTATGGTGTCTTCGAATAAAGTGATTACTCATATAGCGCAGGGTGTATGTATTTAATACAAGGAAAACTTCTTCTTTACTTTTTCTTGTTTATTTTCACACACACAAATATATAATCATTAATTAAATCAAAAATTAAAAATAATTAAATCACATAAATTCTTAATTCATATCCACAGTGCTGTTTTGTACCTTTTTCATTTTCCCCTGTAATTAATTATTCAATAATGTTACTTTATTTTTTTTATTTACTAGCTGGTAGCCGGGGCGTTGCTACCATCGAAAAAAAAATAATTTTAAGTGCAATCAATCAATAATTTGGCAATGTTTTGTCGAACTAGGAGGAGCGGTACGCCAGTATATAAAACACGAACAAACAAATATTCATTTTTTATATATTAGAATTGTGCATTCTTTAAAAATTGTAAAACTTGTTGTTCTTTCAAAATGGTAATGAAAGAAACTATTTATTGTATCTCGTAATTTGTTTAATATTCGTTCATATTTAATTTTAAAAAATGAGATTAAAATATTTTCTTTTAAAATGGATTAAACTTAGAAAATATATTTATGCCATAAAACTATAATTACAGTAGGAAATATAATTTTTGAAAATTAAGATGGTGCAAAATTATTTGTACTACAATATTTTTAGTAGTTACAGTGAAAAACGTTAAAATTTAATCAAAATTAAAAGTCCATAGGGTTGGTCTCCCCAAAACTTTCTCGCACAATCTGTAATAAAGTTGTTAATGTTCTTTAAAAAGTTGTTAAAAGGTATGTTCTCTGAGAATGACTTGCATGACATTTGCGTACCAAAGCTACAAAATACTAACCTTTAACTTTGTTTTAGCATTTGTACAGAATCTATTGTCTCCTCCATATGCTATTTGATGATTAATCCTAGGTAAATAGATGCAGTCATGATTTGATTAAAAAAATTTTTTTTTATGATTGTACTATCCCTATAACCATCCAGTTGCTGTAAACAATAAACTGACCAAGTTTCATTGCAGTGGGACGAACGGTTTAGGAAAGCATTTGAGACATACAGACAAACATTCATTTTCATGTATATAGATTTGTTATTAGTTATGTATGTCTAACTATTCAACACGACTCTGTCCGCGTGGAAATGTTGATGTATATATACGAAAAACTATCAAACAATGACAAATTAAAAATTTAAACCTAACCTAAAAACGATACATTTAAAAGTATAAGCATATAGGAAAAATATATAAAATAAATACAATTGAATAACAAAAACACAAATAACGTAAAAACAATTTATTTGCATTGTATACCCAAAGTAAAACAAGACAGCAAATCAAGTCTGTATTTCTTTAAAATCAGGTCAAATCCATTTTATTTATGGATCGAGATGGAGATAGCTGCAACAGTATTATGCACGTAATTTTTAAACTTTTGATTTAAATGAAAACACAGTTGTCAACAATCACGGGTGAACTTTCAACCCCAATTGGCGTAACGCACATGTCTGACTTTCCTATATTAGTAGGGTAATGCAATGTAGAATAGGGGCCTCGGTGGCCTGGTCTCGGCTTCGGAACCGGAGGGTTTCAGGTTCGAGGCTCGATTCCACCGAAGAACCGTCGTGTGAGGGGGTCTCTTGCACGTTGAATCTGTCAGGCCAAACGTCCTCTCGCTGGCGTGGCGTGGTGTGGAGAGGGGGGTGCCACTTCAGGTGTCGTCCTCGTCATTTGACCATGGTTCAAAATGACGAGGTCTGACCCAAAATAGCCCTCGTGTTGCTTTAAAACTGGACGTTAATATAACTAAATCAAACCAAGCAATGTAGGTTAGAAATTTTTTATTTCATTTAGGTCTGTTTGTTTATTTTAAATTTAAAAGTACTTCAGAATGAATCCATAAGATCGATTCATTAACAGCATTTGATTTTAAATACAACACAAAGAGAATTAATAGAATCCTTTGAAATAATCAGTCTAAATTCTGTCAACTCTACCCTCAGCTCTCATGGGAAAAAAAACAAAACAAAAAAAAAACTGGAGCCTTACTTATGTTTGGCGGGATTTGGCCTCATCTTTTTGGTATGAAAGTTAGTTTTTAATGAATAAAAATTGAAACACTCAATAAACCAGAATAAAAAGAAGCCAATGTAGTAATCCTGACTATAACCTATCTTTGTGCTAAGTTTCATCCAATTCTGTTCAGCCGTTCTGAGTAACAAACATTCATCCATCAATCCAAACATTCAAACTTTCACATATATATATTAGTATAGATTATAGTGATATTATTGTTAAACTCATATTATATTATCCCAATATGATACTTGATTTTTTTATAATTCTGACCTGCTGAATGAGAGTAATATTTGCCTTTTCAAGTCTCCAAATTTCAATGAGATAAACTTTTCGCCTTACGGCGTTTTCCAAACTTTTCCATTACTCAAACAGATCCTCTTATAAACATAACTGACTCATATCAATGCATTTTGAAGGAATACCTGCCAGTCTGTGACCGAAAATAGATTTCATTTCTCGAGTTTCTCGTCTGTCGTTATGAGAGACAGGGGAGGGGGGGGGAGGAGGATTTCGAATGGGGAAGTTTTAGAAATGAGATCAGATGACAATGGGAGGGTTGGGGTTTGGAAGTGCTGATGAATTTCTAAAAAGGGGAGAAGAGAAATTTAGAATTTAATTGTTAGATTTAGAAAATTACTATGTCGAGATAAATGGTTCAGAAGAATGATTTTGTATAGATATTGCATTTCGGGGTACAGAGAAGTTCTTATAAACAAAGCTCTTTTTTAAAACAAATATTTAAAAATTTGAAAAGGACTTGCTAAAAAATTTCTTTACAGAATTTTTTTTCATATTGTTTCAACTAAGGATATTTTTTTCTACCCCCAAATTTTGATATATATTCTATTCAATTATGACAGTTTGCTTGTTGAATATTCTTTTTTCCGATTTTTCAAAATTTTATAACAATTTCTGAAAAAAGGTAGTTTGTTTAACGTCCCGTTATAAAGCAACACTAGGGCTATTTTGGGACGAACCTCTTAATTTTGAACCAGGGTTAGATGACGAGGACAACACCTGAGATGGCACCCCCCTTGCCATACCAGTGGGAGGACGTTTGGCCTGAAGCATTTAACTTGCAAGAAACTCCTTCACTCGGCGGTTCTTCGGTGAAATCGAGTCTCGAACCTGAAGCCCTCCAGTTCCGAAATCGAGACCTTACCACCAGGTTATCTCGACCCCGGGGAAAAAACGGAAACTCTCTTTTCAGTTCTTTTTCCTTTCTGTAAATCATTTTTTTATAAATAATTTAGATGTAAGAAAAGATTAAATTATTTATAATCTCATGTGAATATTTTTCATTCTTACCAACATATGAATTGATCATTAAAATACAAAAAAAATGATGAATTCTCTTAATTTAATATATTATTCGAAACATTTTACTATAATACAATATTTATTTTACAGTTTATCTATCGCTATTTTTTATTTTTGAATTTACGCACCATTTTACCAAGAAGAAATATAAAATGGCGATATATGACGTTGTTAGCATGATTGCAGATATAAAAAAGTTCTAAATAATTAGTTATAAAAGAATGTTTTTTTTTTGTGTGTGTGTGTGTACGGTCAAAATCCCGTTTTCCTGGAAAGAAACTTGAACATATAAACTTAAAAAACAAAAATATTAAAGGTGGATGCAAAGTAAAAAAAATAATGCTAAAAGTCAGGCTGGAATTAGGATCCACAACACAAGCGTCAACCATGACACTATACTGTACCAACCACGCATCCAAGTAATAGTTGATGTATTAATTTTAATAGTAATAATAATAATTATAAAATGTGTCATTAATCGTTTTTTAGCAAAGATACCTATCTAGATAAACTTAAAAATCAAAATTTTTTATTAATAATTAAATATTTAACGTTTTCCAACTACCATCAGCCAACACGGTGGTCTTTGGCAGAGATGATGTCAGAACTCGCCAGCTTTAGGTTACGAGACTGACGCTCTACCAACCAGGCTACCTTGACTCTTACTTAAGGTAATTTGCTCAAATAGAAATATAGTTAATATTTGTTAAACTTCTGCAGTTGTAATGTGACAGAAAAATATAATTCAATTTTTCAAAGCGTATATAACTGTTTTATTTAACGGATCTCGTAAAAAGTCAGAAAATGAAAACAATAATCTATACTTATAATAAAGCTCAATGTGTGTGTGTGTGTTGGCGCTCTACAGACCAGACCGTTGGACCTACAGCTACCAAATTTGGTACATGTATACCTTGGAGGTTGGGAATGTGCACCTTGGAGCCCTTTTTTCGAATTTTTTATTAGAATTTGAATTAATTAAAATTTAAGCGAAATTTCTACGATTTTTCGCTATAACTTCCGAAACTATTATCGCACAAACATGATTTTTACATCAATTTAAAGATTAAAACATTAGCTTTCTAATGGCATCTTTGTTTTAATGTATAACTTAAGCTTCTATTTTTAACGAATTTTTAAAGAAATATTTTAACCATGTTTTACAACAATATATTTTGGACAAAACAATAAAATTTAATCTGCACGAGCACGCCAAGGGGGGAAAATTAGGTTTTATCAGCATGTTGCCATCCTATTGGCGGAAGTTCAAACTAAAAAACAACTATCATTACAAATTAAATCTAAAGAAATGCAACTTTTAGCACGTGACTGGATAAAATAAAAGAAATATAATATGTGACATTTTCTAAAATAAATAATGAACGAGCAAAGGGAAAAAAATAGCTTTTATTAAACTGTTGAAATCATACTGACAGAAGTTCAAATTAAAAAATAAATTAACTAAGACTGCAAATTAAATTTTAAAAAATGTAACATTCACGTGATTGGGTGAAATTAAATAAATATTAAATGTTATGTTTTCTAAAAAAGAAATACAAGACAAAAGTTTCTATGATCGTTTGCAACATCTATATCATTAATTTAGTAAATCAGTGTTACGTGACTTTCAAAGTTTAAGTATATCTGGCAGAGAAATTATAAAGAGAGCAAGGCACATAAGTATTTAATTGAAAATCTTTGACCTCATTACTTTGGCGAACCAGCTGGTCGCCAAAAGCGTCTAGTTCAAAATATATACAACTTTTTTATTCAGAGTACTTAATAAAAGGTAGATAAAAAAAGATAAAAATCTATAAACAGTGATTTAAAAAAATTATTTTTTAAAATTAAATTTCTTAGAGATTTTAAAACTTTTCTCAAAGAAACATCACTTCAAAAGCAGACAGAAAATAATAGGAAAAAATAAGTAGATTTCTAACTATAATAAGATATTATTATTATTATAGTTATATTACAATTTTCGTTTTTAATATAATTTTTATTACTTTCCTTGTGTTATTATGAAATAAAATGGGAATAAATCAGTTTTTAATATTATCTGAGAAAAACTATAGCTATATTGCGCTTACACTAGGCAAGTAGACAGCGCATGCGTAGAAAAGCTGACTAATTCTGTTTAGTCGATGGCAAATAATTGCCTTGGTAGGACAACGACTTGCCGCTGTAATGTATATTTTTTTCTTACTGCGCATGCGTTTGCAGAATTAGGCGATTTTTTTTGGCGAGTAAAAACACATCGCTTATTGCAGATTAATTCCGAAATGCATTTGCTGCTCGTTCTTTCTGATAGGACGTTGCGTTTTTCATTTTATTTGATATTTTATTTTTATAGTTCTCCAATTATAGATAAGTTTACCTTTTTTAAATTTTTACTATGTTTCTCTATGTAAATATCTATCCTTTTAATATGATAAGCGGTGGAAAAAAAATCCAAGGACGTAAAAATGGCGTTTTATAGCCTGAAATGACTGAATCTATCTTACGAAGATATGGTAAACATAAATCAGTCCCTTTCTACGCATGCGCTGCTTTCTTGCAGTCTTATAATTGGCCGAGTGTAAACACGGGATTAAAAAAAATAAAATCTTTCATTTTTGAAATTATGCTGGCACATTTCTTATGGTAATTTATATAAATTAGATGTTCCACATCTCCTTGTAAATAACAGAGACAAGCTTATCTAACTTAATTCAACTTTGATTCCTTAATGTTTAAAAAAATAAAAGTATTCTGTCAACTTTTCAAAGTTTGGAAGTTAATTAAATATTCAATTAATTAGTAATAAACTGAATTTTTTTTGTGGTAATGCGCAGCAAATTATTTCATAAGAAATTCTATCTCGAAACCAAAAATTTTACTTTTTTAGCTATAGAAATGTTATTTTCGTCCAACTTTTCAATTTTAATTAATTTTTTTAAAGAATTTAATAATTGAATATAATGCAAACGATTTTGAAATAAGAAAAAGAATAGATATTCCACTGTTAAACGATGGCGAGATTTTAAACTAATCTACATTTTTTGTCAATATTTCTATTTCTATTTTGTTATATTTTTATATTGATTTTAAGAAAATTCTAAAGTCTATTTAATTAAATTTTTAAAAAAAAGTTTCTTTAATATCTGCTGTCATCTCTGGACAAATATTAACTGCGTCTTTTACGTAATAAGCAAATATTATAATAATTAAAAGGAGTTTAGAACTTTTCAGCAGTGAAAACTTTGGATTGTTAATTGATTTATGACTCCTTTTTGGTGAATATAAGTCTACTGCTTAAATTAAAATGAAGGCAAGTGAAGCTACTGCGAACAAATGAAATCTATTTTATAACTGAAGAAAAAAGTTGAAAGACGAAGGAGAAAATTTGTAGAAGAACACTTTGATAAACTTCTGGGAGAACACAAAAAGTAGAAGTTGAAAGGCAGACGATTAATACATTAGAAACTAGTTCTGTTCAGTTTTATTTTCATTTTTTTTGTTAATTAAAAATATCTACAAAATTAGTTGCCCAAAGACTTCATTAAAACCTTTTTCTTATTTCATTTTTTACGAACAAAGTATTTAAATTATTAATAATGATTTTAAATTATAAGTAAGCACAAATAACTTTAAATTATATTATTTTCAATATTTTTTATTCAAGTACTTGAATAAAAAATGTTAAAAAAGAATATTAAAAAAATAACTTTAAACGATTTTTAAAAATCGTTTGGTTCAATTGATATTTTCATATTTAAAAAAAATAAAATATGCTGTTTCAGACGATGAAATGGTTTTATGTGTTGCAATATTTTATACAAAAACATTTTTGAATTAAAAAATATATACGAATTTGAAAGCATTTTAATCCAGATCAAATACATAATCAAATTCAGATCGAATATATCATTTAATTTTAAATGTAAATGGTTATTTGAATTAATGATAGTTATATATAAATAAAAAAAGATTTTTTTTCCAAAATCATTTTAAAATTTAATTTCAAATTATTTGCATCAAATTTATCTTTTAAATTAAATTATAAAAGCTCTATTTTCTATCTACGTCAGATCTATTCTCTCTTAGAATATTCCTATCAAATGAATTAATGTAAACTGGAATTACCTTTTGATGTTGGAAACATAAAAGAAATGACACATCCATCCAGATTCCCATAAAGGACACATTCATCCAGATACCATAGATATTTAAAATTAATTGACAAATCTTTGCTATGAAATAACGAGGAGTTTATTCATCATATTTTTCAATAAAAGTTATAATTTAAACATAACATTTATAAGATCTATTTTAGATTTTTTTTATTTATTGTCCTATTAATTTTCTTTTTCCACGATAATTATTTTTTTTTACTTATAGTACAGTAATTAAGTAAATTATATCGAATAAGGATTATTATCATCAAGTGGACATGATTTTAATACACGTTGACATTTTAATCATGAGAACATGATGTTGCTTTGGTTTGAGGTTTTTTGAAGCCAAGAAATGCGTAGGCAACAAATTGATAATTTATCGCTTTTGGGCTATCTATTTTACGCTTCAACGGTTATTAGAAAACAATGCAGACGGTTGTCACATTTGGTAATTTATCGCCAATTAAAGTTACAACTTTGTTTATAAATTATCCCCACTCTAAATTCTTAAGAGTAATCTTAATTAATTTAATTCATGACCAGTTTAAACCGGTTTGAAACAATCATCTGACTATCAGATTACGCATGCGCCGATATTTAGAAAAACGATGGGTTTTTTTCATAGAGATCGATGGAGAAATCTTGTGATTGTTTCAAACCGGTTTAAACTGGTTAATGACTTAAATTAATTAAGGCAAATAAGTATTTTATAAAATAATGATGTTCTCACATGATAACTTGTAATTTGAGATCGTTGATTTTCATTTTTTAAAAAATATCTATCGCAATAATTATGATATGCTCTAATACTTGTGAAAAATTGTGAGCTAATGTCTCATTTTAATGCTCTTTGAAAATATTATACGTAACAAGGCTTTTATAAAACAATTTATTACCTCTGTTTACACTAAATGTATTCAGATAAAATATACATGTAAATATTTAATCATGATTTTAATAGAATATATACCATTATTCGGTATACTTCTGTTGCAGTAAAACAATTGCCACTATGATTGCTCAATTCAACCAATAAAAGCAATTTCAAAATCCCTCTTAGATTTTTTGAAAGATTTAAATTGCTTATGTTGAATTGTAAATATTTTAACATTCAAGTATTTTAAAATTACTGAATTTTTCCAGTTATTTTAAAATTACGATATGTTCTACTGTCAACTGTTATAACTGTGCTTTACACTAACATAATCTTTATCTGCATCAGTTTGTGAAGTGTAATTTAATGTCTTAAAGTTGATTTCGAATATCGGAATAAACACGAGTTCTGAATTTTCGATTAATTAGTGGATATTTTATTAGTTATTCTTGATTGGCTGAGTCACTGGTATTTGGTTTAAATGCTTAGGTATTTAAAGTATCCGACTACGTGCGAAGGAAAAATTTTGAAAAATTAAGTTTTTTAGAAATTATTTATGTTTTTTAGGTGTATTGTCAGTAATAAACACTATAAATACAAAAACAATTTTTTTGCAAATTTTTTATATTTTCAGAAGTAAAATCTGTAGTAAATTTGAATGAAATTGAACCAAAATAGTTAACAAACATAGTGCCAATTCCTTTGGCAGTAACATAATTTAACTTTTTTTTTGGTACCATATTTAAACTGTGCCGAAAATAAAGTCTACCTTCATAACTTTAAACAATCATAGAAAATGACGATAAGCAATCTAATATTTGATAAATCAATGAAAATGGCGTGAATTTTATAGTAGGAGTTAAATATGTTTTTAAAAAACTATGGAAAAAAATTTAAACAAAATGTGAAAATTTTGAAACAGTTGAACACCAATTAAATTTATATCATTTAAAATTAATTTTTGAGATGCAAAAATCAGTATTACGCAATAATTTTTCCCGTAATCATAGAATAAAAGTTAAAAATCTAGATTAAAGCATCCGTCTACGTTCGACAGAAAATTTTTGAAAAATTGGATTTCTTAAAAAAAAATATTTAAAACTATTGTTTTTAAATGTAAATACAAAATACTATAAATAAAGCAAAATTTTTAGAAAATATATTGTATTTTTAGAAATAGGAAAATGTGTAGTAAATTTTAGTGATATTTAACCAAAACGGTTAACGTTCTACACAAAATTTTAATGCAGCAATCTTATTTTTCTTAGTACCCAAGTTATAGAATATAGTTATGAATGAAATCAACCAAAATCTAAGAAGCATTTTGAGATGCAAAGACGATATAAGTAAAAATATTTGTTTATATGCCTTTTTCTATAAGTTGGCAACTTAATTTTTCGAAAAACACATATAAATGAAAAAAGTATTTCACTAACAATACAGTTTTTGGTTCATTTTATCGCCCATATCATTTAAAATACACGCTAAAATTTTTATGTAAATAATTCTATTAATTTTGGGGATATCGTGTAAACGGTAGAAAATTTTTATGAAAATTCAAGTTTTCAGAAAATTGAAGCTAAAGACAAATTTTAGTTTAAAAATATGTGACCCTGGATGAAAGGCCAGGCCTTCCTTTTTTTTTTTTAGAAAATATAAACTGTTTTGGGAAGAGAAAGGTCTGAACTATAAAAAATAATAAGAATTTAAAAAAGAATCGAAATGTGGTCGGCAATCAGTGTTTTTAATGTAGTCGGATACCTTAAAAGACATATTGATGAAAATTTTTAAATAAAATTGTTTTATTTAAAGCTTTGTAAATTAAGTTTGTGTATTTTTGAATTAATTTTAAATTTTAAAGGTTTTTTTTTTCTTTTTTATATACGTAGTATAGAGAAAGTATAGCAATCATCAAAAAAGTCGAGCACGAAGTTTAGATGCATCGCTACGTTTCATGAGTCCCTGAATACAAAAAACACACTTTTGTAAAATGTCTGTCTGTCTTTGAAAAAGATAACTCAAACGCACTATAGTGTATGAAATTCGGTATAATGTCTTCAAATTAACTTTGCAGATTTTCCTTTTCATCAGATTATGAGCAAACATCGTTTAGAAAACCTCTGTCTGTTCGAATATAACTTAAAGTGATATCTACAAAGCAAAGAACTCAAAGATTCAACATCTTTATTGTAGACACCAATCAAATTGTGAGTAAAATCCAAAAAGGGATTGACAAACTGTTCTGCATTTTCAGAAATACATTTGAATCAAATCCAAAAAGGGTATGACCACCTGTTGTTCTGCATTTTCAGAAATACGTTTAGTCAAATCCAAAAA
>JAPMOQ010030862.1:307161-323339 GCA_026543055.1 Argiope trifasciata
ATCCAAAAATTGACTGACCACCTGTTGTTCTGCATTTTCAGAAATACATAAACAGAACAGTTTAAAAAAATTTGATGACATAAAAATGAGGAATTTGTATGGGATGCTGTGACTATAATCGTAGTTTTGAGTCAAATATTTATTTTACCCAATTGATAAAAACTCATCTGAAGCACAAATTTGATTTTCGTATACTATTAACCACTTCCCTTACAAATGTTTTTTAAAACCAAATTGCAAAAAAAAAAAAAAAAAATCATTATGCATTTTTATTTTGTTATTGAACACAAGGAAACGAATAAAAACAAAATATGTAAATTTTAAGTGGAATTTTAAATTTTTTTGTGGGTGTAAAAGCATTTAGTTTCAATACTAGTTTACTATCCCGAGTTATCTCGGGCAAATGAAAAAAGTTACATTAATGGTTAAAGTTAAATGGTTTAAAAATGGCTAAAGTTAGTCTTTAATGATTAATATCTTTGATATCTATATTTTTATCATGAAGAATAAAATCACAATATCGCGGAATTTAGAAGCTAGATGCCTCGGATATTTTCTTTTCAATTGCAGTAAGTTTTTTTAGCTGATCTCCATATGAAAAGATCGTTTCTACAATGAACAGAGGAATTAAAATAATAAAGTTTTAACGTTTGCAAAGTTGGCGGAATCACGGACATGAAATTTGAAGGATTTGTCTGAATACAATGGAATCAATATTCCTGGCGAGCCATCTAGTCGCCAAGATAAGTTAAAAATACAAAAGAATACGCCCGTTTGCAACTGCATGTATATGTGTATTAACGATATTCAGAACAGGCTATTTAGTATAGAAATACCAAATCTGATGTAGATATTCTTTAAAAAATTAAGAATATATACCTTGGTACATTTTTTTTTTTTGGATTTTTTAAAATTACTTATAAATTAAGGTATCCGATTACGTTAAAAACACTAATTATCGACCACATTGGATATTTTTTCTTTCATTGTTATTTCTCGTCATGCAAACTTTCCTTTTTCCAAAACAGTTTATCTTTTCTAGGAAAGGAAGGACTGACCTATCGTCCAAGGTCATATAATTTTTAACTAAAATGTGTTTTTAACTTATATTTTGTCAAAACTTTAAATTTCATAAAAATTCTCCGCCATTAACATATCTCAAAACGTAATAAAGGTATTTACATAAAAATTTCAGCGTGTGTTTTAAATGATATGGGTGATGAAATGAACCAAAAGTTTTATCGTTGTCGGAAATACTTTTTCATTTATAGGTGTTTTTAGGAAAATTAAGTTGCAAATTTATGGAAAAAATGCATATATACGTATATTTTTACCCATAATTTTTTGGATCCAAAATTTTATATTAGATTTTGGTTCATTTCATTCATTATTATATTCTATAACTTGTGGACAAAGCAAAACTGGGTTACTGCATTACAATTTTGTGTAGAGTGTTAACCGTTTTTGGTTAAATATCGCTAAAATTTACTACACATTTTCCTATTTCTAAAAATACAATATCTTTTCTAAAAATTTTGCTGTATTTATAGTATTTTGTATTATAGTTGACATTACATCTAAAAACCATATTTTTAAATATCCAGTTTTTGAAAAAATTTCTGTCGAACGTAGGTGGATTTCTTAATCAAAATTTTTAATTTTTATTCTATGATCATGGAAAAAATTATTGCGTAATACTGAATTTTACGTATTAAAAATTATTTTTTAATGATATAAGTTTAATTGTTGCTCAACTGTTTGAGAATTTTGACACTTTGTTCAATTTTTTTGCATAGTATTTCAAAAATATATTTAACTCTTGCAATAAAATTCAAGCCATTTTAATTGATTTATCAAATATTGGAATGATTATCGTCATTTTCTACCATTGTTTAAAGTTATGAAGGAAGACTTTATTTTCTGTGCAGTTTAAATATGGTACTAGAAAAAAAGTGAAATTATGTTATTGCCAAAGAAAACGGCACTATGTTTGCCAAGGAATTCAAATTCAATGGAAAAATTCTTGTACAGATTAAGTATAGCAGGTGAAAAACTGTTAAAATGACTTGACTTCAATCCATAATACAATTCGAAAGTCTGAAGGACCTGAAATTATAACATGGCTTTAATCTCTGACACAATCTGGAATTTAAAATTGTCTGAAATTTAAGCACTACTTTAATGCCTGATGCAACCTGAATTTAAAAATTTTCTGAAACTTCACCTCGGTTTAAATGTCTTATGCAATATGAAGTTTAAAACTGACTAAAAATTTCAGCCCTACTTTAATGCCTAAAGCAAACTGAAGTTTAAAGTTGTCCAAAACTTTCACATGGTTTAATGTCTAAGGTAATTTGAATTTAAAAATGGACTAAAATTTCAGCTATGACTTTAATATATGACACATTCTGAAGTTTAAAATTTCAATAGGGCTTTAATGCTTGGCTTTATGCAACCTGAAATGGCTTTAATGCAACCTGAAGTTTAAAACTTTCTAAAATTTCAACATGTTCTCAATTCTAACACAATTTAAAGATAAAAATTGTCTAAAACTCCCACGTGGTTTCAATGTTTAATATATTTTGAAGTTTAAAATTGTCCGAAACTTCAATATGGGTATAGTATCCGAAGTTAAAATTCTCTAAAATTTCAGCACCGCTTTGATGACAGACACAATTTGAAGTTTACAAATACTTTATGTAGGGAGACATGAACCTCAATTTAAGAATAATCTATAATTATAATAAAGCTCAATGTGTGTGTGTGTTGGCGCACTACAGGCCAGACCGTTGGAATTACAGCTACCAAATCTGGTACATGTATACCTTGGAGGTCGGGAATGCGCACCTCCGAGCCTTTTTTTCGAATTTTTAATTAGAATTTCAATTAATTAAAATTTAAGCGATATTTTGACGTTTTTCCGCTATAACTTCCGAAAATATTATTGCACAAACATGATTTTTATATCAATCTTTAAATAGATTAAAAAATTAGCTTTCTAATGGTATCAGTGTTTTAATGTATAACTTAAGCTTGTATTTTTAACGAATATTTAAAGAAATATTTTGACCATGTTTTCTTGAGCACGTTACTGGATAAAATTAAAGAAAACAATGACGGAAGTTCAAATTAAAAACAAACAAACTATCATCCCGAATAAATCTAAAGAAATGCAACTTTTAGCACGTGACTGGATAAAATAAAATAAATATAAAAGGTGATATTTTCTTTAAAAAATGCAAGGCAAAGGATACTATGATAGTTTGCAATATTTAAATCATCAAATCAATAAATTATCATTATTCATACAGGATTGAATTTATACAGAATATGCAATCAAATTTCGGTCCAATGGCCAATTTGTAAAATATTTTTGATACTCATATATATTGTTTAATACTATTAATTTGATCTAAATGAAGTAAATAATTACATTTTATGAAGCCTGGGCCAAACAATGCATTTGTGAATAATGAGTTTTAGATTTCTTCTTGCTTTGCTCTGTGAGCCATATTTTACAAAATATTTTTATTAATATTTTAAATAAAAGTTGTTACATCAATGTCTTCTAAATCAATAATTAAAACTGATTGATTTGTTCTTTTAACGTGTTCTTTTAAAACTTTCCGTCCATCATCTTAAAGAAAATATTAAGTTCAGGCCAATCAATCCCTGGAATTACTTCAAGGCTAATGCATATGTGATTTAATTGAAAATTTTAGAACGCATTACTCATGGCGAACCAGCTGGTCGCCAAAGGCGGCTAGTAAATAAATAAATTTAAACGCAACTAGTATTCCCTTAAAGCCAGCCAGGTGGTGACAAAAAGAGTAATTTTAGAGTAACCGTGCTTAAAGGTATCCTACAACGTTCGAAAGAATATTTTTGAAAAATTGGATTTTTAAAAAACTGTTTAATATTATGGTATGCATTCAAGCGAGAGCTGCAAAGATAATAAGAGGAGCAGTTTCATCCACCAATAATGGAAAAATAATTAGGGAGTGTGGACTAGAAAGTCTACAAAATAGAAGAAAAGTAAATATGATTAAATTTACGAACAAAATATATAGTCTCTCTCCTGAACATATTTCCCGCATTGCCTTTAAAGAGTGGAATAATAAGTCAAGACTGAAACGACCTTCCCCCATGCAATATGACAGAGATATCAGGGCAAGTGTTGGCCTTGAACACAACAAATGGGCTATTGTTCAAGAACCCATCTCTTTCAAAAAGCTTCCAATGAACAACAGCGTTCACATTGACCTTTTGGAGCCATGCAACAAAAATGAACAAAAGGACATCATTAGAAAAAAGGGACTCAATGCAATAGAACAATATCCAAAAAGAGACTTTGTACATGCATACATGGATGGCTCCTCTGACAAAACCATCCCCAACGGGGGTGCCGGTGTGTTTTTAACTACTTCGGATGGTGACTCTCACCAGGGCAAATATGGTGCCGGGAACGTTACCTCTAATTTCACCTGTGAGCTGAGGGCAATTCTGGTGGCGCTTAATATCTATAAGGCCCTTCCCGCTTCCAAGCAGGCAAAAGGCCTAGTAATCTTTTGTGACTCAATGGCCGCCCTCCAAGCAATTCTAAAAGGACATTCTTATTACACCCAAGAAATCATCTCTTGCCTTCAAGATCTTCAGATTATTAACAAGACATGTGACCTCCAGTGGATTCCAGCACACGTTGATATAGAAGAAAATGAAACTGTGGATAGATTGGCCAAGGAGGGCTGAGACCTCAACACTAGCTGCTCTCATGTTTCTCTTCAGGATGCGAATGCAGTGGCCAGATATAAACTTAGAGAAAAATCCATTCAGGCCAAACATCTTCTCTCTGAAATAACTGCGAACAGATCTACTATTAAAAGCATAACTAGGCTGAGAACCGGACACCATAGGGGTATGAAGATCGATGGAAAGGGCATGAAGATCTATAGAAGCTGTGATCATTGTCCTGATACACAGCTCACGCCTACTCACATCTACAAGTGTCCGGCTATGAGCGCCAGCCTGAGAAAGATTGGTGTACTGCCAACTATGATAGATCCGTATGGAGACAACATCAAGCAAGTCGCAGAAGAAATTTTCAAAATTCATGGACATATTTAGTTTCGACTCTCATGGACACGACAAAAAAAATATTATGGTTTTGAAATACATTGCCAATTTTAATACAAAATACTATAAATACAAAAAATTATTAAAAAAATGTAATATATTTTGAGAAGTAGGAAAATTTTTTGTAAATTTTAGTGAAATTTAACCAAACGGTTTGCACTCCTCACAAAATGGTAAGGAAGAAATCCTATTTTTCTTTGCACACAAGTTATAGAATCTAATGATAAAGGTAATGAACCAAAATCTAAGAAAAGTTTTGAGATGCAAAGACGTTATGGGTAAAAATATAGGCATACATGCATTTTTCTATAAATTCACACTTTAACTTTTTCTATAAACACCTATAAATGAAAATAGTATTTCACCAACAATGAAACTTTTGGTTCATATCATTGCCCATATTATTTAAAACACACGCTGAAAGTTTTATTTAAATACCTCTAATAATATTTGAGATATCCTGTCAACAGTGGAGTATTGTTATGAAAATTAAAGTTTTGAAAAAACTGAAGTGAAAGATAAATTTTAGATGAAAAATATGTGACCTTGGATGATGGGTCATGCCTTCCTTTTCTTAGAAAAGATAAATTGTTTTGGAAAGAGGAAAGTCGGAACTACAAGAAATAACAATTAAAAAATAACTCGCAAATGGGGTTGATATTCAATGTTTTTAACGTAGTCGGATACCTTAAGGAGTAATTCCGGAACTTGGATTTTTTTTTTTGAAACAGGATAAAAAAAACTCCTTAGAAGATCAAATCAAAATACAGTGGACTTCTGCTTGAAATAGACAAAACAATCCTTATAATAGAATATCTTTGCATATTCTAACGAATTTAGACATGTTCAAACATAATACGAAATTGTGGTGTCTATATTTCTCGTGAAGTGCGTGTCATTTTCAAATATTATTTCATTCCGAATATTATTGTTCGTATTATTTAATTAATTTTAAATATCCACTAAACTTTCAGTAACTCGCTTTTACACACTGCATTTATCTTATTAGTTTAGTTAACCAACTACATCATATACCAACAAATGAAAGTATTATTGTGAACCACATTAGTGCAGTGAATAGAGGATCTTGCCTATTAAGCCAGCCGTGTAAAGTAGCGTATGAAACTGGTAAAATGGGTCCCGCTAATGAGACTGGTCTCTGTTGAAAGTTTCTGTCTCAGAAAGAGACTAGAAAGCATTGTGGATATATTTATATGTAACATACTTATGATGAAACAGAAATTTCGGAAATCGTTATACTGATAGATAATATGGTGTGTTTTTTTCCTTACTTAGAATGTGCCATGATATAATATTATATTGAGATCTTTCTAATGGTGTAGAGATACCCTTTATAAAAATCACAAATTCTCAATCGAAATAAAAATTGATAAAATTGGTAGAATAATGTAGAGGGGAGGTAATATTGTAGTATCTTTTTTTTTTCATTACAGAGAATGAACATCAATATTTTTGATATTTTTATTGGGAATTAGGTATTGTTCTAATGAAGAATTACGATAGTTTATTGGGAATTAGATATTGTTGTTATTAGGAATTAGTTTTTTTATTTGGAATTAGATATTATTCTTATTAAGAATTATACCTAATTATTTTATTATACCTAATTACTAATTATTTATAATTAATTATTATTTTTATTGGGAATTAGGTATTGTTTTAATGAGGAATTAGGATATTTGATTGGGAATTAGATAGTGTTCTTATTGGAAATTAGTTTTTTTATTGGGAATTAGGTATTATTCCTATTAAGAATTAGGCTTTTTTTATTGGGAATTAGGTATTATTCTAATGAGGGATTAGGATATTTGATTGGGAATTAGATATTGTTCTTATTAGGAATTAGTTTTTTAAATTGGGAATTAGGTATTATTCTTATTAAGAATGATGCTTTTTTATAGGGAATTAGGTATTGTTCTTATTAGGAATTAGGTATTAGGTACTGTTTTTTTTAAATTAAGAAACAGATACTGTTTTTTATTGGGAATTAGGTATTAGGTACTATTTTTATTGGGGATTAGGTAGTTTTCATTAAGAATTAGATATTAGGTACTTTTTTATTGGGAAATTGGTATTAAGTACTGTTTTTCATTGGAAATTAGGTACTGTTTTTAAAATTAATTAGGTACTGTTTCTTATTGGGAATTAGGTATTTATTAGAAATTAGTCAGTTTCTTTTATTGAAAATTAGGCATTAAGTACTGTTTTTTATTGAGAATAAGGCATTAGGTACTGTTTTTTTTATTGAGAATTAGGTATTAGGTGATGTTTTTTTTTTTTTTTTTGAGAATTAGGCATTAGGATAGATGATGACTTATATGGGCTATGAACTTTAAATGAAATAAAACTTGGTGAAAATGCTATGTTAACTCAAGCATGGGAAACTCTGATTTGATATTTCCGCATGCTGAGCGTAAAATTACATTTGAGATTTTTCTCGAAAATGGAAGTAGACAAGATTTTAATGAGTCTTATCCAGAGGTTATAAAATTTTAAATGTAGAAAAATTGGCTAAATCAGACCAATGGTCAGAACTCGGGAGGTTATTTCTTTCATCCAAATATGTGCTTGAAACATATAGATAAAATTATAATAGTTAACAGATGAATAAAAATAATTTTCTTATACATTTTTAACACGTTCACTGTCACTACTCACGCTTGATATCAGGACCATCTATCTAATTAGATGCCCTTTCTTTGCTTCTTTTAACTGTAATAGAGAAGGTGTCATCTAATAGCATAGATGGTTTGGTACAATTACATATTATTTGTAACGCGCAGGCGCATCTGTGGCAGCGAATGTGTTAAAAGTGATTCAAAGCGTTAGAAAAAATACAGAATATATTTTTTGGAACTTTTTTTGAGCGATTGAAACTGACAATTTGGACGAAACTACAATTTTTGGAATAGATAATATACCATGTTTCTCTTTTCCCGTACTATAGAAATCCTCAACAAATTTGTATTCGAGATTTTAATGAATCTCGAAGTTACAGAACTTCCAGAATTCAAAAATTGTAATTTTTGAATTCTTGAAAATTTACAATTTGTCGTTGTAAATTTTTAATTGCTATACACCTTTTACCATATATTTAACTTAAACAATTTCTATCTAGTTTGTTTTTTAATTCAAAGATGTAATTTTTTTGTCTTCGTCTGTTTTAGCTTTTTTACATTAATTTTTACATGAAAATATAATCTTATACGAAACTTCAAATATTAACAATGCTCTACCTTTTACCATAAGAATGGCGCAAGAAGGGTCCTTGTGCCAAAAAACCCAAATTAACCAAACAACCAATCCAAATGTCCATCTGTCTGTGCATGGCAAAGAGAACTTAAAAACAACAAACAAATCAACTGACAAAGATGAAACTGATATGAGCTAGATTGCAGAAATTCGGTACTTGGTATTTAGACCGAATTCGTTGATTTCTATTAAATTTTGAGCAAAATCTAAACAGAGGAAGTCCGTCTGTTTGGTTGTTCGGACATAACATGATAACTTTAAACATAAGAGAGCTAGGTAGAAAAAATTCAGTACACAGATTTAACCTCTATGATGTAGACCCGAGTCATACTGTCACAAAAAGAAAGTTTACCACAAGATTAGTGGCCGAGTGGTCAAAGCAGGCGATCCAAACCCAAAGTTTGCGGGTTTAATGCTTGCCATGACTGTTATTCCAAAGTAGGCATCTTTAGTTTGTTTCCATATGTTCTCTAACATTCTAGATCATTCTTTGTTATGTAAATTAGTTGATTCTAGAGTATTCTGTTCTTGTAAAAAAGCTGATACTCACTTGTCGTGGGCAACTTCTCGAGCTCGTAAATTTTGCAAGTCGCTACTTTCCTTCAATAAACATGTTTGTTAGCTTAAAACTGACTGTGTGTTTATTTAAATCTTCGTGACAATATTATATGCCAAATCTACTACGAATTTCGACAGTTTGTGCTCTTATAAATATGCGAACGCGATGATTCTAAAACACAATGACTTAATAATGTTAAATTAAATATGGGATTTTTGTGAGAACAAATGCAGCTATGGGTCAAATTTTCGTTCTAATCGGTTCGTAAAAACATTTCTAAAATACAAATTTGAATTTTCTTTTATATTTAATGCCCTTTAGAGATTTATCACCAAATAACTCGTCAAAAGTGACACTTAAGATTTTATAAAAAAAATACTAAATTCCACCAAAATTTGTAACTATTATACTCCAGAGCCATATAAGGCTTTTTCATATGCTTAATTTATTATTAAGCCAAATTTATTTGAGATAATGAGCGAACATTTTGGGGAGAACCCTCCCACTGATAATTGTTTTTTAGTTATTACGCTTAGATGCTCTTAAATACAACAGTTGAACGGCTTGTAAATACAACAGATGCTTGCAAATACAAGTTGAACTTTTGTAGACAAATGGTCAACTTATTGATGGATTTGATAAAGTTCTTCACTTCAGACGCTAAATTTAGGTACCATATTTCCTTAATATAAGTTGTTGCTTGTTTAACCTTCCAGCATGCGCGGCCGTCATATGAACATAAAACATCGCGCGTATGTTCCACATACGCTATAGTAAATTGCTAATTTTCAAAAGCACAACTACTAAAATGATATTGTAAATAGCTTAAGATTAATAACTACAGTCAATTTAAACATTTTTTTTTTACTTAAAAAGAAGCAGAAACAATATAAACATAGATTGCATTAACAATATAAAATGACCACAGGTTAGCTGAATTGATTTAAAAATAATATAAATGAAATTGTAGATATTTTGACAAAACAATTTTGCATATAAAAAATGCAAAAATACGGAATTTATGAATAAAAAGGAAAAACTAATTGAAAGTTAGATACGAAAAGGAAGAAAATGATTTCATTGTTATTTCATTGCAGTTTTGCAATTTGAGTGAATGTGTTTAGTGTGCTCCAAACATAAGTTTCTGTCAAATCTCACAACCGGACCTCGTGATTTTAGTCCGCTTTTCTTTTTGGCGAGGTTTTATCCCTGACGTCGCATCTTCCACTTCTTCAATACCTAATTCGGCTTTTCTCTTTAGCACCTTCAATTTTAGCTCACTTTGTAGAGTTGTGGGTGCTTTTTTTCAGCATTTTCCTTCGTAAGTGCATTTGCCAGCTGTCGACATTCAAAAAGACTACGGGTTTATTTGTAAAGTCGTGCAAAATCAGATGTGACAAAAACTTACATGAACGGTCGCTCGTATCTCTAAAATATAAATATCTGATCGGCAGAGACCTATTAACGCCGCAAACTTTCGACGGCAACTGAAAGTAGGTCAAAAGGGGGGGGGCAAATAGGCTAAGACAGGCCTTCCCAGGGCCACGAGATCTGAAAATATAAAACGAAATTCATCTCTAGTGTATCTTCCACATACGCGCGTTCGTTGGAAGGTTAAATTATAGAGTTTACTCACAGGAAAAAAAAAGTAGACAAGAAAAGGTAATTTCTTCGACAAATTTGATTGAAAATTTGATATCAATCTGTATTCTAAATGCTATGTATGTGTAAGTCATATCAATGACCTCCGACTCGCCTCTAAGGCACACGGAGTAACCACGCAAGACTGAATGACCGGACCGCCTCTACAGCAACACTGGGGGGAACCATAGTTGAGTCCTAAGGGCCATTACCGGCCACGGTACAAGCCTTCCCGTAAGGAGTACACCCCGTCATCGATGGGAGGGCTAGAACCTCCACCTATTATTGTACCTACAGGGTTGGCGAGATCCATTAACCATACCGGAAGCATCTCGTCCACATTTCGAGGTTTCCATATAGCAGTTTTATTTATTATGCCTGTAAAGGATTGCATAATTTTTCAAACCTGTAATGCCAATTTTCAGCACTATCTGGAAAGGCAATTTTACAATCAGCTCTGCTGAGTGCTGATCTGGTGCCAAGTCAGTAATCTCAGAGGTTGGTGACCATTTGGTGACTTTGGCGACAATATAGATATTATCGGAATCTTTAATTTAAGTTGGAAATTCATCTGCTTTGAATAGAAATACGCCTGATTGTTCCGAAACAATTTCTGTCTGCCTCCTGGAAACTATAAGAAACCGGCAATTTTCAAACTGGAGTCAATCTTGTATTGTGTA
Source organism: Argiope trifasciata (assembly GCA_026543055.1). NCBI lineage: Eukaryota > Metazoa > Arthropoda > Arachnida > Araneae > Araneidae > Argiope > Argiope trifasciata. The sequence continues at coordinate 318,448 of JAPMOQ010030862.1, forward strand.
TTCAGTCATCAAGAGAAGAGCAAAGCAACGGCAGAACTTCCCAACGAAGAACAAGCTTTGTGTGGTGCTGAAAGGGTTGCCGAACTCCTCTGGTGTCTATTGTGGCAACAACATCGAGTTGTGTGTGGAGAGTCAGTCGTGTAGTAGTGTGTTTGCAGTTGGATACAGCTAAAGCGAGGATACTGTGGACACGTTCAGCCGTTTGGAGAGAACGTAGAGTGAAGCTCCGAACATCCCCTGTCCTACTGAATTTTGTCTAGCCGTTTTGTGTGCTGTGATCGATTACTACCTGTGGTCTACTGTTCTTTTTGTGTGTGTCTGTGTGCTTTCCTGTGTATACGTCTTGGCTGTATGTAGTTGTCGTATCTATGTGTATTCATCACTTCTTTTGTAATTAAAGTCGTCATCCATCAATAACGGACTGCTGATGGTTTTCGCACCATACACTCACAGCAAGCGAGCTCTATGACTTTAGGGTTTGGTGGAATTGAAGCTTCGTAACAATATATTCACAAATTCACTTTTTCTCAGACATATTGACAAACTTCTGAATGGATTTAAATTACAATTTGATAGAAAATTACAAAATTTGGTGTAAAGATTGCATGTCAAATCCTATTCGTTTAGCTCAAAGTGCTATATTATCGTTTTCATAAACATATATTTTAGTGCTACCTTAATAAGCCAGTGACAGCCAGTGGATACAAGTGATCACTTTTGTTTAGTGGATATGTTACTCGGCTACTAACCAAAAGGTCCCAAGTTCTATTTTATAAATTATTTTACAGATTTCAATTAAATTTTCTTATAGTAATGTTTCAAAAAATTGTTTATTTTGTCTTGTAACTTACTAACATAATTAATTTCAAACATATATAATGTAATGTGGATTGCTCACGTTTCTGCCTTAATCCTTTACATTGTATTCAGAATTCTTGAAATTTCGTACATAATGACTCATATCAGAAGACTTCAATATAATCTTCACAAAGTTGAAAAACATTTTATGTGATTTTTTTTTCTCAAATTAAACTACTCTATATGTAACTTCCTCTTACTAAATTTTAGAAGAGAGCTCTGCATCAATTCTGTCCTCATTAGTAACAATTCAAAGACTATTGAATATTATATTAATATTTTGAATAAACTACCATTATTATTAAGCAAAAAAAGTTAAAAATAAATATTGACTATTGATTCTCGTTGTAATGTTTTAATTTCTTACTGTAAAATGTTGTTCTGCTATTCACTCCTACCACATACTCCTTGAATTAATAAGAAAATGAATGTTTGTTCGTATGCTTTTTATAGAATTCTAAAGATTTTATATTGTTTTGATGAAATTTGCTACACGTACCCTTTAAGAGGATGATAGCTGTGAATCTTTCAAAGTCTTTAATTAATAAAATGTAAATTGATTGATAACGAAGTAAGTTATTAATATATTCAACTGTATTTTACGAAAATATTAAACTTTCATTCGACATTTACACTAACTTTCAACCTAAGAAATAATCTTTTTCGTTATATTAATTTTATTTCCATTTTATGTCTTCTGTTATTTAAAAAAAAAATTTGAACGCATTTGTGATAATAAATTCAGGGCAATGATAAAATTCAAATTATATCTATGGTAAATTATTCTATGGCGTGCCTTTTTCCAGTTTTAAAGTAAATATTTAAAAAAAAAACAGTATTTTCTTTGTACATTAACTCCAAAACTAGATTTTCATTTCTGTTTTCATCTCATTTTAAACATTCAATCGCGTGCATTTGCTCGCTTTAAATTTAAGATTTAAATAAAAATTGCTTTTTTCACATTAATGCTTAAATGGAATTTTCCACTTTTATTTCACATCATATAAACTTTTTAATTTGCATGAGCAATAGCTAATTATTATGTGAGAACATGATGCTGTTTTGTTATGAGGTATTTGAAGAATCAAAATTCACAGGCAGAAAATTGGCAGTTAATCGTTTCGAAGGCATCCATTTTTCCTTTTTAGGGTTATTAGAAAATAAGGCAGAAGTTTGTCACATTTGATGATTTATCGCCAACTAAGGTAACATCTTAATTTCCAAGTCATTCATTCTTTGAATTCTTACGAATTGTCTTAATTAATTCTACTCAATAGCGAGTTGACAAAAGTTGTCACATTTGGCGACTTCTTGCCAATGAAAAGTTATAACTTGGCGAAAATGTCCACCTTGAACCCAGTTATACTGTCTAGAAAGCATTTCAAAATTGCCTATCTCCCCAAATTTGCCTAAACATTCGATGGATACCAGAAATGATGACAAAGGACTTTTAAAGGTGCAATAAAAATTGTTACAATTGTATTTGGCGGGAAATCGCTCTAAATATTTCAACTTTGGCGACTGTGCGTTAATTTTAAGGTATCTGACTACGTTTAAAACATGGGTTATTAGAAAATGATAGAGTAAGTTGTAACATTTGGCGATTTATCGCCAATGAAAAGTTATAACTTGGCGAAAATGGCCATCGTGAACCCAGTTATACTGTCTAGAAAGCATTTCAAAATTGCCAATCTCCCCAAAGTTGCCTAAACATTGTTATCCTGGATGGATACCAGAAATGATGACAAACGACTTCTAGAGGTGCAATAAAAATTGTTACGATTGTATTTGGCCAGAAATCGTTCCAAATATTTGAACTTTGGCGACTGTGCATTAATTTTAAGATATCCCACTACGTTTAAAACAGAGATTATCGACCACATTGGCGATTTTTTTATAATTACTTCTTGTAGTTCGAACTTTCCTCTTTCCAAAATCGTTTATCTTTTCTAGGAAAAGCAAATTGTTAGTAAAGAAACTAGGAGTAAGCAAAACATATTTTTCAGCTAAAATTTGTCATCAATTTTCTCAAAACTTTAATTTTCATCAAAATTCTCCACCGTTAACATGATATCTCAAAAACTTATAGAGGTATTTACATAACAATTCCAGCACGTGTTTTAAATAATATGGGCAATGAAATGAATGAAAAGTTTTATTATTGGTGAAATACTTTTTCATTAAGAAAAAGATGAAACAGTAAGCCAATGTTATTTTATAGCAATTGAAGCACAAAACTATAACATGTTAACAATATTCAAATATGATTAATGTTCAAAGTATAAAATTGTTAATAATATGACGTGGCTACTAATATAAAACAAATATGACATGGCCATGTCAGACAATATCAAACGAACATGAAAACATATTTAGAAATCATCATAAATAATTATGAAACAATTTTATAGCACCCATTCAGAAATATTTACACAATTAAAAAGGTAAAAACATGATATGTTCGTAGACATAATAATTCCCTAAAATATACAACAGAAAAAACTGTTTTAAAATTTAAAGATATACCAATAACTGTACCAATAATACCCACTGTTCCTCACTTGTTTATCTGTATAACTGATATGAAAATCAAAATGCATAGACAGAAAATTGGCGATTAATCGTTTCGAATTTTTAGGGTTATTAGAAAATAATACAGACGTTTGTCACATTTGAAGATTTATCTCCAACTAAGGTTACATCTTAATTTCCAAGTCATTCATTCTTTGAATTCTTACGAATTATCTTAATTAATTCAAGTCAATAGCCAGTTGACAAAAGTTTGTAACATTTGGCGACATCTCGACAATGAAAAGTTACAACTTGGCGAAAATGTCCACCGTGAACCCAGTTATACTGTCTAGAAAGCATATCAAAATTGCTAATCTTCCAAAACTTGCCTAAGCATTGTTATCCTGGATGGATACCAGAAATGATGAAAAACGACTTTTAGAGGTGCTATAAAAATTGTTACAATTGTATTTGGCGAAAAATCGCTCTAAATATTTCAACTTTGGTGACTCTGCATTAATTTTAAGGTATCTGACTACGTTTAAAACGCGGGTTATTAGAAAATGATAGAGTAAGTTGTAACAGTTGGCGACGTCTCGCCAATGAAAAGTTATAACTTTGCGAAAATGTCTACCATGAACCCAGTTATACTGTCTAAAAAGCATGCCAAAATTGACTGATATGCAGATTGCTTCATAAAGTTTTTTGTAAACTATATTGGGTAGGCGATCACTTCGCTCCTCATGTGATTCATTTTGTCTCTAAGATTCACTTGCACTGCGATTTAAAAGAAAAAACCAAGGTTGGATTACTTTTTTGTGGGCGTATTGAATCGCTACAAGAACAAATCCCAAATACTGCTGGTTTAACGCATCCATGATTTGTAATAGGAAAATAATTAAAATCGCGATTATAAAACTCTTTTTTTATTCTCCTTATGAAACTCCTTTTTTATAACTTCAATAAACTAAAAATTTCCCCAGTAAATGCCCTACAAAATGGCACACATATCTTTAATATCAGTTAAATATTTCCTGAGGAGTTTAATAATGAGTATCTCACCTCAGTTAAATATTTCCTGAGGAGTTTAATAATGAGGCTCTCACCTCACTTAAATATTTCCTGAGGAGTTTAATAATGAGGATCTCACCTCAGTCAAATATTTCCTGAGGACTTTAATAATGAGGATCTCACCTCAGTTAACTATTCCCTGAGGAGTTTAATAATGAGGATCTCACCACAGTTAAATATTTCCTGAGGAGTTTAATAATGACGATCTCACCTCAGTTAAATATTTCCCGAGGAGTTTAATAATGAGGATCTCACCTTAGTTAAATATTTCCCGAGGAGTTTAATAATGAGGATCTCACCTTAGTTAAATATTTCCCGAGGAGTTTAATAATGAGGATCTCACCTCAGTCAAATATTTCCCGAGGAGTTTAATAATGACGATCTCACCTCAGTCAAATATTTCCCGAGGAGTTTAATAATGACGATCTCACCTCAGTTAAATATTTCCTGAG
>JAPMOQ010030862.1:330052-341206 GCA_026543055.1 Argiope trifasciata
TAAAATTATTTTGTATAAATACCATTATTGCAATGTAAATTTTTAATTACATATCTATTACATTGTAATAAATTGTAATTTTAATAAAAAATAGTGCAAATAATTTTATGATAAAATTGATTTTTAGCACTCTCATTTTTTCTTCCTTTCACATCAATAGGTGTTTTTTTTTTCTCTTTCGAGATTGACGAGATCCCCAAAACTTTTTTGGTCAGCGGAAAAAAAAATTTTAAAGCAAAAAAACCAGTTAAAACTGGTTTAAAATATATGACGTAATGTGCAATCGCTTTTAGAAAATCGAGGCTTTTATTTTTTTGAGATTATGAAAGTTCCAAAACTTTTTTTCCAGCCAAGAAAAATTTGAAAATGAAAATTGACATTTATGCTTGATTCATTGCCTATGCGATTTCGAATTTCAAATTCCGCTAACCAAAAATCATTATGTTATTTCTTGATAAAAAATAATAATCTAATGAAAAACATTAAGGAAATACAGGACACTATATATCCATAGAGTATCGTATTAGAATAAAAAAAAGCAATAAATATCTGCTTCGATGTTTAAAAAATATTTAAACGGAATTCTACTTTCATTCTTTTTCCATTTCGAATAAAATGTAATTAAAGCTCGGAATGTTTTTAAATTTATAGATACAACTACTAAATGAAAGTTTCAAAAACCATACATTCGATTAAAAATATTATGAGAAATAAACATGCAATCAATTTTTTTCTTGAATTCTTAGTTTAATCTCTTCTGAGTTTTTTGAATTAAATAAAGTCATTTTTAATTATTTTGAAAAAATTTAGAACCTTATACATTTATCTAAAAACTACAGCATTTTAATTGATTTTGTAAGCATTTTGATTTATTTTTAGTAGGTAAAATGATTTTTTAAAAGCAATCTAAAAAAAATTTCTCGAATAATTTTGTAAACAATTGAAACGCAGAATTTATCAATAACTTGTTTATATCAATTTTTTTCCTAAGTTATCAATTTTTTTTTCTTTTTTATTATTTTCTCTTTCGAACGTAGTTGTATTTTATTTGACATTTCTTGATATTTTTTGATAACCATTTCATCCTAAATACATTTATGGATGAACCTTGTGTTTTGTTTATTTTACGCCACATAAATTTTCAGAAGTTCAACTTTCGGTATAATGTTTTGTCAACAAAAATATTCGATTTCTAACACTCTTTTAGAAAATGTGGAAGCTCGCTTAAAATATTTTATTTTATCACTTGAGGATGCTTTCAAATCAAGAAAATCTATGATTTATGATTGTAATTCTGGAAAATTATCAAAACTATAGACTAGATCAAATGGTTGTTATGATTAATAAGATCTTTAAAGAGATTTCCATTTAGATTTTCATATTATGACTTTATCTTAATTTTCTCAAGTAATTTATAACAGAATTTTGTAATAAACTGTTTGAAAAAATCTGGTAAGAAATTTAGAACTGTCTGTGCATAGAGTACAAAGCTACTTTAAATTTGACATTTAAAATTAGATTAACTGTCAAATCGAAAAAGTACAGTGAAACATTTTTTTCTAAAAAAGTAATTTACCATCATTTCCCCGTAATCGAGGTATAAGGTCTTAAAATCGCGAAATTTTCTGAAAAGTCACCAAATTTGGCGATTTCTGGTAAGAAATAGAAGATTTTGGTTACAGTATCAGAATGGCTATATCTTGAATGTTAACTATTAGAGACTATTATTTTTTGTGAGCAGATAATTAAGTGTGGGGGTTTTTCAACTATCAACCAGAGTTGAATTAAAAACACTGAATTCAGCTTGAGACTGCCGGCATTTTATAGTTCCCGGGTTAGGGTTTAAGAGGTTTCTAGACCAATCAGATGTATATCGAATCGTAATGTTAAATTTCTCAAATTAGGGCTGTTTTGAAACTGACCTCGTCATTTTGAACCACGGTCAGATTACGAGGACGACACCTGAGCTGGTACCTACCTTATCAAGGGTCGCGGTGGCCTGGTGGTAAGGCATTGGCTTCGGAACAGGTTTGTAGGTTCGAGGCCCGATTCCACCAAAAAACACCGTGAAAGCGGGTCTGGTGCAGGTTAAATCCGCCAGGCGAAACGTCCTCCCTCTGGTGTGGAGAAGGGGTGCCAGCTCAGGTGTCATCCTCGTCATGTGTCCGTGGTTCAAAATGACGAGGTCTGTCCCAAAAAATAGCCCTTGTGTTGCTTGAAAACGGGGCGTTAAAACAATTAAAAACCTTTAGATGTGTGAATGCCCCTCCTCCCTTTGTAAAAAGGAGTGTAGTGCATAGAATGAGACACAAGAAGTAGCAAAATCGTATTCTTGACTCTAGTTGACGATATTGAAAAAACGAGAGACGCTCACTTGGCTTAAATCGCTGATTGATAGCTGTCCGTGGGCTGCTTGTAAAGTGTCATAAGTCACAACGACAACAGAGGTTTCTAGGCTCAAAGCAAAATCATTACAAAATTTTAAATTAATATGAAACTCGAAATTATGTATTTCTCTGGACAAAAAAATGAATGAAAGCAATAATACTTGTGCTCGTGGGTGTTCTTGATCCCAAATTTTAAGATCTAAATGAAGTAGGTTAAAATATTTTAAATACGAAAGCTGAAGACAGAATCATTTTATACTGTTAAAGGAGATGTATTATATAACAGATTATGATTCAGCCGTTTGACATTAGAGTTACTACAGTGGAATTGGCGACAAATTAAGTCTCCAAAGATTGGATTCTACCAAAGGAAATTTTAAATTAAAAACAATTTATTGACCAAAGGAAACGTATTATGAAATATTTAGACATAATGAAACATTTGTACAAAGACTGTCATTTCAGAACCTGAACCATATTACAAGCATAAAGATACGTAATTATATCATTCTTAAATCTTACATTTGCATATTGGTACCATATAAAAAAACTTATATGTTTAATGTTAAGGTATCCGACTACGTTCGAAGGAAAATTTTTGAAAAATTGAGTTTTTTAAAAATTATTTATAGTTTTTAGATATATTATCAATAATAAACATTATAAATACAAAAACAATTATCTGAAAAGATAATATACTTCGAGAAAGGGGAAAATTTGTCGTCAATTTTACTGAAATTTAACCAAACCGGTTAATATTCTACACAAAATGGTAATGCAGCAATCCTATTTTTCATTGTACACAAGTTATAGAATATAATACTGAATGAAATGAACCAAAATCTAGGAAAAATTTTGTGATGCAAAGAAGTTAAAGGTAAAAATATACGTATGTATGCAATTTTTCTATAAATTCACAACTTAATTTTTCTAAAAACGCCTATAAATGAAAAAGTATTTCACCAACCATAAAACTTTTGGTTCATTTCATTGATCATATTATTCAAAACACAAGCTGAAATTTTTATGTAAATACCTCTTTTAATTTTGGGGATATCTTGTTAACGCTGGAGAAATTTTATGAAGATTAAAGTTTTGAGAAAATGGAAGCTCAAGACAAATTTTAGCTGAAAAATCTGTGATCCTGGATGATTGATCAATTCTTCCTTTTCCTAGAAAAGATTGGTGGTAAGGTCTCGGCTTCAGAACCGGAGGGTTTCAGGTTCGAGACTCGATTCCATCGAAGAACTGTCGTGTGAGGAGGTCTCTTGCAACTTTAAATCTGTCAGGTCAAACGTCCTCCCTCTGGTGTGGAGAGGGGGGTGCCAGTTCAGGTGTCGTTCTCGTCATCTGATCGTGGTTCAAAATGACGAGGTCCGTCCCAAAATAGCCCTCGTGTTGCTTTAAAACTGGACGTTAATATAACCAAACTAAACTAAATAACCTAGAAAAGATGAACTGTTTTGGAAACAGAAGTCTAAACTACAAGGAATAATTAGAATTTTAAAAAATCGGTCGATAACCAGAGTGTTTGACGTAGTCGGATACCTTAAGTGAAGTGATTTATTTTATTTAAAGACGCACAATAGCAGGTTCAAAATGCATTGCATTCTACTAGAATAAAGTACGAGATATATACGAATTTAGAACCCTAATGCCGAAATTTCCAAACACTAAGACTTGACATTAATGCTTTTGCTACTCAGACGCATTTGTATTTAAAAACTGATTAAAATTTCATACATAATTTCTAACTTATTTTTTCCAGAAATAAAATTGTTTCTCAGAAGAAGATATTTTTAATTGGGGGTTAGAAAAAAGGGTGCATTCACTGCCACTTTACGATGTATAGTAAAAAGAAATTTATCTTTCAATAAATTGGGGCTTAACAGGCAACACCACCTTTCGTAGTTTCTAAGAATCCGATATTGCTCTTTTTTGGACGATGCTATTCTCAGAGGGGCCGTACGCTGGCAGTAAGAAGAACGAATTTTCAGGGATTTTTTTCAGGCCTTGATCATTTATTCTTTTTATTTTTTTATTTTTTCTAGGTTTTAAACGTCTGACCTACAATTTTTTTTCAATATTTTTTTTCTAATGACCATTTTCAAATGAGATATTTTGTTTTTTAATGCCAAGACAAGTTAAATGTTGAAAATCCAATATTTTTCTTTATTCGTGGCAAAAATTTTCAATTTTATTTCTTCCTCTTTTAAAATTTAGAAGGTTAAAACTCTGTCTGCTATCAAATGTATACGCTTTTGCGCATGCGCCGGGTGAGATCATTATGCTAGACTAGTAATGAGATACGGGCAGCTGTAACCTGGTTGGTAGAGCATCAGTCTCGTAACCGAGTGGTAACGAGTTCTGCCCTCGTCTCTATCAAAGACTACCTTATTGGCTAATGGCAGTTGGGGCACGTTAAATAGGTCGTGACTGCAAATTCCACCAAATTCCCATCACAAAACGATACCTCTGGAGGTATTGAATCAGGGATGCGTCGGTCTCTGATTTGGATCTGAATTCTGACTTGCAGATGGATGAATAAGTGTATGAATGAATTCGATCACCCCCTAAAAAGGGTTGCGTCTTGTGTGTTGGTTTAAAGTCGTCCTTTCACCTGAACGGTGCTCGTTAACAACGAAAGGCTCAAACTTCTGCCTTAATTCGAAAGAGCTCTGCTCATTCGAGCTTGGTATGACCAAGTGGCATTAGACAACAACAAAGCTGAGGTGGGATATTTATTCCTGTTTTAGAAGACTGAAACTCTTATATGTCATCAAATGCATACGCTTTTGCGCATGCGCCCGTAATAATTAATTTCGCTAGAATAGAAACAGGATGAAGAATTGAAGGATATATGTTTACATTTTATCAGTTAGCCTTGTTTATTTATAGAATTAGACAGAAAATCTTATCTTCGAAAATTGAATTAGACACGTACAATAAATAAAATATATGCATTTCGAATCACTGTTCAAAATGAAAATTAGGAAAGAAAGAAATGAAAGAAAACATAATAACTAGAATGATCAAGATTAAAAAAGAATTCTAGATTGTGTTTATTTTATTCACTGTTTATCATCCCCTCGCACCAATGCATAGTAAAATCGTCCAAAAATAACACGCTATCTTGTGGTTATGTTAAGATGGACCATTTGCCCAATCAATATTGTTACTTCATGGGTAATGGATGCTCATTAAGAAAAAAATATTCTAAAATTTTATTTAGATTTGGATTTATTAATAAGATGAAATGTTAAGTTTTTCTTTAATAATTTCGATAATATAACACAAAAATCATTTTACCATCTTAAACTAAAAATAAAATAGCTTTTTAGGAATACCTCTCTTATTTCTACAACATTTATTTTCTTTTAATTTAAAAATTTTCAAAAAAAAAAAAACTAATTCTAGGCATTATTTTGATATTATGATTTTCATTTATATTAAACAATTAGATTTAACAAATTAGGAAAACTGTGAATAAACGATATGAATATTTTAGCAATTATCTTGTAAATAAAGGCAAGTAAATATTAGGTTTATCCGTAACGAATTGATTTTTAATTAATGTCTATTATCATAATTCAAAATATATGACGTTTCTGGTAATGATAGTGAATTTAGACTGGTATTATTTTCATAAATTACCTATTAAGTAAAGTTAATCAAGCCAGGTCTAGACAAGACAGTTTAAGCAATATCATAAATTAATGTTCCTGACTGAAGTTATAATTTTCTACTAATTTTATTACTTTCTTATATGATATTGTTTCTAATGGCACTTGTCATTGACAAGCCCGCTGACTAAAGAGCCATTGTAATTTAATCTGAATTGTGTGGCTGTTGTTTATTTTCAGTAGCGCCACATAGGGCCAAGATTACGACTCAAGCGTCACGACCTTTCTTACGGGGCGGACTTCATTCATACATTTTATTCACTCACCCACATATCGTAATTCAGACCTGAATCAGAGAATGATTATTTCTAAACCAGTTCCCACAGTGGTATTACTCTCGATATGGAGGACTTTGTGACCACTACAGATTTATACACGCCAGTCATCATACACGCGAAGATTCTTCGGCCGACCGGGCTCCCAACCTATAGGATATGTGTTACTTATAGGTCCAAAATCACAACCTATAAGTTACAAGTCCAACGGTCTACCAACCAGATATATCGGGACTTTCTTATGTATATAGTATATATCGTGCGATAACACAACCTCGCCGAGGCCGTGCTGGAAATTTAATGGGGTGGTCGAAAAGCAACTCCACTTAACACGTAAGAACAAAACAACACTTGATGACATTGGACATTTACAAACAATAAAGAACCCTCTAGAGAAAACGCATATATAAACAAAATAAAAATTATAAACGCAGTATAGCGAAAATGGAATAATTCCCAAAAAATTCGAAAACCGAGATTTTGACGAAACCCCACTGAGTTCGAAAAAGACAACGTCGAAAATGCCTGTCTGTATGTCTGTGGAGAAGATAACAACAACAAAAATGACTTTATGCTAGACAAATATAATTTGGTATATAAGCTTAAGGTATCCGTCTACGTTAAAAACACAGGTCATAGATCAAATTGGCGATTATTTTTTAAATTGTTTTTTTTCTTCTTATAGTTCAGATTTTTCTCTTTCCAAAACAATTTATCTTTTCCAGGAAAAGGAAGGTCTCACCTATCATCCAGAGTTACATATTTTTCAGCTAAAATGTGCCTTTAACTTCAATTTTCTCAAAACTTTAATTTTCATAGACATTCACCACAGTTAACATTGATATCTCAAAAACTAATAAAGATATTGCTGTAAAAATTTCAGCGCGTGTTTTAAATAATATGGGCAATGAAATGAACCAAAAGTTGTATTGTTGATGAAATACTTTTTGACTTAGAGGCGTTTTTGGAAAAATTAAGTTGTGAATTTATGAAAAAAAGGCATAATATACCTGTATTTTTACCCATAATCTCTTTGCATCTCAAGATATTTCTTTGATTTTGGTTCATTTCATTCATCATTGTATTCTATGAAATTGTGTACAAGGAAAAATGGGATGACTGCTTTACCGTTTTGTGTAGAGTTTTAAGCGTTTTGCTTAAATTTCACAAACATTTACTACATATTTTCCTATTTCTCAAGATATATCATATTTTCAAATATTTTTTTTGTATTTATAGTCTTTATAATTGACAAAACATCTAAAAACCATAAAAAAAGTTTTTAAAATCCAATTTTTCAAAATTTTTCCTTCTAGCGTAGTCGGATACCTTAAAATTAAAACTGTATATTTATGTCAAATCAGCGGGTGACCGAGCTCCGCTCGGAGAAAACAGGCATCGAAGCTAACTCGAAGATTTAAATTTTCAATTGGGATTTATCAAAACAATACATGCCATAAGAAAATTTGTGTAACCATTGGTGAAAAAATAACCGTTTAAACCTCGGCTTTTCATCGTCCCCCAGCGATGTCATGTCTTGATGTTCCATTGGAAATCCCCATCTGCACTGGTTTCTTCCGTGTTTGCTAACCATGCACGGAGCGTTTGGGTTCATATCACCACACGGGTTATGGATCTTCCATTTCGAGATCAGTTCCTTGAGTTCCGGATCATCTTCTGGAAACTTTATTAGTTCGCCATATTGGCTATAAATGGCAGCACGTTACCGCTTGAAACCTATTAGCCAAAATTGCGAACTAATAAAGTTTGAAAATATCCTATCTGTAACTCCGAAGTTCTTGACCGTAGCGCTTCAAAACCGGCGCCAATCGATTCCTCGTGGCCAACAACCCCAGACCCCCAAGTTTACCGGAGTTTATTAATTCTGGGGTGATTTTCGACTTGGCAACCATTCCTCGTATTATAGTATAAGATTTTAAACTGTTACCATTTTAAGGAAGTCTGGTGGTTAGAATAAAAATTAAACACGATAACTACAAAATGAAGAGATCTATACCGAAAAAAATTCATTACACATATTTAACATTTGTAGTACAAGACGTATATCAAATTTTGTTTGAAATCCAATTAGGAGTCGACCGTCTGTTCTTCTGTACTTTCAGAAACATATATACGAGATACGGCTTACGGCTGTACCATTATTCTTTTGTGTATTATTATAAGTATTACTCTACTAAAAGTCCTGCGTAAGGTTTGGGCAATAAAAAACTAGTTTCAATAATCATTTTGATGCAGTACGTCAGGTTAATGAAAATCGAGTAATGCAATATTCTGTTGAGAGACATACAAAATAATTGGAAGAGACTAAATTTATTACCCATCTTGCTGTGCGATATTTACTCTTGACTTTTTTCGTCACTGACTGAAAGCAGAGAGAAATATGAAGACATCCCAAGGATGGGGATAGAGAACTAGATGAAGTAACCATTATGATGCTGTAAGGATTGTATCAGTTGTTACTGGTTCAAAATTGAGGAAAGTATTATTCTGCTGAAAGATATTCAAAAGATTTTCATAAGATATAGTTTCAATAATTATTTTTATGAGGTATATACTGTCAGCACGAGTTGTCATTGACTGAAAGACGAGAAATTTTACATTTTGCTTAAAGTCGAAAAAACCACTAATATATATCAAGTGTTTGGAGAGTGAACCAAAAGAAAGTCAGTACTTTTCGCTGACTAGAAATAACAAAAAGAGGCATTATGTTGAAAATCATACAGAATAATCAGATTTAAAAAAGTAATATTTATATCAATTTTGATGTGCGATGCGTATTCGTAATCAGAGTCAACTAAAGTCTAGAAAAGCAGTATTCCACGAATAGACAATAAAGGATTTGAACAAAGAACTAGTTTGAATAGCTATTGGTATGTTATATGTATGGTCAAAATGAATCACCACCCACTAGTCGAGAAAAACCTAAACAATTGTAAAAACTTTGGATAAAAATTAGTTTCTGTAAATACAATTTTGGAATATAAAAGTTTAATAAGATTTGTAGCTGACTAAATGACGGAAAACTGTATTCTAACTATTTTCTAAAAAGACATGCAGAGGACTTGGTTGAAAATCTTTTGTAGATAATCTTGAAATTTAATCTGAAAAACAAGCCTAATTGGCAACAAAAATTTGAACTCGCTAAAATGTTATTATTCTGAATATTTAAAAAAACCCATATAATGACTATATTTTTTACCTAAATAAAATGATAATGTATAGTAAAAGCCAGGAAAGATAGTTTTTCAGAAACTAAAAACTAAAAAATTAAATTAAACGAATCTTATTTTAAAAGGTTTTAGGTAAATTACCTATTTAAAATTAAGGAAAGAACAAATCAGGCCAATTTAAGCAAAATCAGAGCAAATACGAGAATATTTTGAAAAAGAATGTAAAAACAGAAATTAAGTTGAATCTAGTCTCTTTTTTTTATATACTATTTTTATATAGATGTTACAAAAACAACATTTTACGACTGGAAAATTTTTTAATGTTACAAGTTTCAATACTGTAATAAATTATACATCTAAAAAATAATTGTAATGTATAAAAATTTGGGGAAAAAATAACGCAAAGCATTTTTTTTCAATATACCTTGAAAGAAAAGTAAGACGATTCAGGATATTTTATTCAAAAACAGGATAAATGCGTCACACCTTTTGATTTTGGGCTAACGAATCAAAAATGGAAGTTATCATGCATCGAATTATTTTATTTTATATGTTAAATTTAGCTTACATAGCAAATTGAAATCTAAATTTTTAATTACATAATCTATTACAACGTAATAAATTGTAAACTATGTAAAAATAATGCGAATAGTTTTATAATAAAAAATTATACAAAATAATTTTATATAAAATATTAAGTTGAAAACACAACAATAATGAATCGGAACATTTGATTCAAATTTGGAGTGAACGTGTATCGCTTTTTGATTTCTGAACAAAAGATATCATGTATCTGATAATTTTATTTTAAATGGATACTGCGCCTACAACATATTATTATTGCAACGTAAATTTTTAATTACATATCTATTATACTGTAATAAATTGTAAATTGAGTAAAAAATTAGTGCAAATAATTTTATGATAAAATTTATATAAAATAATTTTATATCAAATTCTGAGTTGAAAACACAACAATAGATGAATCGGAGCATTTGATTTAAATTCGCAACGAACGTGAGTCGCTTTTTGATTTCGGAACAAAAGATATCATGTACCTGATAATTTCATTTTAAATGGAAATTGCGCCTGCCATACCAGTACTGCAACGTAAATTTTTAATTACATATCTATTACACTGCAATAAATTGTAAATTAAGTAAAAAAAATAGCGAAAATAAATTTATAATAAAATTTATACAAAATAATTTTATATCAATTACTGACATGAAAATACAACAAAAGATAAATCGGGGCATTTGATTCAAATTTGTAGCGAACGTGTATCGCTTTTTGATTTCGGAACAGAAGATATCATGTATCTGATAATTTTATTTTAAATGGAAATTGCTCCTACCATATAATTATTGCGACGTAAATTTTTAATTACATTCTAATTAAACTGTAATAAATTGTAAATTTATAAAAAAAATTGTGCAAATAATTTTATAATAAAATTGATCCAAAAAAATTTCATATCAATTTTATTATAAAATTATTTGCACTATTTTTTATTAAATTTACAATTTATTACAATGTAATTGATATGTAATTAAAAATTTACTTTGCAATAATGGTATTTATACAAAATAATTTTATATCAATTTTATTATAAAAT
>JAPMOQ010030862.1:341216-370068 GCA_026543055.1 Argiope trifasciata
AATAATGGTATTTATACAAAATAATTTCATATCAATTTTATTATAAACTTATTTGCACTATTTCTTTTACTGAATTTACAATCTATTACAGTGTAATAGATATGTAATTAAAAATTTACGTTCAATAGTGATATGATAGGCGCAATTTCCATTTAAAATAAAATTATCACATGCATGATATCTTTTGTTCCGAAATCAAAAAGCGACACACGTTCGCTCCAAATTTGAATCAAATGCTCCGATTCATACAACAAAAACTGACTTGAAAATACAACAAAAGATAAGTCTTAATTTTGTCACTTTTTGATTTCGGAACAAAAGATATGATGGATCTGATAACTTTGATTTAAATGGAAATTTCGGCTACCATACCATTATTGCGACGTAAATTTTTATTTACATATCTATTACACTGTTATAAATTGTAAATTTAGTAAAAAAATTAGTGAAAATAATTTTATAATAAAATTTATACAAAATAATTTTATATCGATTACTGACTTGAAAATACAACAAAAGATAAGTCGGAGCATTTAATTCAAATTTTGAGTGAATGTGCAGCTTTTCCGAATTTTGGAACAAAAGTTATCATGAATCTAAATTTCATTTCAAAGGGATATTGCGCCTACAACATGGGTTTACTGAGACCTAAAATTTCAATAACACAATTTGAAACATAGTAATAAATTGCACATTAAATAAAAAATAATTCTAATAAATTGAAAATTTTATATGAATTCTTGACTTAAATGGGCAACAAGCTTTAATTCAGAACATTTTATTCAAAGTTGGAACGAATATATGGCGCATTTTGACTTCGAAACGATCTAAAATCTGGATTGTTCTTTTAATACTAAATAATAACTCAAGGAACATTATGTGATCTTTTAGTTAAAAAATATCACATTCTTTACAAAGAATATAAATTTAGATCTTTTTATGAAACTAAAATGATATTTCATACTACGCATTTCGAACTAGGTTAAATAAGAAATTCTTAACCCTTTTAATCGGTCTCAAGAAATTTTTTTAATGAAATGCTTTAATTTAATATACTGTGCACGACTGCTAAGTGTAGCTTAAAAGAAAATTTGCTACTTTCTATTTGAAAAAGAAAATAAATATGTATGTGTACAGGATGTCGGCATTTCACCAAAATGGTAAAATTTCACATTAGGTCAAAGATTTGAGATTTTGGTATTTAATTTATTAAAAGATTTTAAATAAATAAATATAGTTTGCAGAAAAATAATGTAGCTCAGAATATAAAATTAAAGTGGTTAAATCTATATACCATCAAATTTCAGACCAAATACTTTCGTTTTTTTTTTTTTTTAAAAAAAAGGGATAAAATAATAAACAAATTTCGTTTTTCACATTGTACCAATGGATAATAATATACATCATAAACATGTCAGATTGTGAAAATAAATTAAATATATAGATTAATTCAAAAAATTGGAGCTCACAATAGAATACATTAGATACCGGATATTTTGTCTCAATCGTTGTCAAGTAGAAATGTTATAAAACGTCTGGAACTTGATGTTGTTCTAAATATTTTACAGTTGGAAAGTTTCTCCTCCGATGTGTTTTTTGATAGAAAGTAAATTTATAAATAGACTAAATAAAAACTTGCAATTTGCTACATAGAAGTATAACATAACTCAAAACATGAACTGAGTTGCCTTTCCCGATATAGCAGATACTTAATTCCAAATCAAAATTTTCTACAGAAAAACTACGCAGAATTCATTGTTAAGCTTTTTTTTGTAAGAAATACTATGATGCTGTATCAAAAAAAAAATACTCATAGAAATTGTACTTATAAAAAACGTTCAAGTTTTGTTACAATCAAAAATATTTTTTCCAAAAATTATGAAAGTGTAAGTAATATTAATCAACTAAATAATACCATATAATTTCACTGCGTAATAAATCAATAATTACAAAACTAATATTTGTTAAAATGCATTGTCCGAGAAAGTTAATATTGTAATAAACTATATATTTAGAAAACAAGTAGTATAAAAGAAACTTTAAATTAAATTCCTTCTTAGGTCAACAAAAAACTTTTTTATCTGAGTCACTTTTTATTAAATAATTACAATTAATATAAATATGTATATACATATGACAGAATCCCAATATTAAGTAGCTAAGACTTTTTTGTCTAGTGATCCACATCCTTTGCCACTGAAGATATTTATTCTTAAATTTATATCCAGCTAAATATATTATATGAGATTTTTTTCCCATATAATACTAAAATTCATTGATTCATCAAAAAATTATTGATTTTCATATGAATTGAACTCGCATTCCCCATTCATGTGAAAAATACTGAAATTCTTGCATTTTACACACTGACATAGAGCTACACATTGTCAATTTCAATTTTCCTTTGAATTTCATTTCAAATTTTCATTACTTTTCCTTATATTACTAAAACTCTATTTAAAGTGTTAAAAATTAATTTAATTAAGGAATTAATATTTGAAAAAACTGTATTAATATCCAGTGTCATCCAATACAAGATTATTGAAAATTTGAACAAGATATATAAATATATATGTAGGGAGAGTGCGAATTAATAGTAAGAAATGAATAGTTACAAAGTTGATGCTTGTTGAAGTGAATTGCTCAAAAAAATTAATATTGTAACAAACTATTTATCTGGAAAAAATAAATAAACAGTACATACCATATAATTGTGTCCAGACAGTTGAGACCTTTTCCTCCGCTGGTATTTCATATTTTAGATGTTTTGCTTCAGCTTTAGAAATATTTCTAACTCCATTTTCTTCTGTCGTAGAGATAGCATTAGACTGTGTTATGGAGTCAATCTCTTGTTCGTCCATATCGAAATAATTTCCAAACAAATCGTTCACTTGCATTTTTTATTCAGATACTTTTATCAATTTCTAAATCGCTATTTTATTACTGCAATTTCGAAAAAAGATATTTCTTTTACTGCAATTTACAAAACTTATTAAAAACTGAATTTCAATATCTTTCGAAGAAATAATGAAATTTGATAGATTGAGATTTCCAATCCTCGCATTGATTTCAGGTACTTTTTTTTAATATTATGTTTTAGAAAATGAATTTTATCTTATTTATTTGTTTGAGAGACAATAAATTTTTTTGAAATTTAACTTTAAATGAAAAAGGAAATTTAATTTTAAGTTATATATTCCAGTTTTTGAATTATGACAAAAAGTGACTTTGAAAAGATATTTTAGAACATAAATATCAAAAGATGTTTCATTATTACACATATAAAGATATTTAACTGTCTGTCAATTCTGTCTTTAAAAATTTTTCAATAAAGTAGGTTTTTTTTTCTAAAGAGAAAAATTCCTAAAACAATTGGAAAGTTTCATTAGCTTAAAATATATAATTTCTTTTAAAGCAAACGATTCCTAATTCAGAATTTGATCTATCATTCTTTGGACATTCGAATTTTTTCTTATTATCTGTCAAATATACTTTAAAAGAATATCTTTCTTCGAACTACAAATTAACAAATCTAAACCATAAAATCGTTCTTATCCTTCAAACAGTTTTTTTACAGCAGACGATAGTTTATCTCAGCCTTTTAAAAATAAATTGGCAACCGCTTTTTCCGCAAGTTACTTTCTTCTCTAAAAGTTTCGAATTCGTTATTTTGTCGCTAATAGATATTCTACCAAAAGATCAAGCTCTGCTGATGCTTTGGAGGCCCGAAGCGCGCAATTGATAACGCTCATCTAGGAATTCAGCGAAGAGATGCTACGCTTGATCGGAGGGTTGCAGCAAGAAGACAACTGTCCTGAAAGGAAGCCACATTTGGCGATTTTGGCACTGAAAAAGTTTTGAAGGAACGCCAAGGAGAGTTAATTCTGTTTCAAGAGATTTAAAAACCTCGGAAATCGATACTCTGAGAGTTTTGTGAGAAAGAAATGTTTCTCCTGTTAAAATTGGAATTATTTGTATGTATCTGGTTGGCTTTATATTGCAGTTCTTTTTTCAAACTTTTATAATTTAGAATCAAAATTTCAATTGAAGTTATAATCGGAATATTTTTTAAATTGATATATGTATGCATTTAAAAATTTTCTTCGTTCAGCCAAATTTTAAAACTTTACCTAATTTTCTTAATTAATATTAAATATTAACTTACTTTTACGGATAATTTTTGTTATTAAACAACGCATTGATACATTTTTATATTTTTTAATTTATTTTGAATAATTTAAAAACTAATTTCTGTAATTAATTACTTTTTTGTAATTTTAAACTTGAAAGAGGAATCTTTTTATAAACATGATTTTGATTGGCTGTTATAGACTATAAATCTTACAATTTAAAGGGGACAATTTTTATGAATGTGTAAATTTATTTTTAACATTTCGGAAACTTCTATAAGGATTTGGATCAATTTTTATCTTTTAAAAACTCTACCCCCCCCCTATTTTTTAATTCCATTATTTTCTCCTATAATGATTTTTATTTTTTTTAAAAACTTTTTTTTATGAAAACCATCTTCGCATCGTAGTGTGAGCAATGTAGTATAATGAATGACACTTATGTTGCGGGTTTTGGATTCGAGTTGCACTTTTTGCTTTATTATTTTTTTACTTATGTGTTCAAATTTAATATTTTTTCCTTTTTAAGTTTATCTTTATAGGACATAGCTTGGTTCGGTGGGAGTTGGATTCGTATCTCTTTGGTTTTCGATTTTGAACCCCACCGGACGAAAAATCTCTTCTTATGTGGTGACTGGTGAGCATATTTATCTGTCGTGGTCACAAAGTCCTCCATGTCGAGAGTAATACCAGTGGGGGGTACTGGTTCAGAGGTTAATCGGTCTCGGATTCATGTTTAAATTATGATCTGAGGATGGGTGAATGACATTTATGAATGAAGTCAGCCTAGTAAAAAAAGGTTGTAACGAGTGAGTAGCTAAGTCGTACTCTTGGCCGTAGATATCACTGCTGAAAATAAACTGGTGTCGCACAATTCGGATAAAACAGCAATGGCTCTTTAATCAGAGGACTTGCTAGTGACAAGTGCCATTAGAACAACAATACATACGTTTGTAATGCAAAATTTTAATTGAATGACAAGGTTGTGACATTTTTTTTGTATTTAGCGAAAGTGGCAATACAGTTGTAATGTTCCAGAAAATAAAAATAAAAATGTCGATTTTAAAAATGGTTGTTAATTTCTTGCTTTTGTTAAGAATATCGATTTCATTGAGAAAAATCTGGGACTCAATTGAAGTTAATGGCATTAGCAGTCAGATAATATAGAACATTAACTTTATTTTGAGTTAGAGTTTTTTTATCACTCTTTACAAAACAGTACAGTCTACGTTTTCGACTCTACATCAAAACAATTGATGCCACTGATAGTTGATTCTTCCAAAGAAACTGCTTGTACTGTTCTTACTTTTATAACTATCTAGCAATCTGACATAGTTACATGTTCTTGGCTAATCTTAGAAAGGTGCTGATGATAGTTCAATATACGAAAACCGGAGTTTACAGAGAACAAAAGTAGGGAAGCTACATTCTCTAAATTTATTTTATTGAAAATTTTGCAATGATCAAACTCTCTTGCCATCAATATTATTATATTTTTGTTCTTTCTAGAACAGTAGAACAAACTCGGATGATTGCGCAGCCAAATAAACAGGATCCATGAGATCTGAAGAAAAGATGGGAATATTATTTGGTAATCTGACAGTGATGTAGACTTGTTGCTTATCTCAGAAAACAATATCTCTCACTAACGCAGAGTTGGTGAGAAGTGTGCATTATGCATTTGTACCTTTTCTCAATGACTGTCTGAATACAAAATATTACCCTTATATGCAGGGTGGTTATAATCAAATTTCCTCTGCAAACAGCATCCATTCAACGCAAGTAGATGATCGGATTGCATGGATAAATATGGTATGTAGACTATTGTGGAGATATTGGCGGGAATTGTGCCGATATGTTGGTTGAATTCCACCAAGGATCGAACTTGCATTGTTTGGGTTTGAAGTATTAACTTATCCATTAGACAAAAGCGATCACTGATGTCTAGCGGTTGTTACTCTCTTATTAAGATGTTACCAAAATACTACCCTACCAGTGAGTCTGTAGAGACGAACGATTTCTATAGAGCCAAGCGTTATGGCGAGAGAAGAGAGTGTTGCTGTTGCGTCAAGCGAGTCTGACGGCTTTGGTTTTAGTTGCGTTTGCTGGGTCAAGTGAGTCTAATAGCTTTAGTTTTAGTTGTGTTTTTGCTGCGGGTAAGTGACGCCATGATAGCTGTTTGAACGTTCAAAGTCCGAGGTCACCAAGTTGGCGATGGTGTTGGCGGAATTGTGCTAATATGTAGGTTGAATTCCACCAAGGATCGAACCTGCGATGTTTGGGTTTGAAGTCCAGGAACTTATCCATTCGATAAAAGCGATCACTAATGTCTAGAGGCTGTTCCTGGCTTATTAAGATGTCACCACACCATGCACGAGATGCGCTCAAGGGATTTTGAAAAAAAAAGTTAGAAAATGTCCACGAGAGGGAGCTTTTTCCGGAAAAACATTAAATTTAACGCAATAAACGACCGAAACGGAATACTGAAACAGTATTAAAAATCCAGAACAAGAATTGTGATTAATAAAACGTAAAACCAGGAAAATCTCTTTATTCTAGAAAAAAAAATTTCGAGATTTTCAAGATTTGGAAGAAGAGGAGGTTTTATCCAAAACATGTGACTCCCGGGGGGACACCTCGAATTGAGGATGAGATGCTTCCGGTAGGGTGTTTGGATCTCACCAACCCTGTGGGAACAATAATAGGTGGGGGTTCTGGACCTCCCATTGATGACGGGCCGTTAAGTAATTTTTTTAGATTAAATTTAATTATTGTTGCTTTTCTAGATACAGCAATGATGTACTTGATAGTGAAGATTGTTCGGTGGTTAAATAACTTCAAGACACAGGTTGTCTTTTCTGGGGGTTATTCGATAAAACAACAATTAAAAGCACAGGAATGCTCCATAGTACAGTGGGTCTAGAAAACTGCACTGTGGTTTATTTCGGAAGAGAGAGAGTCAAGATCACACTCCCCACCGTCCGAGGGTCAAATCTGCTTCTCCTGAAACGAAATATATAAACAAGCAGCAACAGTGGGACCACGTGATGTTTACATATAGACTATCCTGCCTCACCTTCCCAACCCCGGCACTTCTCTTCCTCATCTCTGTATTTAAACCCGAAAACTTCGTCTCTCTGACTCGTAGCTACTGAAGATATTCTCCTTCTCACTGATCGGCCTATACAAGTCTGCTCCACAGTCCTGCTCTTCCCATTGGCTCACGACCTCCTTACTCCTCAGTCCATACTAGCATGGTTCAGTCTCTTCTTATTTGTGCGTTATGTACCTTGCCTTTCTCTCTCTTCATTTTCAGTTCCATTCGAAGATGATCACGCCTAATAACGACAGTCAGGCCCTAATCAACTTGTCATATTGGAGTTTAAGCCCCTACGGGGCTAGGTACTCCGTCAACCATCATTACGCTGGGACCACGTGATGTTTACATGATTGGCTGCTAGCTCCACCCAGGAAGATCACGTGATTCACTGAATTCTTAACAGGCTGTACTCCCTACAGAGAGGGTTCTACCGTGGCCGGTAATGACCCATAATTCCCGCCAGTGTTGCTGTAGCGGTGGTTCGGTCTCTCAGTCTTGCGATGTTTATACGTGTACCTTAGTGGCGGGTCGGAGATCAGTGATATGACTTATTCAAAACATGTTAGGATAAGAAACGTTTGTAGTCGTTGTCATGTACTACGTCGAGGTTTCCGACAATAATGATGACGTCATCCTGTTGCGACTTAAAGTTGTTGTTGTCCTGTTGCGTTGAATGACTTAAAGAGATCCATAGCGTTTCATGTGCGAAGCATCACAACTTATCAGTTGCGATCTGATTTTGTACACATAGTTCATCGACTAGAAATTTTGAAGGTGGCGAATGAAGTATCCTTCTCTACATCTTCCTGGACACGATTAGCAATTGCTCCTCATATGCAATTTGTTCTTATTTCTGCAGACTGAAATATTTTTTTCCTCAAAAGGGGTAATGTTATTTTCTCCCTGCCTTTACTGAATGTGGTTCGATGATAAGATGACCAGAAACTAGTCAATAAATGAGAATATTGTTTCTAAATTTCGTTTTGGTCGTTTATTGTATTAAATTTAATGTTTTTCCTGATAAGTCACCTTCTGATGGATATTTTGGAACTAAAAATTTTTTTTCTCTTCAAAATTCTGTGATAACAACTCGTGTATAGCTTGTATATCAAATTTCGCAGCAATTCTTTCTCCGTTTTCGCTGTATGATGTCGTTTATAGAAGAAATTTCATTATAATTCCCCAGTAGCATTATGATAATAGTTAAAAGTGTACCTTTTTTCTTTGCGAGATTATATAGTATTTTCTTATTTAATAACCTCAATTTCTTATCATTCTACTTTGAAATAATTGCTTGAATTTTGCTTCTAAATTCATTCTTTGAGAAGTTGCAAGATTGATCGGTAAATTGATTTTTATATCTTTACATTTATTCATTACTAGCCGCCTTTGGCAACCAGCTGGTTCGCCATGAGTAAACCGTTCTAAAATTTTCAATTAAATCACATATTCATTAGCCTTGAAATAATTCCGGGCATTGATTGACCTGATATTAATATTTTCTTTAATATGATGGACGGAAAGTTCTAAAAGTACACCTTTTCCTAGTAATATTCTTTAATTTTATAAATCAGTCAGTTTTAACCATCGGTTATGCTTCCAAAATATTAAAAAAAATTCTATGATGTTGCCCAAATATTAAATGGGTTTTTTTAAAGAAAGCGGGAATGGGAAAAAAAAGTATGAAATTAATGAGACAAATATTGCAAACGATTACATAAATATGCCATTAAGTCGGGATTTCAATGCATATCCTGTCTAAATTCAATCAGGTTTACCGTAAATAAAGAAGATTTATTGAGTTACTGCTATAGATTTGCAAACGATTGTAGAAACCTTTGCTCTACATTTATTTTTTAAAGAAAATATCACATTTTATATTTCTTTTATTTTATCCAGTCACGTGCTAAAAAAACATGGTTAAAATATTTTTTTAAAAATTCGTTAAAAATAGAAGCTTGAGTTATACATTAAAACACTGATACCATTAGAAGGCTAATTTTTTAATCTTTAAATTGATGTAAAATTCATGTTTATGCAATCATATTTTCGGAAGTTATAGTGGAAAAACGTCGAAATTTAGGTTCAATTTTAATTAATTCTAATTCTAATTAAAAATTCGAAAAAACGGCTCCGAGGTGCACATTTCAGACCTTCAAGGTATACATGTACCAAATTTGGTAGCTGTAGGTCCAACGGTCTGGCCTGTAGAGCGCCAACACGCAGACACACATTGAGTTTTATTATAAGTATAGATAACAACTCTGTAGAATTATAACAATAATTAAAAGAGGATTTTTTTTCTTTGAGAAAATATAAAATAGTTTCCTATTTAATAATCTTGATTTATAAATAGTCTAATTCATAAAAATTTCTTGAATTTTATTTCTAAGCTCATTCTTTGAGAAGTTGCAAGATTGATTGGTAAATTGATTTTTATATTTTCATATTTATTCATTATAGTAACCTTGTAGCATTATGATAATAGTTAAAAGTGGATTTTTTCTTTGCAAAATATAAAATATTTTAATTTTTAATAAAATATTTTGCGAAATATAAAATTATTAAATATTTTCTTATTTAATAATTTTAATTTCTGATCAGTCAAATTCAAAAGAATAGCTTGAATTTTATTTCTAAGTTCATTCTTTGAGAAGTTACAAGATTGATCTTTAAATTGATTTTTATATTTATGTAATACATGCTTTAATGCTATTTTAAATTTTCAGAGGTATTACCCTAATAAATGCAGTATTTCCCTAATAAATTCTGCATTCAATTCAGTATCACACTCCACTGACTCGAAATCTGCCAATTTTATAAAGCAGCTTTATGAAAAGAGATGCATGATGGATATTTCTATTCATAAGCGGCTAAAGATAGTTCCGATTTGTTCAATGGAATTCGTTTGAGTTTTCATAAAACTTGCTTTAATAATTTCACTTTGATATTTCAAAATATAGAAGTTCGTGAATTTTTAAGATATCCACCTACGTTCTAAATTAATTTTTTTCAAAACGGGTTTTTCAAAAAAAAACTATTGAGAGTTTTAGATGTATTGTCAGTTATTAAAACTATAATTACAAATTTTTTTTGAAAATGTAATATATTTTGTGAAATAGGAAAATTTGTAGTATATTTTGATGAAAATTAACCGAAACCGTTAACATTCTACACAAAACTGTAATTTAGCAATCCTATTTTTCTTTGTACAAAAATTATACAATATAATGATGGATGAAATAAACTAACATCTAATATAAAATTTTGGATGCAAATAATTATGGGTAAAAATATACGTATATATGCCTTTTTTTCTTCTATATATTCATAACAATTTTTCTAAAAATATCTATAAATAAAAAAATATTTCATCAATAGTAAAACTTTAAATTCATTTCATTGCCCATAATATTTAAAACACTCACAGATTTTTTTAATGTATGCACCTTTTTTTAATGCATGAAGGTGGGTTTTCTTTCCGCGATATTGCTGAAAGACTTGACAGGAATGTATCCACTGTGCATGAGTATTGGCGGCAGTGGTCAAAGGAAGGTACTGCCTCAAGAAGACCAGGTTCCGGGTGGTCACGTGGTACTACTGAGAGGGAAGACCGTCGTATTCTGCGTATGGCTGTGGCTAATCGTACTGCGTCTGCAGCTGAAATTCCAGCTGCAGTTGGCACCACAGAGACACAACGAACTGTTACAAATCGGTTACTTCAAGGACAGCTCCGAGCCAGACGCCCTGTACAGTGCATTCCACTGACTCCAAACCATTGCCGTTTGCGACGTGAGTGGTGTCAAGCTAGAGCTTATTGGAGGACGGAGTGGAGATCTGTTGTGTTTTCTGATGAAAGCCGGTTCTGCCTTGGTCGCAGTGATAGCCGTTTGTTGGTTAGAAGGAGGACGAGTGAGCACCTGCTAGTGACCTGTCTGCGGCCTAGACACACATGGCCTATGTTTTGGGGAGCAATTTCGTATGACAGCAGGAGCCCTCTCGTGGTTATCCCACGCACCCTGACTACAAATTTGTACGTCGGTCTAGTGGTACAACCTGTTGTGCTGCCATTCATGAACAGCATTCAAGGGGCTGTTTTCCAGCAGGATAACGCTCGCCCTCATACCGCTGTTGTAACCCAACATGCTCTACAGAGTGTCGACATGTTGCCTTGGCCTTCTAGATCACCAGATCTTTCTCCAATCGAGCACGTATGGGACATCATTGGACGACAACTCCAGCGTCATCCACAACCAGCATTAACCGTCCCTGCATTGACCGCCCAAGAGCAACAGGCATTGAACTCCATCCCACAAACTGATATCCGACACCTGTACGACACAATGCATGCACGTTTGCATGCTTGCATTCAAAATTCTGACTGTTACACCGGTTACTAATGTACCAACATTTTACATTTGAAATGGCTCTTCTCGCCAACGGCCCTACCTGTGATCTTGAAACTCTAATCAATTAAATATGTTACCTAGACAAATGTATTCCTAAAATTTCATTACTGTACAATAATTTTTTCTTGATGTTGGGATTTTTTCCATCAATGTATAATGATGAATGAAATGAACCAAAATTTAAGAAAACTTTTGAGATGCAAAGAAGTTACGGGTAAAAATATACGTTTATATGCATTTTTTACATCAACTCACAGATTAATTCTTCTAAAAACACCTATAAATAAAAAAGTAATTCATCAACAATCAAATTTTTGGTTCAATTCATTGCTCAGATTGTTTAAAACACACGCTGAAATTTTTATGCAAATACCTCTGTTAGTTTTTGAGATATCATGTGAACGGTGGAGAATGTTTATGGAAATTAAAGTTTTGATAAAACTGAAGTTAAAGACAAATTTATCTGAAAAAATACGTGACCTTGGATGATAAGTCAGTCCTTCCTTTTCCTAGAAAAGATAATTTGTTTTATAAAGAGAAAAGTCTGAACTACAAGAAATAAGAATAAAAAATAATTGGCTAATGTGTTTGATAATCAGTGTTTTTAACGTAGTCGGATACCTTAAAATACAGAAATGGAAAGATAATTTTTTGTTATAGGACACGAAATAATGAAAAAGATTTTATTATGACATCATTTCAGCATTTGTCTGCCATAGTATGATTATTAGAATTGATAGTATTAATTAGAATTCTGTAAAGGAGAAAATTTCAAAAATGAGAAATATCATTATAAAATCCAGTCGCAAAGGGAAATGCTTATTTTATTATAAAAAAAAACTTCAGAACAATAAACACTATAAAAACAGCTAAAGTTTAATTTAATCTCTTCCCTTACAAATTTGTTTGATAAAAATTGCAAAAAATCATCATATTTTTTAATTTTATTACTAAACACATGGAAAAGAGACAAAACAAAATATATAGGTTTTAAGTAGAATTTTCAATTTTTCATGGGTGAAAATGTATTTACTTTTAATATTTGTTTACCATCCCGAGTTATTTTTGGTGAATGAAAAAGAGTTAAATATTAGTCTTTGTATGTTACTTTTTAAACTGGGATAAGCTTTTGATGTTGGAAACATAAAAGGAATGACACATTCATCCAGATTCCCATTAATCGTCGAATCTGTATGGGATGCTGTGACTACGATCGTAGTTTTGAGTCAAATATTTATTTCACTCAATTAATAAAAACTAATCTGAAGCACAAATTCGATTTTCGGATACTATCAACCACTTCCCTTACACATTTTTTGAAGAAAAAAAATAATCATATATTTTTATTTTGTTATTAAACACAATTAAACGAATCAAAACAAAATATGTAAGTTTTAAATTGAATTTTTAATTTTGTGTGGACGTAAAAGCATTTAGTTTTAATTTTAGTTGACTATCCCGAGTTATATCGGGCAAATCGTAAAAAAAAGTTGAATATCAGTCTTTGTATGAAAAGTTCATGAAACAAGGAACAACACGAAGTCATACTTGACGTTCTGTACACTGGTATCTGGTCTCTTTCTTACTAATTTACCACTGGAATATCTTTTACGGGAGCACAGAGTACGCTGTCTCGTTGAATTTGATTTTCTTTCAGTAACAGGAATCACTCTCTGAAAAATCATCGTGTTCGCTACCTTGCATCATCACCCTTATTTTAATTTTTTACAATGCGTCTATCCTTCTTTATACTTTGCTAATCCACGCGCAGAAGTAGACTATACAATAAGGAGAACACGTGACCAGTCCAACCAAAAGAATCGCGAAACCAACAAAACTTGGCAGACTGCCAATCAAAGCTGAATATTTCCTTTCATTTCAAGTAAAACTGTGATAAAACAAATCTACTGACATATTTTGCTTCGCTTGAGTTTTCTCGGGATAATAATTAACTGAAATGTATACGAACCCGAGTTAATAGGGATAATCAGACAAGCGGTTATTAATGAAATTTTTCTTGAATATTTTTATGAATTTACAACGTTGTTTTAGTTAGTTTCCTAGTAAGGAAGAATTTTTTACAATTTACCTTATCTGATGCTGAATCGATGTCAGGTCATTATCCCTCCCTCGGTACCAACGACAAGTTTGGTGATCATTTACAGACATGGCAACTTTAGTGACAGAAGAGTCGAGAATATTAAAATTTGGCGATATCTTGATTAGGACCGAAGGAACAATATCCTACTACATACCTATTTGGCTTCCACAGAAATTATAAAACCAGATATACAGAAAAGGAATCAAAAAGCGTTTGAGCTAAGCTCAAGAGAGCAGTTGAGAAAGTTATCTCTGAGAAATATTTGCTATTAAGGTTGTTTAACAGCGAATTTCATCTCGGGTGCTGTCGTTTTGTATTTTTTATTTTTGCTCAACTACTATGTATTCGTGTTTTTAAGAGGAATAAACCGTCATTTACTACTGAGAATGTTGGATTTTCCCCCTTCACCATCAAATTTGAATTTTCTGTAAAGATACATTGTAATACCAGTTCATTAAAGTCTTTGAATTTTATCTCGGAATAATTCTTACTTTAGCGTTTGTATTAGATGTAAATATAAATGACAAAATGGCTATGCTATACCAATTATTAATCCATTTAAATGCATGATTTTTAAATAGTGTTCAATTTAATGATTTTCATACAGAAAAGAAATAACTTTTGCAATGAATTTTTCATTTGACATTTAGCTAGAGGACGATTTAGAAATTTCATTTAATCTTGACATTTCACTATTTTCTTAACTTAATTCTCAGTTTATTCTGATGACATTTTAAAAATACATTAGTATTGCCATCTGGTAGTGAATTCTAAGAAAGAAATGACTATTAGAATTTTTTTATTTTATGTATTAATAAATTATAACTTAAAAATAAAAAGTTAAAAAATAAGAATATACATCTGTTAACTTTAAAGCATATCAAAAATTTATTCAAATAACCATGCTTTCATTGCCATGCTAAAAATGGGATTTTAAATTAAATATTAAATTAAACAATAAATAAATTTCATGGATATGACTCAAACAAAGGTTTTTTTTTTTATTTTCAATTACTGCGTCCACTCACAGAAAACAACAGACAAACTTAATTCCAAAACTGCGTTTTTCAATCTGAAGAAGATTTAAAAGACAAAAGGATTTGTTGAGACCTAAAAGAATTTCAATGTCTAATTTTGTTACTATTATAATACTTTCACGTACTTCATATACGATAAACTGTTTTTTAAACTTCTGGTTCATTTCACTGCCCATATTATTTAAAACTCGCGATGATTTTTTTAATACAAATGCCTCTATTAGTTTTTGAGATATCGTGTTAATGGTGAAGTTTAGTTTAGTGTAGTTATATAAACGCCCCGTTTTAAAGCAACACGAGGGCTATTTTGGGACGGACCTCGTCATTTTGAACCAAGATCAGATGACGAGGACGACACCTGAACTGGCGCCCCCCTCTCCGCACCACACCACACCAGTGGGAGGACGTTTGGCCCCGACGGATTTAACGTGCAAGAGACACCTCACACGATGGTTCTTCGGTAGAATCTAGTCTCAAACCTGAAACCCTCCGGTTCCGAAGCCGAGACCTTACCACCAGGCCACTGAAGGCCCTTGCATTCTGGGAGATCTGAAATGTGGAGATTCGTCAAAGTCTAGAGTTTGATGAATTGTTTGACAATTACATTACTTTCTCAATATTATGTAAACTTTGGGGGCCGCGGTAGCCTGGTTGGTAGAGCGTGAGTCTCGTAACCGAAAGGTACCGAGCCCTCGGCTCGGCCAAAGACGGCTGTGTGTGCTCATGGCAGTTGGGGCATGTTCAATAGGTCGTGACTGCAAAGTCCTACAAGTTCCCATAACAAATGATACCTCTGGGGGTACTGATTCTAAATTCTGAACTGTAGATGGATGAAGGAGTTCGACCACCCCTTAAAAGGGGTTGTGTCGTGTGTGTTCTAGCAACGTCGTACTTTCGAACTTGGTATTAGACCCACCCCCACTACCCACGTAAAAGTGATTTTGTTAATCAAATTTGCAGTTTGAATGCTGCTTTCAGTTGTCACTAAAATGGCATCTAAAATTTAAGTTCAGCTTTCCTCATTATATTACGAACCACTAAAAGTTCATATGTGGAATAGTTCTAGTATGGAAGTGATGAAAAAATTCTACCCTATGGTTTTCGATTTGTTGTACGTTCACAATATTTATACATTAGCCGCCTTTGTAGGCCAGCTGGTTCTCCAGGAGTAATGTGTTCTTAAATTTTCAATTAAATACTTGTGTGCCTTACTCTCTTTATAACTTCCATCCAAATGTATTTAAACTTCAATAGTCACGTAACTCGTATTATTATAGAAGTCTTACGATTGTTTGTTGATTGCACTATATACCCCTCTGATTTGCAATGAGCTGTCATGGAATTATGAGCAGAATATCATATTTTATATTTGTTCCATGTCATTACCGTTCCAACACGTGCTGAACAACACACTTTCCACGGTTTAATTTGCAATAACAGTTAATTTAATCATTCAAAGTTTTTGTCAAAGTGACGGCAAAGCACTGGTACATTCATGGCGAGCACTCGCAGCTTAAATTATGCTTTCGTTTTGTGAGAAAATAATTGTTGAAACACATAGTAACAGCATTTTTATAAAAGAATTCATAAATAATTAATTTTAAAAATTTAGGTTAAAATACTGTTTTCGATGAAAAAAGTCATTTTTAAGAGTATTTAAAAACACAGTTCTGTGCTGTAATATTTTCGGGAAAAGTTCCAAATGTCAGTTTAATTTTTAACAAATTAAAGTTGCGCTTCTATTTAAACATGTGGTGATCAACACACTTTCCTAGAGTTAAGGTATCAGACTACGTTAAAAACATTGGTTAACGACCACATTGATGATTTTTTCAAAAATTGTTATTTCTTGTAATTCGGACTTTCTTCTTTACAAAACAGTTTATCTATTCTGTGAAAAGGAAGAACTAACCTATCATCCATCGTCATATATTTTTTCAGCTAAAATTTGTCTTTAAGGTATCCGACTACGTTCGAAATAGATGTTTTGAAAAATTGAATTTTTTAAAAACTATTTAAAACTATGGTTTTTAGATGTATTGTCCATTGTAATACAAAATACTTTATATACAATAACATTATTTAAAAATATAATATATTTTGAGAAATAGTCTTATTTGTAGTAAATTTTAATAAAATTTAACCAAAAACGGTTAATACTCTACACAAAATGGTAATGCAGTAATCCAGTTTTTCTTTGCACACAAATTATAGAATATAATGTTGAATGAAATGAACTAAAGTCTGAGAAACATTTTGAGATGCAAAGAAATTAGGAGTAAAAATATATGTATATATGAATTTTTTCCATAAATTCGCATCTTAATTTTTCTAAAAATACCAATAAATGTAAAGCTATTTCCCCAACAATAAATATTTTGGTTAATTTCATTGCCTATTTTATTTAAAATACAAAATGAAATTTTTATGCAAATACCTCTATTAGTTTTTGAGGTATCATGTTAACGGAGGAGAATTTTTTTGAATGAAAATTTTGAGAAAATTGAAGTGAAAGACAAATTTTGGCTGAAAAATCTATGACCTTGGATGATAGACCAGGCCTTCCTTTTAGAAAAGATAAATTGTTATGGAAAGAGGAGAGACTGAAATACAAGAAATAACAATTAAAAAACATTCACTCATGTGGATACCTTAACATCAGTTTTCTCAAAACTTTAATTTTCATAAAAATTCTGCATCATTAACATGATGACTCAAAAACGAATAGAGGTATTTACATTACAGTTTCAGCTTGTGTTTTAAATAATGTGGGTAATGAAATAAATGAAAAGTTTTATTGTGGGTGAAATACTTTTTCATTCATAGGTGTTTTTAGAAAAATTAAGATGTGAATTTATGGAAGGGAGGTATATATAAGTATATTTTTACCTATAACTCCTTTGCATCCAAAATTTTTTCTCAGACTTTGGTTCATTTCATTCATCATTATATACTATAACTTGTGGATAAAGAAAATTAGATTTGTTGGATTACAATTTTGTGTAGAATGTTAACCGTTTTGGTTAAATTTTATTAAAATTTACTACAAATGTTCCTATTTCTCAAAATATATTATGCTTTCAATTTTTTTTTTGTATTTATAGTATTTATACTTGACAATACATCTAGAAACCACAAATGGGGTTTGAAAATTTCAAAAACAATTTTTGAAAAATCCAATTTTTCAAAATTTTACCTTTTAACGTAGTTGATACCTTAAGGCTACTCAAGATGCAGAAAAAAATATTTTATTAAGTATTTTGTATTATAATTGAAAATACAACTAAAAATCATTGTTTTAAATAGTTTTTTAAAAGTCAAATTTTTTAAAAATTGTCTCTTGATCGTAGCTGGATATCTTAATTTGAAATAAGAGTTCATTTAATTATTCAGTTTGAGTTTTTGTTTTTTATTAGAGAATATTTGAAAAAAATTCAAGATGGTCCTTTCCTGTTGGATTTATTTAACATTTATTTACCTTTATGATTGGCATTCATTGTTTTAAATAGTTTTTTAAAAATCCAATTTTTCATAAATTTTCTCTCGAATGAAATAGGATTCCTTAATTTGAAATGAGAGTCAATTTAATTATTCTGTTTGAGTTTTATTTTTTAAAAAGCCGCCTTTGGCGACCAGCTGGTTCGCCATGTGTAAAGCGTTCTAAAATTTTCAATTAAATCACATATTCATTAGCCTTGAAGTCATTCCGGGCATTGATTGACCTGAAATTAATATTTTCTTTAAGATGATGGACGGAAATTTCTATAAGTACACCTTTTCCTAATAATATTCTTTAATTTTATAAATCAGTTAGTTTCAACCATCGGTTATGCTTCCAAAATAACGTATCTTGAGCGGGAAATGAAAAAAAATATTTGAAAGAAAAATAAAAGACATATGTATAAAAAAAATGTTTAAAAAAATTCGATGATGTTGCCAAAATATTAAATGTGTTTTTTAAAGAAAGCGAGAAAGGGGAAAAAAGTATTAAATTAATGATACAGATATTGCAAACAATTACATAAATATGCCATTAAGTAAGAATTTCAATGCATATCCTGTCTAAATTCAATCAGGTTTACTGTAAATAAGGATGATTTATGGAATAAATGATTTAGATATTGCAAACGATTAAAGAAACCTTTGATTTACATTTATTTTTTTTAGAAAATATCACATTTTATGTTTCTTTTATTTTATCCAGTCACGTGCTGAAAGCTGCATTGCTTTAGATTTATTTGCGATGATAATTTTTTTTTATTTGAACTTCCGGCATTCTTTTATTTTATCTAGTCACGTGCTCAAAAAAACATAGTCAAAATATTTCTTTAAAAATTCGTTAAAAATAGAAGCTTAAGTTATACATTAAAACACTGATACCATTAGAAGGCTAATTTTTTAATCTTTAAATTGATGTAAAAATCATGTTTATGCGATCATATTTTCGGAAGTTATAGCGGAAAAACGTCGAAATTTCGCTTAAATTTTAATTAATTCAAATTCTAATTAAAAATTCGAAAAAAGGGCTCCGAGGTGCACATTGCGGACCTCCAAGGTATACATGTACCAAATTTGGTTGTTGTAGGTCCAACGGTCTGGCCTGTAGAGCGCCAACACACACACGCACACACACACACACACATTGAGCTCTATTATAAGTATAGATATAGATTAGAGAATATTTGAAAAAATTTCGAGATGATCCTTTACTGTTGGATTTATTTAGCATTTATTTAACTAAATGCTTGTCCTTCTACGTTTTTCATTTCAATACTTTTATAAATTATTTTTTTCGTGCCTTGAAAAGTACTAAAGTAGGATAATAGTGTCATCTCAAACCTTAAAGGCGATAAGTAGCCAAATCTGGTGAACATGCACGCCAACTTTTCCCGTTCGTGCCTGGAGGACTCTAGTCAGCAGAAATTAACATTTTCTCTCAGATTGAAGAAAAAAGTTGTTTAATTTATCACGAACTGCATTGAGAAATTTTTTTTGTCTGCCTTCCAACTTTTGCTTTCTTTGACCAGAATGAGAAAGGTGAATTTGTCCCTTTTTTTTTAACCGCAGAAAAATGCATGCATCAAAGATGGCTGAAAACATGGAAAAAAAATTAACCCTTTGTTTCTTTAATTCGTTTAGTTCACAAAAGAAGACCTGCATATTTTTAGAAGTTGATGGACGTGATGTAAAATAAGAATTTCAAAGTTTTATGATAAGAAAAGTTTTTTTTTGTTACCCATTTGTGTCAATATTTTTCGTGGTTCATACTCCAGAAAATTTGTCAAATGACTTGCTTCATCTTTCTTCGCCAGAGGGCGCTTTTTGGTATGGTAACTTCCCACGAAATAGTTTTTGTATTGTTGAGTTTTTAGTATTTTTCAAATTGTGCGCAAAAATTGAACAAAAGAAATTTGAAAGCGAAGGTTCTTGAACTTTTTTAGAGGTGCGAAGTTTTAACCTTAAAAATGTTTGTTTCTTGAATATTTTTTTTTTCAAATTACTTTTAAAAAATAGTAAATATTTATTTTTAAAAATTATTGGATAATGTTTTCATATGGAAATACTATTTATTTGGGAAATTTAAAAATCAAATAAAAAGTATTCTTGACATAAAAATTATTCGTAGAAATTATAAAAGTTTAATGTTTGTTTCTTGAATTTTTTTTTCAAATTACTTTTAAAAAATAGAAAACATTTATTTATAAAAATTATTGAATAATGTTTTCATGCGAAAATTCTATTTATTTAAGAAATTTTAATAACTTTTAAAAAGTGTTCTTTACAGAAAAAGTATTCGTTTGTATCTATATTTTTCGTGGTTCATACTCAAGAAAATTTGTCAAATGACTTGCTTCATCTTTCTTCGCCAGAAGGCGCTTTTTGGTATTGTAATTTCCCGCGAAAGAGCTTTTGTATTGTTGTGTTTTTAGTATTTTTCAAATTGTGCGGAAAAATTAAATACAAGAGAGATGAAAGCGAAGGTTCTTGAACTTTTTTAGAGGTGGGAAGTTGTTAACCTTAAAAATGTTTGTTTCTTGAATTTTTTTTTTTTTTTCAATTTTCTTTTAAATAATAGAAAATGTTTATTTATAAAAATTATTGGATATTTGTTTTCATGTGAAATTATATTTCTTAGGGAAATTTGAAAAACAATTAAAAAGTGCTCGTTACAGAAAAATCATTCGTAGAAATAATAAACGCAAATGTTTGTTTTTGGAATTTTTTTTTCAACTTCTTTTTAAAAAATAGAAAATATTTATTTATAAAAATTATTGGATAATGTTTTCATTTAAAATTCTATTTCTTTGGGAAATTTTAAAAACAATTGAAAAGTATTCTTTACCGAAAAATTATTCTTAGAAATTATTAAAATATTAAAAAATTAAAGAAATGTACATTGAGTGACTCAAAAGTTCATTAATATTTGAAAATTCAATAATTTACTTATTAATGCAAGTAGAAGAGGTGAAAATTGATCCACATGCTTGAAAGGTCACAAGATTTTATTGAAATAAAAAAGTGCAAGAAATGACCTGTAGATGGCTCTTCCTATGATAAAAGAAATGATAATTAGCACAATACCGGGTTAACATTACATTGCCAGTTGGCAGCGCATGCTTTAGTTTTAGTTATATTAACGTCCCGTTTTAAAGCAACACGAGGGCTATTTTGGGACGGACCTCGTCATTTTGAACCACGGTCAGATGACGAGGACGACGCCTGAACTGGCACCCCCCTCTCCACACCACACCACACCAGCGGGAGGACATTTGGCCTGACAGATTTAACGTGCAACAGACCCCCTCACACGGCGGTTCTTCGGTGGAATCGAGTCTCGAACCTGAGACCCTCCTGTTCCGAAGCCGAGACTTTACCACCGGGCCACCGCGGCCCTGGCAGCGCATGCAAAGAAAGGTAGAGAAATGCTGTTTAGTCGATGGTTTGTAATTGTTCCGACGGGATAACAAGATGCAGCTGTATTATATATTTTTCTTACTGCACATGCGTTTGTAGAATTCGGTGATTTTTTTTATATTCAGTGATCAATTTTTTTAATATTCAGTGATTGACTTTTTTAATATTCATTGATTGATATTTTGTATATTTGGTGATTGATTTTTTGTAAATCCGTGACTGATTATTTGTAAATTCAGTAATTGATTTTTTTAATATACGGTGATTGATGTTTTGTATATTCGGTGATTGTTTTTTTTTAATATTTGGTGATTGATATTTTGTATATTCAATAATATCTGGGATTCAGAAACAACGTTGTAAGCACAGCGCTGTATAGCATATATGAAGAAGATATGATAAATTACTGCTAGATTTTGTCCTTTAATATTCTTAATGATATCAGATTATCTCTGTAGACCTCTACTTTAAGTAATTCTTCAAACAATAATTATACGGATTAAGATCTGGAGACCTAAGAGACCACGAAGAACAAAAATAGAGTCTTAGAGAGCAATTTTCACTAAACTATGTGCGCTAAAGTCCTTTCATATGCAAAGCAATATGGTGTGCAACGCATTCTTACAATACAGTTGTACATTCTCACTGGTGTTTATCAGGCAGGGTCCGATGTCGGATTATCTCTGTACACGTCTACTTTAAGTAATTCTACATCCTATCCTAAGTAATCCTAAGATGCAAAAATAATTACACAGATTCAGATCTGGAGACCTAAGAGGCCACACAGAATGAAAATAGTGTCTTAGAGAGCGATCTTCGCTAAACTATGTGCGCAAAAGTTCTATCATATGTGTAGTAATATAGTGTGGAGCGCCCTCTTACATTAAAGTTGTACCTTCCCGCTGGTGTTTATCAGCCAGGTTTCGATTAAGATAAATTTGATAAATCCACTGTGCACTGTGTCTTACTGTTTATTCAATGGGATTTCAAGGCAGTTCGAGGATTTTCGGTAGTCCAAATTCTGCAGTTGAGGGAGCTGATTGACCTTTCGTGCTTATGATGGACTTCGATGGTCCACAACATGTTAGATGACTTCATTCTTCCCCCGTTTTTATATTTTGGGGGGTGTCAATAAAAAAAGCTCATGCCATTTCAAGCAAGTGAGTCAATTTTTACCTCTCTACCTTCATTATTCATTGAATTATTGAATTTTCGAATGTTAACAGACTTTTGAATTACCCTGTAAGTTATAATCCTCCATAATTATAATAAAATTATTATTAAAGAAAATCATTAAAGCATCGAAAATGACACAACACAAATTCTAATTTTTTTTCTATCTAATCATTTTTATCTAAATCATAGGTTCCCAACGTCCCCTTGTAGGCGCTTGAGATTTTCAGGGGGGCGGTGAAAGGCCAAGAGAAAATTAGGGATGTTGATATGGCACAGTGTGTGTGAGAAGATTTACCAAATATAGTCTACAACGACTTCAAGGAGCGATTCCAGGACATTTTAAACATAGGCATACCAGACTGGGTTTTGGATCCTTTTTCCAATGTCAACACAGCAGGATCACCTCAATTAGAAGAACTAATAAAACTGACGACAAATGAGGAATTGAAAATTAAATTCAAGAATGGTTACAAGAATTTTGGCTGCTGAAGTTTATTTCGCAACTGCATTCAGGATTATGGTCGATTGTTCAACGATTTCTGATAGCATTCCCATCTTCATATTTAGTAAACTGTGGATTTAGTGCTGTAGCAACATTAGTAACGAAAAATAGAAATTGGCTCCATGTTACTGAATGCGGCGACTTACGACTGCTTTTTAAGTGAAATCGAGCCTGATATTAACAAGCTCCTTACAACGCATCAAATCCAGCCTTCTCATTAGTTAAGTTAGAAATTTGATGTCTTTAAGTTTTAATAAAAATACTTTTAATATAATTAAGTATGCATTTTGATTGTTCTCTGAAACTGACAATTTATTTATTTAGAAAGCAACAGTTTATTAGGGATTATTTCACATCATCAAAACCCCTGTCTGTCCTTATGGCAGGCAAGCTAAAACTTTTTTCAATAAAGAAGAAATTCAGTCGCTTTTTTATTCCAACAATATTCTATCTATTAGTAATTTTTTTTAATTTAATTCTTGTTTTCACCATGTATTATGTACCCTGCTATTTCTCTGGAATGGTGGAGAGGGGCGGTATTGAAATATTCACTAGAAAAGGGAGCACCAATTCCAAAAAGGTTGGTAACCTATGATCTAAAGCCAAAATCTAAGCCAGGTTCTGAGCTTAGGTGTCGAATTTATAATGATGTTAAGGACTCATTATTTAGAAAGATCGTACAGGAAATGGTTGTGTTAAACTATTTTCAAATATATATGGAAATATGTTTTGATGTTTTTGGTTTCCAACAATTTAAGAAATGATTTGAAAGACAATAAACGTCGATTGAAAGCGTTGGATATAAATTAGAATCTGAATATCAATTGTAATTATAATTGTTTTAGTTATGAACTGTGAATTAAAAATTTACAGCATAAGTCTATACTGAATATTAGATGCAATTACAATTGGTATGGTAATTAATCATGAACTAAATGATTACTATAAATTTGCTGTAATTGCAGTGTTTTAGTAGTTGCTTGTGTTTTGTTAACAATAATCATTGACTGTTTGATTAAAATCAACAGACATCTGTTCATTGCTAATTTGTTCTACTTCATGATACTTTTATTTTTTTAAACTTAGGAAAAGGTTATTCTAAATATGTATAATTTATTTATTTACTGTGCTTATTTCTGCTGACTTAAATAATATACATAAATTTAAAATAATTAGAGCTCCTTCCCTTCCCAGAAAAAACAGCTTTCCAAGCTTAACTAATTGGTCAATTTTTATTTCATATGGAAATTCATAGCCTCTAAATGCCCATCCATGTTCGTCTATCCCTTACCCCATCCCTCTTCAAAAGAAATTTCCACTAAAAACAAAATTTCTAAATTTTTTCTATCAATCTGTCTATAATTCTATGAAAAGAATACTTCATATATGATTTTCGGTATATGATTTTCAATTTTTTATCAAATTTGGAGCCAGTAAGTCAAGGGGTTAGCAGGCTGCACTTTTGCATAGATTAATAATATTACATATATTGATATAGCATTGTGCTTTCAAGAGGTTTCAGCTCGGGACCATTGGGTCCGTAACCACGTAACATAACCACTAGACAAAAGTGCACACTAGTGTCCCGAGATTGCTATCTGGCTTATGAACTTACCCCCACGTTACTTCCTCCCCAATGAGTCGTATGCGAGACGAACGATATTATCGCACCAAGTGCTTTTGATTGGTGACGAACGATTTTATTAGCGCTAGGACAACTTTTGCTACCGGTAGAGAGTGCCACGAAGGTTGTGTTTGTTAGTACAGAACCAGGGTCACCAATGCGCGTTCTTGAGGTTCGAACGCGGGACCATTGGACCTTGTAACATAACCGTTAGACAAAAGTGTACACTCGTGTCTCGAGGCTGTTACCTGGCTTGTGAACTTATACCCCCACAAAATGTAATATCAATATATTTTGTTACTTCAATATACTTTGTTATATCAATATATTTCGTACATATTGATATAATATGATAAATAAAGAACGTGACAACTTAAGTAAATCAAATTTAGCTCACAATTTTTGCAACTTAAAGGTATATTCTAATGAAATGTTGATATTCTCTGGGATTTTGGGGGGAGAGAACCTAGGAATGAGGATAAGATGCTTCCGACATGGTGGTTGCCTTACCTGAAGGGTATATAAATAGATGGGGCACTGGTTCCTCTCATCGAGGATGGGACGTTCTTCCTTCGGGACGGGTTGTACCGTGACCAGTGATGGCGTTTAGGACTCAACCACAGTTCACATCAATGTTGCTGTTTCTGCAGTCTGGACATTGAGTGTTTATTATCCCTGGTCCTTCAGTTGAGTCAGAGAGGCAGTGATAGGACTTATCAAATGTTGAAACAAATTTGTAAAAGGGTTAATAATCTGTCTGTTTGTACTTCCATGTGCATGTAAATGCGATAAGTAAAATACTGTAAAGATTTAAATGAATAACGTTTAACGCATGGGGCCGCGGTAGCCTGGTCGGCAGTCTCATAACAGAAAGATAGCTAGTTCTGTCCTCGTCTCGGCCAAAGACCGCAGTGTTGGCTAATGGCAGTTGGGGCACGTTAAATAGGTCGTGACTGCAAAGTCCTCCAAGTTCCCATAACAAATGATACCTCTTTGGGTACTGAATCACGGAAGAGTCGGTCTCTGATTCTGACTTGCCGATGGATGAATGAGTTCGACCACCCCCTAAAAAGGGTTGTGTCGTGTGTGTTGTGAAAAGTCGTCCTTTCACCTTAACGGTGCTCGTTAACAACGAAAAGCGCACACTTCTGCCTTAATTCAACAGAGCTAAATCTCATTCGGCTTGGTATGACCAAGTGGCATTAGACCGATCAGACATTTAATACATGATTTTGTTACTAAAATTGTAAATATCTGCCAAATTGTGGTTTCAGTCGGTCTGAAACAGGTTTCCAAAAAAAATATTATTTTTTTAAACTTATATTTAATTGTATGCCAGCGATTAGTTACCAAAAAGCCACCGAATCGCTCACTAGAATCAATAAAAATGCTAGATTCATGCCAAAGACCTGTTTTTCGTAATTATTAATCATTAATGTCATATAATTAATAATCAAATGCTGTGGTGGAATGTAGATTATTATGATCTGTGCAGGAAGCAACAGGACTTATGTTTTCAGGAACATTTATTTAATAACCACTTTCACACCCGATACAAACACCAAGACAAGACGACACAAGACATTCACCCTCGCAGCTTAACAGTACAGTCTCACATCTCATTCTGATTACACTCGCAATGCGCATTGTATTATGGGATGGCATATGGGATAGCCTATTAGGCATCGCCTTCTAGTATCCAAAAGAGAAGATAAGAGTTATGTAACTGCTACAATTCTAGTTTTCTTTACTAAGAATCACACAAATCTTAATTGAAAATAAAAATTTGAACACTTCTGGCTTTCAAAGTTCCTCACTTATAAACACTATAAGTGATAGGAATAAGAGAGTAACCGTGAAATAACTAATTATTTTATTTCTTAATGAACATGAGCTATATTAACTTAAATTCTCTTTTAATAATTAAAAAAAGAATACAGAATTTTAATTAATAATGTGAATACAATGTAAAATAATATGGGCTATTTAATTATTTATTTTATTTTCATCTTTTCTACAATAAAAAGCATCGTAAACAATCATATTATTTTACTAAAAATTTCAATAGGTTCTTTAAATTAAGTTTCCTGGGCTTTTTTTTTCTTTTTCAGTTACCAAACTGATTATTCAAAGTGTAGTAGAAAATATTCCAAGCAAGCAGTTCTCAATTTATTATTTAATAGCAAATAATTGCAAGTTTCTTCGTATATTGAATATTTACATCATTGAAAGTAGCTAGAAGTTAATGCACAGAATTTCGCATACATACACACATTCGACGTTATAGCTAAGAAAATGGTTTTTAATAATTTTGCTGCAATTCTTAATAGCGAAATTTTCTTTGAAAATTAAATTTCATATATATAACGAAATTTTTCTTTAAAAAATAGATTTAAAATTTTTTCAGGAGATTTTCTTTAAAAATTGAATTTCAAATATATAACGAAATGTTTTTTAAAAAAATTTAAAACTTTTTTTTCAGGAGATGGACATTTCTACTAGTTTTATATTATCAGCAATAAAACTTATTTTATGTTTGAAATACATTTTATTCCATGTCTTTAACATGATTCTTAAATAATAAAATTAGAAAACAAATTATTCATTATGATATAATTATAGTTTATATACAATTGGAATTGTACAATTGAAGAAATATTTTTTTCGTCAGACGATTATTAAAAATGTGAGTAAAATCAATGAATAAATAAAACCTTAAAAATAAAATAAAGTTGTTTATGCCAAACGATTGTCTGCATATTCCATTAAAACTTTACATACATTCAAAACAGCTTCTGTAGTCTATAAATTTTACATTATTATTAGTTTTTAAGATACATACGGAAGTATCTCTGGAACTTAAAATCTTGAATTAAAATCATGACAAAGAAGCTTTGTAACCTTTATCCCTGGAGATTGATAAAATATTCATATAAATTAGTTTCAGA
Source organism: Argiope trifasciata (assembly GCA_026543055.1). Taxonomy (NCBI): domain Eukaryota; kingdom Metazoa; phylum Arthropoda; class Arachnida; order Araneae; family Araneidae; genus Argiope; species Argiope trifasciata. Next base: position 369,159 of record JAPMOQ010030862.1, read on the forward strand.
CGATACGTGACATATTTTAAAATCCCTTTTAGAGGCCTATTTATCATTTATCGCTGAGAGACTGTTAGGCTTATCTTTCCAAGCTTACTTTATTGTTTTCTGATATCTTGATTAAGTTTTCTTCGTAACGTGGCGAAGTTCTTACTCTTTTGTTCTGAATAAATTGCCAGAAAAAAGAATAGAATCTTTCATTATTTTTTTTCTTTCATGAATTTTTTAATATTTAGAACTTGTAGTTTGTTGGTGTTTGATATTGAAATCAATACGTCCTAAGTTTTTAGTGCTAGTTTAAAAGTAGTAGTCTATTAATAGAGATTTTGAACAATTAATTTGCAGAAAATATAAAGAATTGGTTCTTAAAAGAATTCTTTATTATTTATACTCGTCTTCCTGATATTAATTCTTTAATGATTTTTTTTAAATAATTTGTTATTCTGGTAATATATTGTTCTTGATAAACTTTCATAAGAAAATGGAGTTTTTTAATCATTTTTTTTTTATTTTCATTCAACTAGAGAATATGTAATTAGAAGTATTTTGATATTGAATTTAACATTTTGATTAATTCTTTTAGCAGACATTTAAATAATTATGACTGAAATTCAAATAATTAATTGTAGTAAAAGCATGAAAATGGTTCTTAGTTACTAGTCTAAGTTAGAATTCTTAAATAATTCATTATTCTATTTATAATCCTTTGATTATTTCTAAAAGAAATATTAACGCCAGTATATATTTAAATCCTTATTTTGTCATAATATTTTAATTTTTAGAATCTATTATCAGTTGGTTTCTTGTTCAATATTCTTTTAATAATTTTATTGGTACACAAAAATAAATTTAAACGGACTTCATGTTACAGTCAACACACACACACACACACACACACACACACACACACACACACACA
>JAPMOQ010030862.1:370168-383221 GCA_026543055.1 Argiope trifasciata
TATATATATATATATATATATATATATATGTTACTGTGAGAGACCGAAATTGGAGAATGTTGACATTCGCTGGTGAATGTCAACACATACCAAAAACGTTGGTGAAAGACCGTACAATTGATTACATTTCTTGCACTTTCGGACCATCGCCGGTATATGTCGACAATCACAGACAAGCTTTGGTGGAATTTGAAAAGATGATTAAAGAGCTCGAAAAGGAGATAACAGAAGGCAACGTCAACAAAGAGGTGCGGCCTAGAGCACGTTGTGTTTTGCTGGAACACAAGGTCAACAGAGAAATATTGAGATAAGAAAATGCAAATCTGCATTTCTCCTCTCCGGATACGGAGAGATGAAACGCATATTCAAGATTCACCATTAGTGCATTGTGGATGTCGACATTTGCCGGTGTAAGTGAGAAATGAGGATATCTAGCAAATATTTCGGACATACACCAAGCGACTACGTGAATGTTGACATTCACCAGCGAATGTCGACATTCTCCAGATTTCGGACTTTCACGGTAACATATATATATATATAAAAATTATACTGATTTATAGAAACGAAGAAAACGATTGACCACTGTCCTATTGCATGTAGAGTCAAATTTAACTCTACAGAGGGAAAATGGCGCAAAGGTCATACGAATGTCATTGGAGAACGAGCATTGCAGTTATCAATCATAATAAGATGATATTTCAGCTACAGTTTATTCTACAATCAATTTCCAGAATTCCAGTTTGAAGACAACATCGAAGAAGTTTGGGTCTATTGAATTTTAGACTTATTTACTACCAAATTCAGAAACATTCGAATTTAAAAATAAGAAATTTTTTCCTTTTTAAAATAACTGATAAAGAAATTAGCTACTTTTAAACAGTAAATATTTATACGATAAAAAATTATAAAAACATATAGAACTGATATTTTGAAAGTGAATATTTTTAAATAACAACCCTTTCCTAAATAGATTATATCAGGGAAATGATACTAAGGATTTTGTATTAATCTATACTAATCATAAAGACGAAAGTGTGTGTTGTTGTCGCTGTACAGGTCAAGCTATTTGACCTAGAACAATGAAATTTAGCAAATGAAATCTTGGAAGTTTAAAATGTGCATAAAGGAGCGATTTTTCTAAAAAAATTTTAATCAGGAAATTAATTAAAAATCAAGCCAATTAGCTAACTCAAATAGTTAAAACTAGGCTAATTAACCAGTTCAATAAATTAAATTTACTAATTAATTAATTTAATCAAAAAATTACATTAATTAAATAAAGTGATAAAAAATAAGCTAATTAAATGATTAAAATTAAACTATTTCATTACTTTAATTATTTGAATATTTCACTAATTATGCATGTTTACTTTTTTGAGTTATGCATGAAATTAATCATTACCGGATTTGGTCGAAAACTAACCTTTAAATACATACCTTTTTCTGATGGAGAAAAAAACAAACTATATGCCATATTTATCCCCTCTGATTTTTACAATTCTTAGCCTTTCCATTCAAATGAACCTTGAGAAACAGATAAAATTCTCTTGATCTGATTTCGAACAAAATTTTACAATTATGTTTAAACTAGAGAATGAAACTATCTGGAGAGTTGTTATTCTTATAACAATATCTCGGATATGATCATTTCATATAATCTAACAAACGTTGCAGTAAGAAAATTTCATTCATACTGACATTCATACCACCAGCATAAGAAACCAAAAGAGGTAGTCCCCCCAAAACACTCTCGCATACTTTCTCGTAAAGATATTCCAGAAAACTTCTTGCATGGTATTAGAGTACAATAATTATAAACTTTTGATGTGAATTCATTTTTACTGAATGTATCGTGTGTGGTGCCATCTTAATAATCCAGTAACTGCCATTAAACATTGGTGGCCACTTTTGTATGGTGGATACGTTACTGGACTTCAAACCCAAACATCACAAGTTCGATCCTTGACGGAATTCAACCTACGTATTAGCACAATTCCACCAACGCCAAATGTGTTATAATTGGCGAGTTATTTGGCGATGAATCCCTGGCATACGGATAGTAGCGTCCGAAAATCTAATATGTTTTAGATCCGTCCAATCATGTTTTAAAAATTTGGCACAAAACTGCAATTATAGTCATAAAATATACCAAATTTGATAAATATAAAAATTAAAGCGATGTTGAACTATCGCGTTTACATATTTCTAAAAGTACAGACTAACAGACGGTTAACCTTTTATTGAATTTTATTCAAAATTTGAAGAGTGCCTACAATATAGATATTAAAAGTATGCACCGATTTTTCCAAATGTAGTTCGTTTTGTAGTTATCGAGTTAACTTATATATGAACAGTCGGGCAGACAGACTTCCTCTAAACGGATTTTACTCAAAATTTGATAGAAATCTATAAATTTGGTATAAAAACTGTATGCTAAATTTCACCTTTCTAGATCAAAACTTTTTTGAGAGAATTTGACACAGACAGACATTTTCCAAAAATGTATTTTTCGAGCTCATTGAGGTCTATAATGTGGAGATATGTCAAAATCTGCAGTTCGAATTTTTTTTAATGATTACTATACATTCTCTATACTATATATGCGAGACAGTAATTAAAAAATTATTTGTAGTACAATTCAAATGTAAATGTAAAATAACATCAAGAGTTTCTCTTTATTGTACTGGAATATTCTTTATTCATATTGATCATTGACCATTCGAATAAAAATTAATTATTAAGATCGAGTCGAAACAAATTGTAGTCCACTAACAGAAAATAATGTAACGGCAAGTACAAAATGAAAACAATGTTGAGAAGCAATATTGACAATAACTGTCAACTATTGTTAGAATATTATGAATTAATGTAATTATAGAGTACTATAAATGCATCCTCAGCTCAATAACCGTATAAAATGTAAAAATAATGTGAAGTTGTGATCCATAATTATTTTCGCGCATCAATAAATTAGTTAATTTCGTATTAACCGATTAACTTACTTAAAAAAAATGCCAAAAATCATCACAATGTTTATTTTAATACTAAACACCAGGAAGCGACAAAAAAATGTAGGTTCTAAATGGAATGTGTGATTTTATTAATGATGTAAAAGCATTAAGTTTTCACATTAGTTTACTATCCCGAGATATCTCGGGCGAATGAAAAAAAAAGTTAAATATTAGTCTTTGTATGATAGTTTTTGAAACAAGGGACAACACAAAGTGATACTTCACATTTTGTTCAGTTATATCAGGTCTCTTTTCTTATCTGTTTACCTCTGGAATATCTTTTACGGGAGCACAGACTACACTGCCTCTTTGGATTTGATTTTTGTCACAGTATCAGGAATCACTAACTGAAAAACCATCGCTTTCGCTGTCTTGCATCAACGCCATTATTTTACTTCTTTACAACGCAACTATCCTTCTTTATACATTACTAGCCGGCTTCGGCGACCAGCTGGTTCGCCATGAGTAATGGGTTCTAAATTTTTCAATTAAATCACATATTCATTAGCCTTGAAGTAACTCCGGGCATTGATTGGCCTGAAATTAATATTTTCTTTAAGATGATGAACTGAAAGTTCTAAAAGAACGCGTTTTCCTAATAATATTCTTTAGTTTTATAAATCAGTCAGCTTTAATGATTGATTTAGAAGACTGATTGATGTAGCAACTTTTATTTAAAAAATTAATAAAAATATTATATAAAATATGGCTCACAGAGCAAAGTATGAAGAAAACTAAAACTCATTATTCATAAATGCATTGTTTGACTCAAGCTACATAAAATGTAATTATTTACTTCATTTTGATCAAATTAATAGTTAAATAATATATATGCCTATTAATAATATTTTATAAATTGGCCATTGGAAAGGAATTTGCATATCCTGTATAAATTCTATCCTGTATAAACAAAGATAATTTGTTCAATTAATGATTTAGATATTGCAAACGATCATAGAATCCTTTGCCTTGCATTTTTTAAAGAAAATAACACATTTTATATTTATTTTATTTTATCCAGTCACGTGCTGAAAGTTACATTTCTTCAGATTTAATTTGCGATGATAGTTTTTTTTATTTGATTTTTTTTTAATTTGAACTTCCGTCAAAATGATGGTAACACGGTGATAAAACCATAGAGCTGGGATACTGATAGAGGGAGTGCAACCCTACTTTCGTGTAGGACAAGATAAAATCACGTAACTGTGGGACAGAATTTGTGTTAGCTGTAACCACATTCTCCGTTCCCCATTATATTTCAATGGCAGATTTTTTCCCGCTTTTAACTGTTGGAATTTAAAACTGATTTAAACCATGGTTACCTATTGCTCTGCAATTGGATGCAAAGAAAAAGCTTCTAAGGATAGTCCTTTATCATTTCATAGGTATTTACAGTCAACATATTCTTTTTATATCCATTTTAAGTCAATTAAAAATTTCCTAACATCGATCACTCAGTGATTTTGGTGTTATAACTCAATAATATTTCATAGTTTGGCCTAGTTATTGTATTGAATTTATTTAACATGTTACTAGGCTTCGTTTAAACTGATGTAACTGCGTTATATTTTGTTACTTGCTTTATTTTAATCTCGAATGTGTTGCAAGCGCTTGGATACAAGCTTGGCGGGATTTTTTCTCGCCAATACAAGTGTTTACATAAACATTATTGACCGATTAGTTATTGAGTGTTTATTTTAATGCAAATAAAGCTCTTTAAAATTTCTAATATGTTGTTTCTTTTTAACCACAATTATTGTATTATATCGTGAACAATATTAAATCCAATCTAAATTTTGCTAAACAATTTTTATGGCATATTTACCTTATAGAACAATTTTCCTTAATAATGCTTTATTAATAAAAGCGTACAATAAAATCTTAATATTTAATTACAAATATAAATTAATAATTAAAGTATTTGTAATTTTATCATTTTTTGTTGTTGTTTTGGTGATTTTAATAAGCACTAGTTTAACTGTTCATAGTCATTTTGTAAAAAATGTTCAATATTTATAATTTATATTGCAAATATGAATGAAAACATTTTTTAAACATTTTTTTAAAAAAAAGACTTACGTCACTTTAATAATCTGTTTTTAAAAAGCTGGTTTTTATCTGTTTGAGAGAATGATAGAAAGTATTTGAGCATCTAATGTAAAATCTCTAAATGTTTTTATCAAAGAAAAGAAATAAAATGTTTATTTAAAGAAGAAAAATAATCACTTTTAATTATTGCACAAAAACAAAGTAAAAAATCTAAATATAATTTAACTCGAATACTTGTGTAATATATATATATATATAATATAAACTGTTTAGGAAATGAAATAGGATTTATTTTAATAGGATTTCCGGTCGGTTTAACCGGAAATGAAAACCGACTGGACCCATTGCCGGGAAGCAAAATGTTGCGATGCAGTTTTTGAGTATGCCAACATTTGCGATATGGCGCCAAAAAGGTGTTCTTACCCCCAGATTTTTCTACAGTCACATGACTCATGTTGGGTACACTTTTTGAGACAGGAAACAAGCTACTAGCTCCCTCCACTTATATAGCTCTATGGATAAAACCTAATTTTTTCCCTTGGACGTGCTCTTGCAGATTTTATAGAAACCTTAGCTTTGCATTTATTTTTTTAGAAACTATCACATTTTATAATGAAAAAAATTATTGAATTAATGATACAGATATTGCAAACGATAATAGAAATATGCTATTAAGTCGGGGTTCCAATGCATATCCTGTCTAAATTCGATCAGGTTTACTGTGAAGAAGATTTATTGACTTAATTATTTAGATATTGCAAACGATCATAAAAACCTTTGCTTTGCATTTAGTTTTTTAGAAAATATCATATTTTATATTTATTTTATTTTATCCAGTCACGTGCTAAGTGTTGCATTTCTTTAGATTTATTTTGCGATGATAGTTTTTTTTATTATTTGAGCTTCCGGCTTTCTTTTATTTTATATAGTCACGTGATAAAAACATGGTTAAAATATTTCTTTAAAAATTCGTTAAAAATAGAACCTTACGTTATAAATTTAAAAACCTGATACCGTTAGAAAGCTAATTTTTTTATCTTTAAATTGATATAAAAATCATGTTTGTGCAATTATATTTTCGGAAGTTATAGCGAAAAAACTTCGAAAACACTTATCCTTTACAAAGGAGTTTTAAATGAGTAATTCATATAAAACTTTTAAAAATAAGATTCGCTCAATTTAGTTTTTTAATTTTTGGTTTCTGAAGAATTATATTTCCTAACTTTTACTACATATTATCATTCTATTTTGGTGAAGATTTAGTACGTGGTCATTTCACTAAAATTGTAATATTATGAAAATTTTTTGTTTTAACTCTTGAAGAAAAAAGAAATATCCTAATTGTACAGAATTTTTACTATGATCAATCTAGAAGCTTAAAAGATAAATCCGGATACATCTATTACATATTTTATTGATATTTAATTGGTTGTATTCTATTTCCAGAAAAATATTTTAAACCACAAGTTATAAGTATCATAATAATCTCAAAAGGGGAGGAGGGGGCAGAGGATGTATCATTTTTATATTAATTTTTAAGTGAAGACACTCTTAAATAAAAAATTGATGATCAAATTTAATGATAAAAGGAAATTGATTTGATTTTACAAAAACTTTTGATGATCATCTCTCAACTATCAAACATTTCTATTAAATCACTGTTTTAGAAAAACCTGACCTTTAAACCACAATCAAGAGAGCAATTGTCTTCTTTTTCTTGTGTCTCTTCGAAAAAATAGTTTGGTAGGGACAAGGAGGATTGTCTGCATCATCCCACCCACGTGTCAACAAACCGAAGAAGATTAATTGCTTTTCTTTCGTCCAGAAGTGCGTTTTAACACCAGCGCATCAAAAAGTTCATTTTTGAGGGATTTAATTAGGAAATCTTTTATTTATTATCTTGAGACACCAATTTACTTTCTCTTCTCAAATAATAACTCGCTGTGTTATCTTAGTTATGAGTCAATAATTGCGTAAATTGGTAATTATTTTTTTATTGATCATAATGAATTGGGAATCAAGTTGGCTTTCGTAATGGATGAACTGGATTTTCCAATTCCTATTATTAGTCTATAAGGTCACACTTTCCCTATATATATATATATATATATATATATATTTGTGATAGTATATTTTTTTGGTCTCTACGTTCTTTATAAGGAAATAGTCATGAAAAAAATTGCCAGAAACAACCAATTTACAGTATACTTGTTTTGAGCACAGTTTTTTTTTTCACTAAATGTTATTATGAAAATTTCCCTCAACATGTAAAAAAGGGTTAAGTTTTTTTTTGGTTATCGCGTTCTATTTTTCTGTGACATTTCTGACAAACTTCTTTTGGATAAATACGGAAGAAAACAACGAGGAATTTTTTCAACCAATCATTTTTTCTCAAAACTGTAGAGATAAAATTTTCATATTTATTACGGTTATTCAACCGATCAATAACCGTAATAATCACAGATGTTTAGATTAGAGACATTATTCCTTCGAAATCTGAAAATTCACTGTTTTTGTTTATTTCTACTATTAGTTTACAATCTCCCTATATATATTTATTCATATATATTTTTTCAAATTTTCAGTCGTTCATAAAATGCTTTTTATTCATCCGCTGATGTTCAAATACCTTTTTTTAGAGACTTTCAGTGTATGACACTTGATGTTAATACAGTTTTTCTTTCAAATATTAATTCATTAATTTGATTTTTAATATTTTATATAGAGTTTAAGCAGTTTGTAATGAAAATTGAAATCAACAGGCAGTAGCTCAATCGATTAAATGCTAGGATTTCAGTATTTTTCTTGTGAATAAGGCGAGTTTAATAATTGTGAAAATGAATAATTTTTTTGATAAATTAATTAATTTTAGTTTTATATGGGAGAAATAAATGTCTCTTATGTAAGATACTAGCCGCCTTTGATGACAAGCCGGTTCGCCAATCATAATGCTCTTCTAAATTGTCAGTTAAATACTTTATGTAATATCATTGTTAATTCAATACTTTATGTGACATAATCGCCAATTAAATACTTTATGTAACTTGACTTTTAACAGCTACTTCATCAAAGTATTTTTAAGGTTCAAATTTTGATAGTCATATAATTCACTCGTACATTTATAAAGACCCTAAGCCCGTAATGTATTATATGTTTCTCTAATTATTTGTCATTCTTGGAAAATTTCATTATTTAATTAAAATCGAGGCGATTAAGCTGCAATTAATACAAAAACGTTTTTTACTGAAATTATTCATGTTTTTTTAATGTCAATATTGAAAGCAGAGTCAATAAGCCTTAAATGTACTACAGAATATTTCATAATTTATATAATATCTAAAGAATAGTTCAACAAAAATTTCTGAGACTAGTCATCAAATTAAGTTTTTCGTTTTGCTTTCAAAAGGATTTAAATGATAGGAATAACAATATTATTTTTTGTTTCGGCATATAAATATACTTCACAAAATTATGAAATGTTATGTAGTTATTTTGTCTCAAAGAATCATATTCTGCAAACTATTATTTGGTCTTCTACTATCAAATTTGATTGATTTATGAAATTTTTAATAAAATAGCTTATAGCAATCAACATTTTTATAATCTTAGGTGTCATATTTGGAACTGTTGATGAAGTAAATTATCATTACTTATTGGATAGTGACATTCAAATACTCATAAATATGACAGTTTTAGAGACTGACTTAGTTGATTGAAGTTTATTTCTTTTTATTTAAAATATTGTCTGAAAATATCTTGTTAAACATGAATCACAGAGCAAAAGATCTAGATAAAAACTAAGCATTCTTCATTTATTAAACTCATTTTACGTTTTACGAAACTATTTAACTCATTTAAAAATTGTTTATAGATGCATTTCTATTATTTACATTATTTTCAAGTTTTACAAATTAGCCGTTGGTCCTTGAATTTCAATTCAAGCAGACACGAGCTGAAAATTACATTTTCATATGTTTAATTTGCAATAATCATTTATTTATTTTTTATTTTAAATTTTTGTCAATCCGGTGGCAACATATTGATGACAGATAATTTTTTTCCTTTCACTCGTAACGTGCGCGTGTAGCGCAAATTTTATTTTAATTGTTGAAATATGATGAAACTACTTTTTAAAACTTCATTAAAAATATAAATTTAATTTTTTGTTATTAAAATATTAGTATCACTAGAAAGATAATTTTTTAAATCTTTAAAATGATATTAAAATGTATTTTGTGCTAAAACATTTTCGAAAGTTATGGCGGAAAAACGTCGAAATTTCGCTTAATTTTTAATTAATTCAAATTCTAATTACAAATTCAAAAAAACCCCGCCCCGATAATGTGCCAAATTTGGTATCTAGCTCAAACGGTCTGGGCTGTGGAGCGCCAACAAACACGCACATTGAGCTTTATTATATGTATAGATTAAGCGGGATATAAATTTAGGAATAAATACCGACAGTGACGAAGCGAGTATATCATTAAAAAAGTCTTTCGCTACTTAATATTGTGATTTTGTCATATGTATACACATATTTGTATCAAATGTAATCTAATAAAGCTCAATGCGTGTGTGTGTATTTGTGTTGGCTCTCTACAGACAAGGACGTTCCAACTAGAGCTACCAAATTTGGCATGTGTGTACCTTGGACACCAAAAATGTGCACCTCGGAATGATTTTTTCGAATTCTTATTTAAAATTTAAATTTATTAAAAATTAAGCGGAATTTTTGCGTTTTTCCATTATAACTTCCGAAAATATTATCGCACAAACATGATTTTTACATTAAGTTAAAGATTTAAAAATAAATGGCTTTCTAATGGTGTCACTGTTTTAACATATAACTTAAGCTTCTATTTTTAATGAATTTTTAAAGAAATATAAAAATATGAAGAAATAAAAAATATGTAAAGAATATATAAAGAAATATAAAAATTAACTATGTTTTTCAACAATATATTTCAGACAAAACAATAGAATTTAATCTGCATAAGCACGTCAAAGGGGAAAAAATTAGCTTTCATCAATGTGTTGCCATCATATTCACAGATGCTCAAATTTTAAAAAAAAAACTATTATTGCAAATAAAATCTTTAAAAATGCAGCTTTCAGCACGTCACTGGATAAAATAAAATAAATATTTATTGTGATATTTTCTAAAAAAATAATTGCAAAGCAAAGGTTTCTATAAACGTCTGCAATATCTGTATCATGAATTACATAAATCATCTTTATTTACTGTAAATATGATTGAATTTATATAGGATACACTTTTGAATTCGGGCCCAATGACTAATGCATAAATCATTAGTAGTTGGCATACATATTGTTTAGCCCTGTTAACTTGGTCTAAATGAAGTAAATAATTACATTTTATGCAACTTGAGTCAAACAATGCATTGATGATTGATTAGTTTTAGATTTTTTTCATACTTTGCTCTGTGAGCCATATTTTACAAAATATTTTTACTAATATCTTAAATAAAAGTGTTACTTGAATCAATCTTCTAAATCAATCATTAAAACTACTTGATTTATAAAAATAAAAGAATATTATTAGGAAAACGTGTTGTTTTAGATCTTAAGATATCCACCATCTTAAAGAAAATATCAATTTCCGGCCAATCAATGTTCGGAATTACTGCAAAGCTGATAATCAAATGAATATGTGTATGCATGTGTATGTGTGTTAGAGCACCACACACTAGACCATATGATCTAGAGCTGCCACACTTGGCACGCACATTTTTACTTTGGAAAATGAAAAAGTATACCTAGACGAAGTTTATTTGAAACTTTAATTAGTTAAAAATTAAGCTAACATTTGGAACTCCTCAGTGAAAATTTCCGTAAATATTACAGTGTAAAATTGTTTTTTAAATCCTCTTAAAAATGACATTTTTTCGTTGATAACAATGTTTTAACCATTAAATTTTCTATTTTTAACAATACTCTTTTTAAAAAAATATATAAACTATATTTTCTAACAATTAATTTCTCAAAAATGATAGTAGAATTTTACCTGCAAGAGAATTGTTGAGAGTGTACCAGTGCTTTGCCGTCACTTTGACAGAAACTCAAACAGAATGATTAAAATAACTCTCATTGCAAATTAAACCGAGGAAAGTGTGATGCTTAGCAAGTGTTGAAACGGTAACATAATGTTATGGAATAAATATAAAATGCGATATTTTACACATAATTCGATGGCAACTTATTGCGAATCAGAAAGATATATAATACAATGAATAAATAATCGTAAGGCATCTATAATAATACGAGTTACATGACTATCGAAGTTTGAAGTTTAAATATAATTGGCTGGTAAGTTATAAAGAGAGCAAGGTACTTAAGTATTTAATTGAACATTTTAAAACGCATTACTCATGGCAAATCAGTTTTTCGCTAAAGGAGGCTAGTTATTTGATAAAAAGTAACTAAAATTAAAAATTTCTTTGTTCATCTAAATAGGAATTGACTTAATTTTTTATTACTTGTTTTATTCTTGACAAAATAAACCAAAACGATGCACCATACGACGAAACGCCATATTCTTATTCACATTTCCAACCTTCTGACATCTCTTATCAAATAAGGCGTGCCTCAATTCAATTACCACTTTCTGGGACTAATTCTTCCCGATATTACTCCAAGTCCTATTGCATCGCTATAATCGTAATCGTCATCGTCAATTCTCAGATCACACGTGTCGCGAACTTAGTGCAGGAATTTCAAGCCAGCTTTGTGGGCAGCCTGTTGCTATAGCGACAAATCGGCGTTCTAAGTTAATTTTGGGGGCAATTTATCGACATAATTAAGGGTTTCTATTCGATGACCATTCTAAACGAGGAGCTAATGATGGGCTGGACATGGGACAGCTAATGTTAGAAAATGTAATTACTTGTGACCAGTTGGGAAATAAGGAATTTCTCATAACATGATTGGAGGCGGATATTCATAGATGGACGTGAAATAAACAATGGATGTCAATACGAAGAAAAGTCATACTGTTGCGAAATTTTTGTAAATATTGTTCGGCGAAATCCTTCTATTTCGGGTCGCAGTTTTAAGTGAAAGGAACATATTTATAGCAACGTAGAATAATAGCGGAGACAGTTGCTAAGTATTATGAATAAAGACATTTTTGTAATGATAGCAAGAAATATTTTGAAAAATATAAGAAATCTTTTTAAAGATATGTGACCATGTTCAGTGTAAATGTGTTCAAAAACGTTAGGAAATAGTTATATTTTTTGAACATTTGTATAAAAAAGTTAGAAACAACAATGAAATAAAAAAAAAATAATATTATATTATTTTTTTAAAAATTGGAAAAAAAGGGTTATTTTTTTATTTAAAAGGGCAAAAAATAAATAAATAAAGCAAAATTCTAATTCTGAATTTTATCAAATTTTAATGATCACCAAATGATTTTCTTAAAATTTGATCATCAAGTTTAATGATTATAAAATGATTTACTTAAAATTTTACAGACAGTTTAAAATATACATTATTTAACTCCTGAATTCAAAAAAAGTAATATAAAAGAAAAAAATTAAGTCAATTTTTGCCTTAGTTCACCAAAGGAATTTTTATTTTAGTTAATTTTTAATAGATAATTACAATTAATATACATATGTATATACATATGGCAGAATCACAATATTTAGTGTCAAAATAGAAAGCGAATTTCTTTGCAATTCTCCATTTTCATATATGGTTGTTTATACTATTTGTTCGCTTTCTGTTTTTTTCCCGTTTTTATTTATGAAGCTATTGGTGATTCCTAATTTCTCATTGCAAGAACTGTACTCTCAATTTTTACCTACAAGTCAAAACTACGGAAATCTCTTCATTTTACCGATCTAGTAACAGCCGATTTCAATTTCCCTTACTAACTGCTAAAATTCTACTTAAGAAGTAATTATATTTAATTATAGTAATGAATTAATGTTTTAAAACACTGTATTAACATCAAGTGTCATCA
>JAPMOQ010030862.1:386107-400419 GCA_026543055.1 Argiope trifasciata
GGATTATGGTATGCAGTCTTGGTATATGGCTTATGGTATTTAATATTAGTAAACGACATGCAATCTAGGATTATGGTATGCAGTCTTGTAATATGGTCTTGATATAGAAATGCAATCTTGTACACGGTCTTTATATATGACATGCAATCTTGGTACATATCTATATAAATTTCTTCTATGATTTTTAAATCAAATTTGTGGTTTTTATTCACATTTTGTTAGAAATATATTTTGAAGACATTTGCCAGTCCAATCGACCGAATATAACGATACCGTTCGATTTGTTTCTGTATTGATAGAGTTAATCAGACTTTCATTGTAATTTTCATCCCCTGTAGAATATGAGTTAGTTCAATTTGCTCTAACATTTAGTTTAGTATATTGCACTGCTTTACAGGTATAAACAAATTTGTTCTTCGATTAACATTATACTCTTGTCAAAATGCCAGAGAGGAATTTATTCTTTTAAGTGAAATCAAAGAATAGCATTCTTTGCAGGTATAGAACACAGGCAGCCAATTCATGTTTGTTTATTATGATAAAACAGCAAGAAATGTCGGCGTCCTGCCTTAAGCTCGACTTCCCCCTGATCTGAGGGTCACGGGTTCGAGTCCTGGTTCCGGCATGGTTTTTCTTCTATTTTCTACTCTCTGTGTGAATGAATTCCCCCCCACACACACCGTAAAAAGGGGTTGTGCATGCGAATTTGCATATCATCTTCGTTTGAACTAGAAGTCGGATTTCTGTCTTCGGGTGCTTAGGGGTCTTTACCCTCAGAAACTACTGCATCAACTTTCTGTGCTAACACGAACAGGCCATCATTATCAACAACTGTAAGAAATGTGTTAAGAACTTGAGAAGGCTATTCCCCAGGACGGGGTTCACCAAACTGTAGCTTTTTTAATGTAAAACTGTGGATCTCCAGTTCCATATGAAAAATCAATTACTAATTATCAAAACGGTTTAAAAAATAAGGAAATTAATTTTTAAGTGCCTAATCTCTCAACAGCTTCTATTAACATAATCGTTAAGAACAAATCGCCGCTCTTAACACGCACATAATAAGATAACTTTAAACTATAGTTTTGTTGAAGCCTAGACTAGATAGGCTAAGCTTGCTTGAAGAAGCCTGGTCTGTTTTGAAAAAAAAAACTTACTTCTTTTTGTTTAAGATACGGAGAATGGTAAATTACTTCATTCTAAAAATCTGAATCAGTATCGCGACGGGAGCAATGAAACTATTTACGAGAATTACTTCAGTGTAACTTTAAAAAAACACGAAGGATCGATTCTGTGAGCTATTCCAACAATTCAAAACAAACAAAAGTATTCTCACATTCATAATAAATGCTATCAGAATTAACTCAACAGAAATAACACTAAATTATTATTCAACAGAAGCACGAATGCTATCAACATGAAGCAACTTAGAACTGATGATGGATAGCTTCAAATGCAGTTGCTAGAGTGGAAAACCAAAGACTTGTGGAGTGGCAAGTTCACATAACTCAAGAGCATGTTAAAAGAGTTGGAGATCCAAAAGTGCATGCACATCGCGCAGCACAAGTGGATAGCTCTAAAAGAAAGTTTACAAGTTCAGGTCATCATATTCGACGCACGGAATAGTCTTCCAGAATGCTACAGTGAGGTGAAGAAGTTAGCATATGGAGTGCCAACGATCTACGGGTGGACATATTCGCTTGAACTAAAGTTCACTTGCACGAATATGGTAAGAAGTAAAGTTAAAAGTCAACTAACAAATAAAAATCTAGAGTTGGGCTCGACACTTAAAAACACGTTATAAGCCAGATTTAATCTCACTTTCAAAAGGCATGAAAAGTCAACGCGTCCATTGATGTAACTATCTATGTGTTTTTATATGAAGAGAGGTTATTCAGTATTTAAAGACGTTTATTTTAAATCAAGAACCAAATATATACAGGGTACACCAGAGAAACACTTATTTGAAAAACCTACCGAGTAGTGAGTTGGGTAGGTGGAGGGTTGATATATAGTGCTACTGAAGGAGGAAGTCCCTAAGTTTGATTTGGTTTTTAGTTGGTTGTCATCATACTCTGGTCTAGAGAACAGCGTGCCTTCACCGTCGGGAGCTCCTTTTCTAAAGGTTGCTCACTTGCTGCTACGCAACGTATCTTCCACGCTCACTTTGAAACTCCTCCTCACCGACCCGTTCCTGGAAATAATTCAATTATGTCGTGGGTTAACTCATTACGGGTGTGTCGCTAAACCCATAAATGGACATCAGCGGACCACCAGAATTCTGGAAAATGTCGAAAGAGTGAGGCAATCAGTTCTGCGTTCGGCTCGCAAGCACGCAGCTGCTCTGGGAATTTCTGACACCACTCTTCGACGGATTCTCCATCAAGACCTTCAATTTCATCCCAATAAATTGGCTGTTGTTCAAGAGTTAACTGAATGCGATTTTGTTGTGCGTCAAAATGCATGTGAAAGGTTGCTTGACAACCTGTCGGAAGACGCGGTCATTTTTTTCAGTGACGAGGCTCACTTTGAAATCCTTGGTGTATGTCGATCGATCACGGGCAATAGCTCACCTCAAGAACAACATTCTCGACGCCATTGCCAACATACCGATTGATATGCAGCAAAGAGAGGACACAAACTTAAAAAATTGACTTAATCAGTGCATGCGCAATGGGGGTCGCTATTTAACAGATGCCATTTTCAAAACTATATGGAAAAAATGGGATATTGAATTATCAAATAAAAAAAACTAAACAATAACTGAAGTACTTTTGTTTTTATTGACCTTTCAAATAAGTAAGTTTCTCTGGTGCGCCCTGTATGAGCAAATACTATAATCTATACTTATAATAAAGCTCAATGTGTGTGTGTGTGTGTGTGCGTGTGTGTGTTGGCGCTCTACAGGCCAGACCGTTGGACCTACAGCTACCAAATTTGGTACATGTATACCTTGGAGGTCGGGAATGTGCACCTCGGAGCCCTTTTTTCGAATTTTTAATTAGAATTTGAATTAATTAAAATTTAAGCGAAATTTCGACGTTTTTCCGCTATAACTTCCGAAAATATTATCGGATAAACATGATTTTAACATCAATTTAAAGATAAAAAAATTAGCTTTCTAATAGTATCAGTATTTTAACATTTAACTTAAGCTTCTATTTGTAATGAATTTTTAAAGAAGCATTTCAACTATATTTTTCAACAATATATTTCGGACAAAACAATAAAATTTAATCTGCAGGAGCACGTTACGAGTGGAAGGGGAAAAATTATCTTTTATCAATAGGTTGCCATCAGATAGATAAAAACTCAAATTAAAAAAATAAATAATTATTGCAAATTAAACATTTAAAAATGCAATTTTCAGCACGTGTCTGCATGAAATGAAATAAATATGAAATATGTTTTTTCTTTTTAAAAAAAGAAAATGCAAAGAATTTTTTGTGACTTTTACAATATTATTAATTAAATAAATCAGCTTTGTTTAATAATAGAAATACATCTATAAAAAAGTCTAAATGAAGTAAATAGCTGTATAGTATGTAGCACGAGTCTATAAATGCTTTAAAAAATGAATATTTAGCTTTTAATTAAAAAGAGATGAACTTGTGATATCAAGTGTTTTAATGTATAACTCAAGCTTCTATTTTAAACGAATTTTTAAAGAAATATTTTAACCATGTTTTTTTGAGCACGTGACTGGATAAAATAAAATAAAACAATGCCGGAAGTTCAAATTAAAAAAAAACTATCATCGCAAATCAAATCTAAAGAAATACAACTTTCAGCATGTGACTGGATAAAATAACATAAATATAAAATGAGATATCTTCTAAAAAAATAAATGCAAGGCAATGGATTCTATGATCGTTTGCAATAGATATATAATTAATTCCATAAATTATCTTTATTTACAGTAAACCTGGTTGAATTTAGACAGGATATGCATTGAAATCCCGACTTAATGGCACATTTCTATAATCGTTTGTAATATCTGTATCATTAATTCAATAATTTTTCCCCTTTTTCGCTTTCTTTAAAAAACATATTTAACATTTTGGCAACATCACCGAAAAAAACATTTTTAATATTTTGGAAGCATAATCGATAAATTGTTAGAGCATTAAACTCAAAAAGTTTTTTCGAATAAAGTTACCGACTCTTTAACTACTAATAACTGAATCTTTTAACTTTAACTATTTCTTAAATTTTGGCTAATGAATATGTGATTTAATTGAAAATTTTAGAACGCATTACTCATGGCGAGCCAGCTGGTCGCCAAAGGCGGCTAGTATGAAATAAAAAGTTTTTAATGAATCTTTAAAAACTAAAAATTTTTATAAATTGTTACTTTTGGCTCTTCCGTTTCAATAGGTAGCCGACCCCTTTTCCAGGATCAGATGGTATCTGTGATATTCATTTATATGCGGCATCTGTGGTGCTGCAGGGTCATTTAATTATGAAAAGATTTCCCAGTCCAAATGAAATGGAATCAACAATATTTTCATTAGACCTGAAAAATTCGAATATATATATATTTAAAAGCTCATATCTTCAATTCCTGACTCAATTAAGTAAGGGAATTTCCAAGTTTAAAATAAATTTTGATTTTGGAAGATGTATCGCTTGCAAATAATGTTGTTTGCAGACTGGAACAAATTAAATGAGCTGAATGTTCTTTATGTTTCTTATGTATTTGGAAGATGTTAGGTTTTATTTCTTCAAATACGAAGCGTATAAAAAAGTGGTTTCCTTTAAAAAATATGATAAAAGATTTTTGCAAGTATGATTAAAGGATTCATCAAGGATTTCAGAATCTGAGGAAAGATCCTGACATCCTTGATGAGTCCAAAAAATTCCATTCGAATTTTTTGTTAAATTTTGAAAAAATTGAATGAATTTGTTTAGATTAAAAGCTCATATCTTCAATTCGTGACTGAATTAAGTAAGAGAATTTCCTAATTTAAAATAAATTCTGATTTTGAAAGATATATCCATTACAAATAATGTTGTTTGCCGATTGGAACAAATTAAATGAGCTTAATAATCTTCTGCTAGGTTTATTGCTTCAAATACGAAGCATATAAAAAAATTGTTTCCTTTAAAAAATATGATTAAAGATTTTTGCAAGTCTGATTAAAAGACTCCTCAAGGATGTCAGAACCTTTGTACAGATTCTTGTACAATCTTTGTACACAAAATTCAACACATTTTCACTATCTCGTATATTTAGTGCAGAGAAAGTATAACAGTCCTCAAAAAATTCGACCTCATGATTTATTAGAATTCTCTCATTTTAGAACGTAGAAGTTAGAAAAACGCATTTTTAGAAAATATTTGTTAACCATTTTAAGGTAGACAGTTCAAACTTGTGACAGATTTCTATCGAATTTTGAGTACAATCTGCTAAGAGTGTCCATATGTTTTGCTGTTTGGATGCAAATTAATGAAATAATTACAAATTGAAAAAAGTTAGATGAATGAAATTAGATATATACATTTAATATTTAAAGTGTAATCACCGATCAACTTTTGAGTTACATCCATTTATGGATTTTACTTTCAGAAACATACAAATTTGATATTTCAGAAATACTGTTGATTTAAATATATCAAATTTGCTATGGGATTTTGTGACTAAAAGTGCAATTTTTCTTGTTTCATTCTTTATTTTATCAATTATCTTTTCAACTATATTAGATTTTATGGTATTTTCTATGCCTAATCAATTTTAAAAAAATATTTTAATCACATTTTCTAACATCAATTTAGAAAAACGTCTAAATGATTTTGTGTATACTCTTAACCTCATGCCGGCCAATAATCGCCTCATAATCGCCAAATGACTCGCCAAGGATGCCATGAAATCTATATAAATAAAAATGAGTGTCTGTCAGTATGTCTCTTATGCACTGCTGTACCGCACATCCGATTCCGATAAAAATCCGACTATTTATTACTTGCATTTACTGGATAGTTACAGGCATAGTAAAATTATCTAATATGCAATCTGTATAAATAAAAATGAATATTTGTCTGTATGTCTCTTATGCACTGACTAAGTTTTATGATTCTGGTAAAACTTCGACAGCATATTGCTTGCACTTAAGCGAAGGTTATAGGCATAATACAATCATCTAAAGTATAAAAAAATATTTTCAGATCTTTTTCCCACATCTATTAACCGCCAAATAACTCGCCAAGGAAACACAACAGAGTCAGTAAAGATGCTAAATTCTAGCTAGACGTTAATATTTCGTAGCTATTGTATATAGATGCAATGTAAGTCTTTTTCTTAGATAATAGTTATTAGAGAGTGTGTAAGAAAGTTTTAGGTGAACCAATCCTACAGGTTTGAAATTTTAACTAAACATTTAATAAAATTTTAACGTTTTTTGCAGTAACTTCTGGAAATATTATAGTACAAATAATTCTGCACCATCTTAGTTTTCAAAACATTATCTGTTCAACTATATTAAAGATTTTATGGTATAAATGTCTTTTCTATGTTGAATCAATTTTAAAAGAAAATATTTTAATCACATTTTCTAACATTAAACTTGAGAATTCTGAACGAATATGAAACGAATCACGAGATACAATTAATAGTTTCTTTCATTACCATTCTGAAAGAACACCAGACATTACGATTCTAAAAGAACACTCAAATCTAATATCTAAAAATGAATATTTGCTTGAAGAATAGAATAATAAAATAAAATGAATAGTATTTAGGCTTCTTCTTTATATATCCTTCAATTTCAATGAATGTATTCATTGCCGACATGAAAATAAATATCATTCTTCCTATCCTTCTTAATTGAACAAGATAAATATTTCAAATTCCAAACGATATCTTAAAGATTATTTCTTCTGCAGCAGCAAAGTGCCCGGTACTAGCTAAAATTCACGTCAAAAATTTATATTTTTTAACAACTACACTCCAGTGTCATGCGAGCCAGTCTTTGGAATGACAAATTTATTAGAAAGTATGCGAGAAAATTTTGAGGAAACCACTACCTCTGGTTTTAATTCAAAAATTAAACTTCATTCTTAAACATTATTTTTTCACTTTGCAATTTTTTATCTACTCAATAATGCGGAAATATTTTAATCTTTGCATTTTATTGAAAAAACTTATTTAAATATAGTTTTTAAAAAAATTTACAATTGAATTTTTATTTAAGAAGTAAAAAAAAAATTGATACAAAAATTTGTAGAAAAATATCCTTATATACGAAATTTAATAAAAGAAAAATGTGAACTCTCTTATTGTGCCAAAAGAATATCATATTTCAAATATTTCAAAGAAAAGAGAAATTGAGAGAAGCAGAAAAATCTGAAAACGATTTTTTAGAAAAAATGTAATGAGTTTGTTTAATTTATAAGAAAATACGAAAATTTCATTACTTTCGGTTCATTTTGCAATTAGACTTTTATCTTTGATAAATTCATTATAAATTTGCCTATGGCTATATAATAAAAGAAAGGCTTTCAACATCAAACAACAGACAGTGAAATCCATAAAAAAAAAGCCAAAAAACATGAAGAAATCTATATTCAAAAGAAACTTTTTATTTGAATAAACAATTGAAATATTGTTCACACTTTCTCTTTGAAACAACGCATCTACAATACAAAATAATTTTTTCTTTGTTTAATTTTTCCCTTTGTCTTATGCTTTCGTCACAATCTTTTCTCTTCTGACGAAAACTTTGCTTTAAAACGTGTGTAATGAAACATTGTCTCAAAATTAAGAAAATTTGTAATTTGCCAATGATATTTTATATATTTGAAAGGCAAAATTTATTCAGTGCATTACTATATTAATAAAAAATTCATTTAAATTTATGACGAAATTTCAACAGTTCTAAGCAAAGTTGAAACATTTAATAAGTTATAACTAAGTAATACGGTTACTAATAGTTTTTAAGTATTATTAATTTGAGTCTTTTATTATAGAAAACCAACTTTTAAATATTATTTTTAAAGATTTAGTTTAATAAAATATTGCAATTTAAATCAATTTTTTGAAAAAATCAAAAAAATATTGGGTGAACCATAGTGACTCTCCGTTTTCGTCAAGTTGACAAAACTCGCCAAACCTGGTGTTATTCTATTATCTTTCACCTGTATTATGGGCTATGACTGAATTGGGAAAAATACGGCTGAAGACCATGGTTAGCAAGTTGGCGAGTATTTGAACATTTCGACAAGTAGGAGGATTAAACTATGGTCGTAAAAAATATTGAACAATTTCGTATTATTTAATTACTACCCAAGAAGTAACTACGTCCAAATGTGATAGCGCCAGATCAGATGGTCAGCCTTGTACAACATTAGAAACGATTTTTATATTTTGCAGAGCACAACTGACGAGTAGTATACTAGTCCGAAAGACCTTATCTAATACTATAATACGAGGAATGGTTGCCAAGTCGAAAATCGCCCCAGAATTAATAAACTCCGGTAAACTTGGGGGTCTGGGGTTTTTGGCCACGAGGAATCGATTGGCGCCGGTTTCGAAGCGCTACGGTCGAGCAGTTCGGAGTTACAGATAGGATATTTTCAAACTTTATTAGTTCGCCATAATGGCTACTTAAATTTTCAAGCGGTAACGTGCTGCCATCTATAGCCAATATGGCGAACTAATAAAGTTTTATGTTTATGCTGTTATAGGTTTATAATATGTTTCTTATGTATGTATATATGTTTGGTTTTTCTAAATAAATTTGTCAAAAATATTGAACTTCAACACACTTCAATCTTTACCTTTACCTTTGTATAGAATAGTTCCCTTTCCAAACTCTAACTTTGTTTAGAATAGTTTACAATGGTGCACTTTAACCGGTTATCTTTTCACCAATGGTTTCACAAATTTTCTTATGGCATGTATTGTTTTGATAAATCACAATTGAAAATTTAAATCTTCGAGTTAGCTTCGATACCTGTTTTCTCCGAGCGGAGCTCGGTCACCCGCTGGTAAAGGTAAAATACTAATTTTCCAAGATTTACTGTGTACTTCTGTTTCAAATATAATGAAAATATCGCAGATTCCCCATTATTTTAAAATAATGCTGCAAATGTTAAGATTTTATTTGGAAAAGATAGCTAAATATTATTATCAAAATGCAGACAATAAAATAAATAATACTATCGCGAAATTTGTCCAAGGAATATATTGTGGGTAATCTATTTAGCTTTATAGCGAATAAGAATAATATATTCCTCAACTAAAGTCAAAAATACAGATAACCAAACATAGTTGAAGTATATACAGAAACAGCACTTTCAGAAATCTACAACATATTTTTAAATAGAATAACAGCTTATCACAAAACTCTGGAGAAATCATTCAACAACCCAAACTACAAAGAGAGAATTTACTTGATTGATTCGTTTTAGTTCTTTTTCATTTATATAGTTTCTTAGATAAGGCGTTAAATTTTCTAGAAGATTCTACGTATTCCAGCTTTTAATAGAGTTACCTGGGATCTGGAGTTACAGACCTATCATCCATTAAGAATTTCTGTAAATTTCTCCTCCTTAATTTATAACAAACTGCGTAGTTAAACAAGATTATGTATAGATAACAATACTTTTAACTTAAGAATTTTTGCACCATAATCTTTTAAGCTAAATGTTATATTGTAATCATCAAAAATTTTGAACTCCATATTTCAACGAATCTTCAAGTTTAAGACTTCTCTAAGTTCGAAAAATATGTTGTTCAGAAAATGTCTGTCTATCTATGACAAATTCAACTCAAAAACGCTTAGAGTTAAAAATGGCTTAAATTTACTATACTGTTTTCCTAATAAATTTGCAGATTTTTATTACATTTCGAGTAAAATTTTTTCAGAGGAAGTGTGTCTGTCCGTCTATTCGAATATAAATTAACATCATCAGCATTGCAAAATGAAGAACGGAAGATAAATGAAATTCAGTACACAGATTTAATATCTGTAGTGAAAACACTCCTTTTTTCAAAGTACAAATGCAAAACAAGTTGACTTCTGTCTATATTTTCAAAAATATGTAAACACGATAATTTAAAAACGTAATGACTTAAATATATCAAATTTGGTGCGGGATTTTATCGCTATAAGTATAGTTCTGTGTAAAAATTTAGTTGTAATCAGATGTGAAAATTGTGTCTATCGTAATGTCCATGTCTGTAAGATTTGATTTTCGGATGCTATTAACCACATGCAAGGGAATAATAGCCCAAGAAAAATCCTCGCCTATGATTGTAAGATAGATTCAGTTAAAATTCCAAATTCACTTCAAAGGTCAGTATTTTATAATGTCTACGCCAATACTATGTATGGCTTTTTCTGGGATATTTTTATTCAAGTGTATGAGAGAAAATTTGGGTGTTTGTGGAAAATTTGGGGAAATTCTCTCTCGTTTTAGGAACAGATTTGACATTAGACTTCATAAAATATAACGCCAGTAATTGGATTCATTGGAAAATAATGTCAAACCACAAAGTTCTTCGTATGTCCGAATTGCACTAAACTATAAATACATCGGATATTAAGTTAGGTTTCTTAAAGACAACTTTACTAAAATTTCTTCAGATCTACGTTCTGCTAGATTCTGGATCTCTATTATAAAATGATTAAATTTAACAAACAATTTATTTTGATAATGAATCCCTCTAAGACTTAATTACGCAACTCTTTTAAAGTCAGTTCCCCTTCTGTTTCAGATGTTTTGATTTATCTCATTTTCATAAGCCAACAAAGAAACATTTAAAACACTATCTGAATCACCTCTTTCGCAAAATCTCCCTTTAATCAGCGTTTTCTCGCCTATTTGGCGATTTTTAAATAGACACGCATCTTTTCATATCACGGACGAATCACAGAGGATTAATTAATGCACCTTTGTCATCTTTTAATGGCGCCCTCCACGCGTGAAATGCAAATTTTGTCGCCAATTTCATTAGACTTGGCTGGCACGCTCAGCGTGAAGTATTCATTAAGTGTGCTGGAGAAATAACACGGGAGGGTTGAAAAGGATGAATTTTCGGTTCCCGTTTTTAATCTATTAGAGAGGAAAAAGGGTTTATAGACAACTTGGGTATAATTACAACAGCTGATACATATTTTAACCTTCATCCGCGTTGCTGCAATTGTACAGTTTTATGAGATATGTTCGATCTCAAGAAGAAAAAATGCAAGATTGGACATAAAAAATATTATTTTAAAGAAAATATTTTATTAAAAAAATTCATATTCTATCCTAAATTCATAATTTTATAAGTTTTCAGATAAAATAATCATGGAAAAGAAATTATGTTTCGTTCTATAAAATATTTAAAGGTAATTTCTTTATCCAGAGAGAGTGGTTTTCCCAAATGTTCTTACATATTTTTTAATAAACTTTTCATATCAGAGAAAGCCTTACATGGAATTTGCGTACACTAGACGCGAAATATTAAATTTTGGCGTTAATTAAGCATTTTTAACGACTGCTTTTGGTGATTATTTCTTAGCATGCTGTTAAGAGTAATCGAAAATCCAATTTGTGCTTTAGCCATATTTGGAACAAAGATTTGACAAGAGACTATGTTTGTATTCATAAAATCCCATACCAAATTTGATATATTACATCACTGCGTTTACGAATTATCTTATTTACATGTTTCTAAAGGTATAGACCGACAAACAATCAATCTTTTGTTGTATTTAGCTCAAACTTTGATAGGTATCTACACTAAAGATGGTAAATCGAAGTATCAAATCTTATTTATCTAGTTTTCTTCCTTTTCTAATAATCGTTTTAACAACTATTCGGACAGACGTGTTTCCTCTAAAAAGATTTCACACAAAATTTGATAAAAATCTGCAATTTCGAAGCAGAAACAGTATTCCAAATTTCAACCGTTTAGTTCACATTTTTTTAAGTCGCCGACATACATATTGACATGTTCCAAAAATGTGTTTTTTTGAATTCAGAAAAATATAAATCTTGGAGATTCATCAAAATACTTAGCTCAAATGTTTTAGAAACTAACATAAAGAATAATGGGCAAAAAATAAAAATAAATGATTTTCGTTAAAACGTTAAAATAAAAACTTTAATGCTTACTCATAATAATAACAAAAACTACTTAATTGGATCAGTTCATGTACATATTTATTTTACACGTATGCATTCCAATCTGAAATCCATTGTATATTGTGATTCAATTGGTCATAACGTTCAAATTTATAATATTTACTCCTAAATTATTTAATTTTCAAATAATACTCCAAGTGTTATTCAGAATTAAAATTGTTTCCTTTATAATATTTTTAATATAAAAATTATTAAATATCATAACACATAAAAGCTCTTTAGCACCGTATTTTAATTAAAAGATTCAATTTTTGATTAAAAATACCAATTGAAGCAGACGATTTTTTTAAAAAAACATAAAACTAGTTTTTTTCTTCAACATAAATAATTCAAATTTTGTTCCACAAATATTAAAGTATGAGAAAAGTTTTAGTAAACTTTTTAAACCAACATTTTTCAATAATAATAATAATTTATCCATAACTTTTCATCAATGAAAACATAAAAATAAACCAAATAAAAAGTTATTTCAGAAATAAATTGAGAGTTGGTTGTTTTTGAACTTTGCTTTTATTATTCGTTTAGAATTCTACTATTGTGTTTTGGCAACAATTCTACTTCTGCATTCTTATTGTTTACTGATAATGTTTTTAAATCCTCTTTAAAAAAAACTTCAAATTTTTGTAAATCCAAAACCTTCTAGAAATTATGAGAAATTAAAATTATTAAAATATAAATTTATCTTAACGCTTTAACATAAAATAAAACAAAAATATTCTTTGTAATAAATTAAAGGATTGGAATTATAACCAATTATTTTAATAAAACCTATGAAATGCTAACGATTTGTAATAATGTAGTAATAAAAATGTTGATTATCTGCAAAAGCATAACTGAATATAATATTAATGATTGTAATAATATAACTGACAAGAATTCTAATGATTTGAAATAACTTATATAATTAAAAATTGAAATCTGCTATCTCAAATTCCCTGTCATAATGTGAGAACATTATCAAGTCATTGTTTGTCTTAATAAATTTGTCCTAATCTGAGAGTCACTTGAAACAATGCTGTGACTATCAGATTACTCATGTATTTAGAAAACAAAGTTTGAAAAAAAATTTGTCATCTCAAAATCGTACGAACTTTAAACTTCTTATCGAAGCCAGAACTTTATTTTATTTATTTATTTTTAATGAAAATTTGGGTTTAACTGATTAAAAATTATCATGTGACTATTTGCCAAGTGGAAGAATCGGGAAAATGAAATACATTCGTGCCAAGTCGTAACTTTTAATTGGCGATAACTTGTCAAATGTGTTAACCCTTTTTTATCGTTTTCTAATAACCCCAACAACGAAAAATGAGTACCTCAAAAGAGATAAATCGCTAATTCTCGCCCATGAATGTTTTGACTTCAAAAACGTCAGACTGAAACAACATCATGTTCTTTCATGATAATAAATAGTAAGGTAACAAAAGTAATAAATACGGCATCATTATTTTCATTCCCATATGAAAGCTGCTTCTATTATTTTGAACAAGGATAATATAATGATTCCATCAAATTGAAAATTTGGAAATATGATGAACTGAGCTGCATAAAACTAAAAAGACATTTTAGCTATCATTTTATACGTATTTAAGACTGAACCTGGAATCCTCATTTCTTCAGTAATCAATCTTTGATTAGAATACGATTTAAAAAAAACAATTAAGGCTTGATATACCCAAACTAGATTCAGCTTCTATTGTTCAAAATAGAGAAATCTACACCATACAAAATATTGACCGGCTTATTTGAAGCAGATTCTATAATAATATCATTAAACTTAATCTTCACTTGATAGGGTTTTTTATTGTTGTATAATTGTGTGTTTTTGGAGTAAATATTTAGACACAATTTACACTCTAATTACATATGAATATTTTTCAATCTTACTCACATATGAACTGGTCATTTAAATATAAAGAATCATGAATGTAATTAGTTTAACATGTTATTCGAAACAATGTACTGTATTACAGTATTCACTTTACTGGTTATCTACCATTACTTATACTTGTAAACTTTTTATCAATTTTACCATGGTGATAGTATTATATGACAGAGTTACCACGACAGCAGATAGAAAAAGGCTAAAGCAAAAACCACGTAAAATCTATACTTATAATAAAGCTCAATGTGTGTGTGTGTGTGTGTGTGTGTGTGTGTGTGTGTGTGTGTGTGTGTGT
>JAPMOQ010030862.1:409024-435101 GCA_026543055.1 Argiope trifasciata
GTAAAAGCAAGGAATTGAATGTTTTGATAAAGGAATCTAAATTCTATAACATTAAAAACTTTGTAACCGATTGTATATTAATTTTTTTAAAGAAAATTATTAAAAATAAAGACAAATGTGAACAGAAATGAAGCGTTACTAAAATACATTTCAATTTCATTACAGAAATGAAACTGAAATAAAACGATAACTTTGTTCATATTAAGAGTATGTAACAATCTTTTATCGTCAGATAATTTAATAAATCATAAAATTCAATTTTTATTGGTTTAAATAATAACGATAACCTATCCACAGACGGTTCAGCCTATTTTCCTACGTATTAGCCCTTCTGTTCAACGACTCTCTATATTATCTTCTATCCTCTGTCTGGACAGAGATTTCGTTGAGACTGCGATCCCTTTTCCGAGCATTTCTAATGATATTTTGTAGAATCGTTAATTAACTAAGCGAAACGTTATATTACGTAATAAAATCTTTAGTGAAGTTCGAAAGATGATATTTTTGCTATTCGACAAACAATATTAGAGCGATTTCTACTGAGCTACGCCCCTTGACTTTATATATACAGTCGAATCCGGTTAATTGGACCAGCCGCTTATTCGGATCGAATCTTAAAGAACCGAAACAAATCCTATGTACATAAGCCTAATATTATTCGCTTATTTGGACCAAAATTCCGTTTAAACAGATCAAAGAACGTGGCAGGGAAGATGAAAAAGAAGCCACAAGTCGCCTGTGAACAGCAGGAGGTCCGAAAGGGAAAAGAACCAGCGAGAGGTGAGCAAGCACTTAGTTTCTTAGAACGGGCAGCTCGGTAGTAAGTTCTTCAAATGTTGACTGGAATTTGATAAGAAATTTTTTGTTTATTGTGCTTCGCAAGCTGAGTATCGTGTAGATAGTTTTGAAGAATTTGTTTGTAAATTTACTTTTCAATGAATAAAGTTCATAAGCAACAGTAGTTATAATTTGTATGTTCACCATACGCGTGTACCGCACAATAAAGGTCATAATGACATTTTAATATGTTACGTATTGCACGTCTTGTCTTGTAACATAGGGCATGTTCGTGTTATCGGACCATCCGGTTATTAGGACCAAAATGATCGTGTCCCGATGTGGTCCAATTAACCAGAATCGACTGTATATATATATTTATATATATATATATTAGCTGATACCCGGTACGTAAGCTGCTGCCGCAGTAGAGATCCTGGAAATATCGTTTGAAATTTAAAATTGTTATCTTGTTAATTAAGAGTAATAGGAAGAATTGTATTTATTTTCTTGCTGGCAATGAGCACATTCATTGAAATTGAAAGTATATAAAGGAGAAGAATAAATAGCATTTATTCTATTTTTATTATTCTATTCTACAAAAAAAAATTTTAATTTAGAAGCCTGGTGTTCTTTCAGAATGGTAATGAAAGAAACTATTTATTTTATCTCTTGATTCGTTTCATATTCGTTCAGAATTCTCAAGTTTAATGTTAGAAAATGTGATTAAAATATTTTCTTTTAAAATTGATTAAATATAGAAAATATATATTTTCATCATAAAATCTTTAATATAGTTGAAAAGCTAATTTTTTGAAAACTAAGATGGTGCAAAATTATTTGTGCTATAATATTTTCGGAAGTGACTGCAAAAAACGCTAAAATTTTATGAAATTTTTAGTTAAAATTTCAAAAATAAAAGATTGGTTCCCCTAAAACTTTCTCGCGCACTCTAATAAAACTATTTCCTCACAGAAAAACTTGGAATTCATTTAAGTATAATAGCTACGAAATATTAACGTCTATCTTAAAATTACTGTCTGTATTTAATCTGTTGTGTCTCCTTGGCGAGTTATTTGGCGGTTTAATCCATGGTCGACAGATGCTGTAAATAGACCTGGAAATATTTTTTACACTTCAGATGATTGTATTATGCCTATAACCTTCAGGTAAATTCAAGAAGTATGTTGTCTAAGTTTTTTCAGTACGGCAGCGCATAAGAGACATACAGACAAATGTTCGTGTGTGTGGGGGGGGGGGGTGATTTTTTGCTACATATCTTTTTTGAACTTTAAAAACAGGTGGGTTTTTTTCCATGTTTTTTAAGCCTTTGCCGTTTAACTGGTATATTTTGATTTCATAAATGTTTTTCAATCTTCTGCATGCAAATATTCAAAAATATAACTACTTTCGAAAGTTTTTCCAAAACATTTATCGCAAAAATGCTCACGTCTCAATTATCTTGCAGCAATAACTTTTACAAAAAAAGAATTTGGTATCATCACAGAGCCCGTGTATATAAATGCAGATACTAAATTAATAAAAAGTATTCATTTAATATTTCCTAGATATAGTTTTGATAAATTATTAAAATTAATGAAAAACAATTAAAAGGAAATAAAGCTAGTATCAATAAAAAGTTTATTTTCTTGAATACGAAGTAAATAAAGATTGCAGGGTGGTTATAATCAAAGATCCACTTTGAAATGATAATAAAAAGAAAACTACTGGACCAAATGTTATCAAATTTGGTAATAGTTTAAAATCATGAAAATCTCTTTTCCGCCAAAAAAAAAGTTGAAAAACTCAACAACGGGTGGCGAGGAAAGGCACTATATGCTATATTGTTAAGCAAAATAGGACAAGAACATACCGGTTTAAAATGTGTTTAAGGTATCCGACTACCTCAAAATACTGGTTATCGACCATATTGACGTTTTTTTAAAATTGTTATTTTTTTTACTCTTACAGATTTTCCTCTTTCCAAAATAGTTTATCTTTCCTAAGTAAAGGAAGACCTGACCTGTTATTCAGGACAATTTTAAACAATGCATATTGTTCAGCTAAAATTTGTCCTTAACTTCAATTTTCTCAAAATTTCAATTTTCATTCAAATTCTCAACCGTTAACATGTTATCCCAAAATCTAATAGAGGTATTTACAAAAAAAAAAAAGTGTCACAATTGTAACAGAAACCTTTATAAGTCTTACACAAGTTTCTCTGACGTAAACCTTTTAAGGATGTTTTTAATATATTATTTATCTAATCAAATAAATTTCAGATTGCTGTTCGTCACTAAGCAAATAAATAAGTGATAATTTATTTCCTCATTTTAGCATTAATTAAATTTACTGAAGGATAAGAAATGATACGGATTTCCACTTCATTTATTTGATGACGATGTCTTGTCTGCTTTACTGCGGAAAGAGGGCGCAGTAACTTCTGAGGAGAAAGACCGCGGGGAATCTACAGGTAGTAGTCTGACTTCTAGCTCATATGAAGATGACACACATATTCGCTTGCACAACCCCTTTTTACAAGGGAGCTTTTTCCCACATTTCACAGATAGAACACAGGGGGAGGAGCAACCATATCTGTGCCAGGGCTCGAGCTCGGGACCACCCATATCATGGGGAAACGCACTTCTCCAAGGCAAGGACGCCGGCATTTCCTTGACTTAAAAATGATTTGTTTCTTCGTATTAACGTTCCGTTTTATAGCAACGCTTTGGCTATTTTGGGACTGACCACGTAATTTTGAGTCCCGGTCAAATGAAGAAAACGATACCTGAACTAATACCCCCCTCTCCACACCACACCAGAGGGAGGAAGCTTGGTCTGATAGATTTAACGTGCAAGAGACCCACTTAAACGACGGCTCTTCAGTGGAATCAAGATGCGAATCTGAAACCATCCAGTTCCGAAGCCGAGATCTTACCACCAGGTCACCACGACCCCAACTTAAAAATAACTGCCGGTAAAGAGCAAACATTAATTAAACATTCCAACTGTCAATCTGGTCAACATCTAAAGAAAAAAGCAAAAATTCATGTTTAAAAAACGCTTGATTCGAAAATATGTTTGACTAGCTGTGATATTATGATGGCTGCTAAAGCTCTGGTTTTATGAAAAATATATCCATAAATACAAAAAGTTTAATATATTGTCCCTCAAAAAGCGGATGTTGCAAAGCGACTATAGGGATTTTATAATTTTTGTGAATATTTCGAAAATTATTTGCAACATTTACACACTTTTCGGATTCTGTCATTTTAAAATTTCAGTTGTGCTCCCATTCAAAAATAATTCTATGTTAGTTTTTTCTGTCATTAATTTTTAAATATTGAAAAAAATTATGTTTTTGTTATTTATGTATTTATTTCACTATGTGATTAAAAAAGATGGATAATTTTCTTCAGGCGAATGAGAACATTTTTGACAAATATATATAATATATACAGTATATAACATGTACAGTATACAGTACATATACAGCAAGCACATATAGTTAATTTCGGAGATATCGTAGAAAGTTCATAAGATTTAACATTAAAAGTGTCATTTTTTAAAAACCTTGTAACTTTCAAATTTACAATTGAAATCGCGCAAAATTTCATTGAGAGGTTAATTTGATAACTACATGTTGATTTAGCAAGCAAATGATAGCCTTATTGGGACAAATTTAAAGATAGTTAATTAACCCCATTAATTGACTCGATTAACCAGTTAGTCTATCTCAACAAAACCTATCCTCTTGAAACCTTTCCATCAAAGCCCAAATTCCTTTATAGTAAATAAAAAAGTTGTAGAGGATTTTTTTTTCACGATTATACCACATAAGTTGTTGTTGACTAATAATAATTTCTTTCAGATTGCGTTACTTATTGTTGGTTGACGATACGCTTTGAAAGAATTATATTCTATTAAACCAGGGATGGGGAAACTACCGCCCGCGGGCCAACTCCGGCCCGCCGGAAGGTTCTATCCGGCCCGCGGATAGACTTTTAATTTGCCGGTCAGAGGCAAATTAAAAGAAATATTCATATATTATATATCCATCTCCTTTTCTACTTTGAATAGTATATTTTTTCTTCCTTTTTTTCAAAGAGCTGGTAATCTGCTTACATTCTCTATTTTTGTTCTATAAAACATAAATCGAAGGAAATAGCAAACACAGGCAGTTTTCAATCGGTAAAGTGTTAAAAGCGTAAGTTATTTGTTAGTTATAGCTGTAGATTGGCGCCAACAAGCGGTATATTTTTCTTGCGGAGCAGACATATGGGAATTCAATATAGGTGAATTAGACCTCACATGTGGCAGACTGTGCATTTTAAGCTCCATCTAGCGGCTTTTTCTCTTGGCGCGAGTTCTAATACTATTGATTGCGTATTGAAAGATTGTGGACATATAGCGTCATTGTGAATAGTAGTGAAATTATTAAAAGTATAGAGTAGCTAGTGCTTGTTTGGGTTATTCGTAAAATATTTCAACCCCAAAATAGCTACTAAAAAACGTAAAGTTGATTCAGAGTGCCGCGCTTTTAATGATGAACGGACATGGAAATATTTTCTTTCAGTTGTAAAAGATAAACCAGTGTGTCTTATCTGCAATGAAGCTATAGCAGTCTTCAAAGAATACAACATTTCCCGTCATTTCACATCCAAGCATAAGAATTCCAATTACGAAGCAATGTCCGAATATGAAAAAAAAAAATGCAGAAAGTCTTTGTAAAAAATTATCAGGCCGGCCAAATTTTTTCAAGAAGGTAAAAAGTATTCAAGAAGCAGCTACACATGCAAGTTACATTGTGGCATACAATATTGCTAAAAATAATAAAGCTCTCAGTGATGGGGAGTACGTTAAACAATGCATGCTCCAAGTTTGTGATGTTTTATGTCCAGACAAGAAAAATAATTTTGAGACTGTAAGCTTATCTCGAAAAACAGGCGACTTCTAGAATGGAAGCCATCGATAAAAATTTGGCATCACAATTAGAGTCAAAGATTGGCCAGCTTAAATTTTGTTCCATAGCTATGGATGAAAGCACTGATATAAATGATACTGCTCAATTAGTATTATTTATAAGAGGTGTTGATGAGAACTTTGAAATTATTGAGGAACTGGCGTGCATGCGTTCTTTAAAGGGAACTACAACGGTATTTTTCGTGAATTTCAGGAAGGGCTTTTAAATTTGAAAGCGCCAATAACAAATATATGTAATATTACTACCGATGGAGCACCAAATATGACAGGAAAAAAATCTGGATTTCTTGGACACTTTAATCAAAACTATCCCGGGAACAATGTTGTTTTTCTACATTGTGTTTTACATCAAGATTCTCTGTGTAAATCTGCATTGAATATGAAACCCGTGCTTGATACAGTCGTAAAGCTTGTAAATACTATTCGATCTCGTGGGCTTACTCACCGGCAATTTCGAGATTTTCTTCAGTCAGTGCAATCTGAATACTCTGATGTACTGAATTACACGAAAGTAAGGTGGCTTAGTGCAGGATGTGTTTTCGAGTTAATTTGGCAGCTGAAAGACGACATTGTGTCGTTCTTCCATGAGAAACAGTGTTCTGCGGAGTGCGAAATGTTAGAAGATACAAAATGGCTTTCAGACTTTGCATTTTTCACAGATCTTCTTTGTCATATGAACAACTTGAATGTCAAGATGCAAGGGAAAAATCAATTTACCTACGATATTTGGTCACATCTCAAAGCTTTTAAACTAAAACTTAATATGTTTGCTGGGCAGCTAGGTAAGAACGACTTATCTCATTTCCCGAGGTTAAATTCAATACCCTCAGTAAATGAATAGAACCCTAAGAATTATGAAGATAGCTTGAAAAAACTGCATTTTGAGTTCGAACGCAGATTTCAAGATTTCAGTGCCATTCAAGCAGAATTGGATATTTTTACCATGCCATTCAACGTAAATTGTGGAGCAGTGAGGTTACATTTGCAGCTTGAATTATATGAGTTGCAATCTAACCATCATATCAAGCAACTGTTTCTAAATATGCCAAAGTTAGAGTTTTACAAATCATTATCGAAAGTAAGTTTCCCAAATTTAATATCTCATGCCCAGAAAATCAGTGCTATGGGGGCTTCATCTTATATATGTGAACAAGTGTTTTCAACGATGAACCTTAGAAAGAATTATTTCAGAAGTACACTGACAGATGAGCATTTAGCCTCGTTTCTTAGAATCAGTACATCTCACTTCTAACCTAAACATAAGAAACTTTTAAAAATGAAATCACAATTTCATTCATCTCATTAATATATTAAATTGTAATACTTGTATATTGTTTTTAAAATTTTAGAAAAATTCATCTTGGCCCGCCAAACTTTATTTTTTCGATTTTTAGCCCGCGATCGAAAGAGTTTGCCCATCCCTGTATTAAACAATTTTAATCTGGTGATCATAAAATAATGCGGCTAAACGCTTTTATTAATACTTCATATGAATACCCGATTATCAGAATATAAAATTAATCGGATATCACTGACTGGACAAAACGGACACCAAAATAGGCTTAACTCTTGCCATGCTAATGCTTCTTTCGATTTCAGATGTTAAAATTACAATTCATCGAAAACAATTTAATGTTAATTCAAAAACGTATAAAACCCTTAGATAACTAATCTGCATTTATTTTTGTTTGGAAGAATAATTTTAAAATATATTCGAACTTATTGAAATAAAAGAACATTGGAATGTTTTGCAAAATATCACTTAAAGCATGAAGGACACATTTAATATAAAATCATTTTTATTTAAAAAATTCCAATAATTGCTACAATTCACTCGTAAAACAGGAAAATCAAGCTCTTATTGTTAAAAAGGTATATTTAAGTAACCCGATCAATATATGTGAGAACGAAGTAAAATTTCAAATAAACAATTTATTATATAAAAGTTAGCAGAAATATATTTAAACAAAGATCAATACGCTTTAAAAACGTTTGACAGTTATAAAAGACCTTTAACGATGCATTTCAGCCTATTTTAATAAAATGTTATCTTTAATTATCCACTATTTTAATACAAACCATATTCAATCTTGTCGATTTTTTCAACTCAATTTACTTCGATTACACTCGAAATGGATAATAAATTTTTAACAAAATATCATGTTTAAAAGTATATCCTCTCTAACCTACGAGGTTAGTTTTCACCAGACTAAAATTTAAAATAATTTCCCAACACAACAGTTGAAACCTTAAAGAGCATATCGCCCATTCCATAACCAGTTTCATCAGGAAATTCCACGAAATCAGCTAGATTATATTCATTTTTCACTTGCTGACCATCACTATATGCTAGAAGACCCCAGTCCAACATACTGAGCTTATTGTTCAACAAAGCTCTCATGTCCGACTTATTTCCTACAAGAATTATGGGTACGTTGACACTAAAAACTCGCTTAAAACCCAGAATATACTCTCGCACATCAAAAAGCGTTTTTGGTACAGTTACATCGTAGACCAAGATTATGACAAAATTTTTATCAGGAAACTCATCCTTCAGTGACTTGGTGCAGTCTTTTGGGTTTTTCATGTACCATATATTGGCATTGACTTTTATGCCAAGCATGGCGAAGGTTTGGCTGAAAGCAAGGTTAGGGCCGCCATCTGCCTGTATTTGCAACTTGCTTTTGGCGAGGGCTTCGACGATGCGAGTCTTACCACAATGTGGAGGTCCTGTCACAAGTATATCCAAAGTTTCTTCGGGAACCACATCCATACCTATGAAATCAAGTTTATTATCAGGAAACTCATCAACCACTGGAGAGGGGACTTGATTATTATCGAATCTCCTCCTAGGGGTGGGCAGAGGGCACGAGCGGGTGAACTTCTTCTCATCGTCCTCAAAACACTGAGGAGGTTTATTATGAAATTTGGGAGGATATAAATCGTTTTCGAAGGATTTGGTAGAAAAAGAACAAATGTCTTGCACCAAGTTGAAGCCATTCCCTGAAAAGAAATTGTAATGCATATTAGAACTAAAATGATTTTTATGTCCGTTGGTAAAATCCATGATGTTGTTGGAAAAATAAAAAGTTCGCCACTTCTGATTCATTTTGGATATATTTATCTCTAACGGAATCTCCGTTGCCAGATGAATGATGCTGTATTCCCCCTTCAAAATTTTATCTCATTTCAGTTCTTATTGAGGCACTACATTTATTTAGAATTCCGCAGGGTAGACCAATTTGAACCACATAAATTTGTGCTTTATAGAAATGAATTTTCGACTCTATAAAATGTTTTGCTATGTTTTACTTCCTTGAAGCGTCAATTATTTATTTATTAGTTTTTCAAATTTTTACATTTATCACTATACTGTGTCAAAATGTGTATTTTGGTGATAGTTATACATTTGGACCTTGACTTCAGAAATGAAATTACTACATACAATTTCCAATATGTTTCAAAGGATTAAAATGACAAGTAATATACATCCCAAAAGGATTATGCCAAGCAATATGTACCCACATCCATCATTTTCAAATGATCCATTGGTTCATCCATTTGCCTTATAGTTTTTCACATTACTCAATAAAGTATAATTAATAAAAATATATTTGAAAAATTGAAAAATTAGTCAGTAAATCATCTTTTTAGACAACCGCTGACCATGCAGGAGTATAAAAGCAATCATAAGGTCCTAATTTCAAAAACAGAAGACTTTAAGATTAATCTTCTTGGTTTGTACATGACAGTAGGAATTGACTTCGATTTTGCAAATATTTATTTAAAAGTCATTTACCATGCGACAAAAGTCTGTGGTGGTTTGGTGTTAAGGTCTTAACTTGGGCATCAAAGGCTCTAGTAATAAAATTCCAATCTGCAAGCATCTTTCTAAAAAGCCATTCCCTACGTGAAAATCCTCAGTGGTGGATTGGTCGTAAGCTCATGGCTTTGAGACCACAAGGTTCTAGGAATGTATTTCGATTCCGCAAGAATATTTCTAGAAAATCATGCACTATGGGAAAATAATCAGTCGTAGCTTGGTGGCAAGCTCTTGGCTTCGAAGCCAGAAGACGATAGGAATGAGCATCAGTTCTGCAAGAATCTTTCTAGAAATCCATTTATTATGCAACAATGATCAGTATTGGCTTGGTGGTAAGGTCTTGACTTCTAGACGATAAGAAATTAGGCCATTTCACAAGCCTATTTTCGGATTGAAAATCATCAGCTGTGGCTTGTTCGTAAGATTTTGGCTTCGTGGCCAGAAAACTCTTGAACTGAAATTCTATTCCATGCTCATCTTTCTAGGAACAATGCCTCTATGCGTAAGATAGCAGTGACAAAATGGTGAAATCTTAATTTTCGGAAAGGCAGGCTTTCAGATTTGTCTTCCATTCCAACAATATCTTTCTGGAAAGCCATTCACTAGATAATAAAATATATGAAAACTATTAATGATGCAAAAGGAGAATGACAGTGATTTGGAGAGAAGGTCTTTTCTTCGAGATTAGAAGGCTTCATGAATGGACCTGGATTCCGTAAGCATCTTTCTATACACGAATATGACCAGTGGCGGCTTCTTGATAAGACCTTGTTATTGTGACCAGAAGGTTGCAGCAATCAACTTCGCAAGTGTCTCTCTAGAAATACATTTAAATATACGAAAATAATCAGCTGAGGTTTGATGGAAAGATGTTGCTTTCGAGATAGGAAAGTTGTAGGAATGTAAATTAACTCTGCAGCATCTTTCTAGAAGGTCATTTCAATACGCGCAAACTATAAGCGGTGGCTGAATAATAAGGTTTTGCTGCGAAAAAAGAAGGCCCTTGGAAGGGACTTCGATTTCACAAGCATCACTCTAGAAAGTCATTCACTATGCGAAAATGATCAGAGGTGGCTTCGTGTTAATGTTTTGGCTTCGATACCAAAAGGTTCTAGTAATGGACTTCAATACTCACCAGCTATAAGATGTGTATCCGAGACAGGAGGGTGTTAAATATGATGTCAAGATCATCTGCAATCTATTCAATTTTGAGAAATGTAGTTTCTTTTTGTAATCGTCGTCATTACCTCATTATAATTCAAATCCAAGGGTCTTTCGAAGGGATTACTTTTTACTTTTAAATCTATTTACTTATGCAAAGAATATTTTGAGTAGATTAAATTGAATACTTTAATATACTATATTGAATTTAGGAATAGAATTCTTTAACTTTTCATATTTTAATAATCCCTTGACCCTTATTAACCCCTTATTTACTGACGGTGAGGCCGCGGTAGCCTGGTTGGTAGAGCGTCAGTCTCGTAACCGAAAGGTCACGGGTTCTGTCCTCGTCTCTGCCAAAGACCGCCGTGTTGGCTAATGGCAGTTGGGGCACATTAAATAGGTCGAGACTGCAAAGTCCTCCAAGTTCCCATAACAAAACGATACCTCTGGGGGTACTGAATCAGGGATGAGTCGGTCTCTGATTTGGATCTGAATTTCGACTTGCTGATGGATGAATGAGTGTATGAATGAATTCGACCACCCCCTAAAAAGGGTTGTGTCGTGTGTGTGAGCTAGAAGTCGGACTTCTGCCCTCTGGGTGCTCAGGGGTATTTACCCTCAGAAGCTACAGCACCCCCTTTCCATGAATAACACGGACACGACAACAACATTTACTGACGGTACTTAAAAGTACCATTTAAAGCTAGCTCATATCTTTACTATAAGACAATTCTTGCTGATTGTATTCTATAGAATACGGATAATGTAACCCAAATAACATGAAGTGAATATAAGCTAAAAGTGGGAATTAGAAATATTTAATTAATAATTAAAATGATTAAGATATTTCTGTTGATTAAATTTTTTTGGGTTCCCTGGGATTATTCTGCAAAGGAAATTAAACGACTGGTGTAAAAATGAAGCTGAAAAATGGATAGAAACATAATTTGGTAAATAAAGGATTAATCCCTTTCGCATGCAAGAAAGTCTTGAAGATATCCCTTCCGTTGGTTAGTTTATTTATATTAACATTTTCTTTTAAAATAGCCCGAGGACAGCTTGTGGGCAGAACCAAATTATTATGAATTGGATTCAAGTGACAATGAGAATACTGCCCCGTTCACCAAAATCACCTTCCTCTCTTGCCACACCATGTAAAGGACAAAGAGTCCCAATGGATTTCCCTTCCCATGACCCGCTTGCACATTAAGTGGTCACGGGATTCAAATCTGGATTTGCGTTTTAACCATGAATACAACATCTTTCAAGGTCACCAAGCCTTATGCATACACGGAAAGTGTGTAGTGAAAACTATTTGTTTTGGAATTTCTTTTAAAGTTTGTTTAAACACTTTTGAATCCTTTTGTATGTATAGCAGTAACTATATGAAAACAATACCTTAAAATGTGTCTTCAAATGAAAAACAGAGCCAGTTATACTGATAATAGTTCAGTTATTGCATGGAATTTATCCAAGTAGCAAAGCCTTTTAAAATTAGTACTACTTTGAGTGAATTGTACGTATTTCAGATTCCCAATATGTAGGGCGTATACAAATTTTTGAAGGAAAAATGTCATTTCAAGTAAGCATGTTTAATCAGACTTTTAAACCAGAGGGAGTGATCCTTTCAACCAAATTTTCGCGCATACTCTCTAAAACGAGTGTTATCTCAAAGATTGCCTTGCTAAAATTGGCCTACAATAGTTACGAAATGTTAGCTTTTGCCATGAATTTACATATCTACAGAATCTATCGTATCATCCTTGGCTTGCCTTTTTTGGCTATTAATCACTGGTATGTTTTAATAGTATCCAAAAATTGGATTTCTATTTTAGAAGCGTTTTTCCAACTAGCTGAAACAAAAAAAAATTAACAAACAATTATAATTGTAATCATAAAATCCTATAGCAAACAGGATACATTTAATTCATTGCGTCTTTGAGTTATCACATTTACATGTTTCTGAAAATACAGACAGACAGATGATCAATTACTTGTTGGATTCACCACAAAAAGGTGAAAGGTGTTTAGGCTACAGGTATTACTACTATGTAGTGGATCTTATCTATTTAACTCTCTTTGTTTTATAGATATCTTAATAAATTATGTTCGAAAAACCGAACCGACACACAGCTTCTGAGCAAATTTTGCTCAACATTGATAAAAACGAACAATTTTCGTATTAAGACTGTTTACCAAATATCATCCACTAAAATAATTTTTTAATTGTCTTTGTCACTGATAGATATTTTCGAAAAATTAGGAAAAAACTCGGAAGTTTCTCGAACTCTGGAAGATTAAAACTTGAAGATTCGTCAAACGCTCAAATTTGAATTTTCCCCTATACGCTGCATACGAGAAAGTAAAAAGAACGCACGAGCAACGATTTCGGCATTTTAGTTTATATATTTGACATGTTCTAAATAATTTTTAACTCTGGTCTTCAGAGCTTTGTTGTGGGGTTCATGCTCGTGGAATAACAAATGTCATATTATGACTAATTATCTAGGTATTTCTTCTGAATTATGTAAAAATATTTAAAACGAAATCGATGCCATGCAAAACTGAAACAACAATCTATTTTAGGAAAATTTTCTTTATCATCTAGGAGAAATTAGTTAGTCAGATAGTTATATCACGTCCCTTTTTTAAAGCTACTCTATGGCTATTTTGTGATGGTCTCCGTAATTTTGAATCTAGGTCAGATGACCAGGATGGCACCTGAGTGGCACTCCCTCCCTTTCATCCAGGCTTTCGTACCACACCAGCATAATGATAGTTGGCCTTGATGAATTTAACATGCATCATATTTATACAAGGATTCTGCAGTAAATTCGAGTCTCAACTAAGAACCCTGGAGTTCCACGGCGGAGACCTCACTACCATACCACCGTGCATCCCCCAGGAGCAACTAGGGAATATATTATGTGTCAAATTTTGTTATTTTCTACTATGATTCTCAAGTTTCAATTGTCTGTATGGCAACACTCATGCAGAGGTTCTTTACTATAAGAAAACATACTAATTCGCCTCGTCTGTTTTGTTAATGTTCAGTATTGTTTTATCATGGCTTGTGGAAATGGATGGGATCAAAACCAAACCTATCTGCCGCTACATTTCAATCCACGTCCAGCTGTATTCAATTCGAAGGATGGAACGATGTCTTTTCTGCCACCTACCGATAAATTTATTACGAATCAGAACTTACATGTTCAAAACAATCTAATACTTACAACACAAGACAATATTGTTCGATATTCAAATCTGGTAACTCATCAACCATCAACAAGGCAATCCGTAGTGATTCAAGGTTCTCTTCCTGTAATAAATCAGTTGCCTGTAAACGGACAAAATATGGCTATAAACTCAAATTTATTACAGCATCAATTATCTTCAGACAGAAATTGTGCGATTCAAAATGTTCACCCGCCAACAAATCGGTTAC
Source organism: Argiope trifasciata (assembly GCA_026543055.1). Taxonomy (NCBI): domain Eukaryota; kingdom Metazoa; phylum Arthropoda; class Arachnida; order Araneae; family Araneidae; genus Argiope; species Argiope trifasciata. The sequence continues at coordinate 423,217 of JAPMOQ010030862.1, forward strand.
TTGAAAACAGATCATATGCGACTCAATATTCAAATCTGCATAACCATCAACTGTCTTCTAATAGAACCCAGATGACAAAAAGTGTTCAACTACTAACAACTGAACTATCTGTAAAAGAGATAAATGTTCCGCAACATTCACAGACTCATCAACAGCCCACAAATGGTGCAAGCCAAAATCAAGGTTCGACAATGTCTATCCAGCAATATACTAAGAATGCAAGCAATATGTCTGCAGTCAAATCTTCAGTAACTTATAAATTACCTCAAAATGAATCAAGAGGGAATCAACAAAATACATTAGCTAGCCAGCAGTCTGAAAGAGAATCAACTATGCATCAAGGCTTGCATTCAATACTCCAATCTAAAGAGGTTTCAGACATGCTGCAAAATCCAATCCATGAGATCTCAGGGCAGCCATTTTCGTATCCATCAACCAATAATTATATCAGAAGATTGTTTAGTACGATCCAAGACTTTCCTTCGGTGTACCGCTACCTTGCCTTATCTGACGTCAATTTAAATCAACATTTATACCCGCAATATGTCGAGAAAGTGCACATCTGTGTGATAGGACTTCCAGAAAGTGAAAAAGAAAAATTTATACGAACTTTCGTCAGGGATGATAACATTCAAATATGTCAAGACAAACCTCTGAAGTTCGTAGTCCAGGAGGAAATGGTCAGTTTCGGATTTACACTGAAAATTGATATTTGGTCAGCAGAAGACCCAATTGCAGCCAATGAAGATTTAAGATCCTTATGTGGATCTTCAAAAACTGCTATAGTCCTGGTATACAACACAACGCAAAGATATGCTCTTTTAATTGCTGAAGAATGGATTAAATTTTTAAAACATGACCTAGGTGACGAGGCACCAATTGTTTTGGTTGCGAATAAGAATAGATTTGGAATGTTCCTTCCGTTAGAACTTGCGGATGATGGAATGCGGGTGAAAAAAGACAATAATCTTACAGCTTTTTATCAATGCTCATCAGAACGTCTCCTGGAAGTCGAAGAAGTATTTCTCATCGCTGTGCTTAAAACTTTCTATCAAAAAATTTAAAAAATCGATTTCGGAGAGATAAGTTCTTAACTGTTATGAATTTTAAGCTTCAGCCTTTTAGGAGGTTTCTTAACTACTGATATGCAGGAAATTTTTTTTAATTTTGCTGATATTTTAATTGTATAAAACTATGTTATTTGGAATGTATTCTTTTTATATTTATTGTTAAGAGGAATTTAATGGTTTCAGATATTAAAATAAAAATGTATCAATGTTTTATATTGTGTTTGCCTACATTATGAAAATGGTTATTGAAAGTAAATGCTTTTATCAGTTGTGTAGAATATGCTACAGTAGTATGTCTTTTTCTTAATATGGTATCAAATATATTAGTGTTTTTAAAAGGCTGGGAAGAATTAAAATTCATTTTAGACTATCATTGCTAATAAGTGAACAATTATTTAAAATTTTCTCCTAATAATTCATTTTCTTGGTGCTTAATGTTTAGTGCTAATTATTTTAAAAATTAATTTTCGGCTAGATACCATCGTAAATAAATGAGCAATTATTTAAAAATTTCTCCCACTGATCCATTTTCTTGGTGCTTCTTAACGTTTAGTACTGTTTTATTCAAGAAAATCCCCTTACTTCCTCAGTAAATTCGATTTTTAAATAATTTGAGCATTTTTTAAACTTTTTACAGAGAATGAAGGCAGCTCTATGCATACTTAACATATTTATCTTTACAGCCGAAACATCACTGTTTGCAAGAAAGTTCTCTTTGAACCAGAATTTGATTTCATAAGCGTTTAAGTAACTTTTATCTATGGATAAATACATGCAGTGTGTGTGTGTGTGTGTGTGTCAGGTAAACACAGTTATAAATTTCTTTTTCTTCTGGAACTTACCATAGATTCATAAACCGCTGTAGAGACTTTAAACAACATAATGTGGTTTTGATGATCATTTTGTACAAAATATTTAATAATTTCTGATAAAAACTAATTTTAAAATACTTGTGACCTTAAGAACAATTTTAGCACACTGAATTTTTCGCTATAGTATCTCAACAATTGTGATATAGCTAGAAGTTAATAAATTATTTTATAAGTTTTCATTAGATGGAACAGTGTATTGCTATTTGACTATTGCCCGAACTCGCGATCTTATAGAGAGCCTCACAACGAAGGTTGAAGGCCGCGGTGGCCCGGTGGTAAAGTTTCGGCTTCGGAACCGGAGGGTTTCAGGTTCGAGACTCGATTCCACCGAAGAACCGTCGTGTGAAGGGGTCTGTTGCACGTTAAATCTGTCAGGACAAATGTCCTCCCGCTGGTGTGGCATGGCGTGGAGAGGGGGGTGCCAGTTCAGGTGCCGTCCTCGTCATCTGACCGTGGTTCAAAATGACGAGGTCCGTCCCAAAATAGCTCTCGTGTTGCTTTAAACGGGACGTTAATATAACTAAACTATACTAAACACAACGAAGTTTGCGTTTTATTCATTTTCATCATCCTAGATCACCTATGTTACGAAGGGCGATAACTAGGATCGAGCTGGTGATCTTATGGTTCGTAGCCTGATAACATGATCACAAGACTACAAAAGATCATTCATTCTTGAGGCTGTTTCTGGCTCATATAGCTTCCACTACGATACTCCTTCTCTTGTGAATTGGAGCTGGGATGAACTATATTTTTTATTGTTTTTTGTGGTGTCACATTGGTTAACATCTAATGCGCCTTTTTTCTATTTCAATTGGTTGTATATTTATTTATTATCCCATCCGGGTAATTAATGTTGCTATTTGGCTCTAGCTATGCCCAAACTCGTGATATTAGAGTTTGTAGCCATATAACATGACTTCAAGACTAATGTGATCATTTGATGTTATTTGGCTTATAAAGCTTCCACTACAAGTTCAATGGTAATTCATTATTTGAATACATCTATGTCCAAGAAAACCTCGGAAATTGCAGGGATGCTTAAATTATACCTTTATATCCCTTCATGTTGCAATGCTAAGTTATTCGAAATTCATTTAACCCTGCACAGGTCACACGGATTACAATAGTAACTTTAAGTGAATTTCATGTTTAAAAAATAATTAAGAAGTGCCTTGTTATGTTTAAGGTTGATTAAAGAATGTTGATTAATTATTTTGGAGTTTTATTTTGATTTGAAAATGGACTACAATTGTAAACCGCGCGACCGGTGCAGGGTTAAATATGTCCCTTTAATAAGAAGGTAAAATCCTAGTTTGGTGTGTGCCTAAATTCGCCAGGAATGCCAATAGTATCATTGAATGTAAATATTATGGGATATGGAGCGACAAAGGCTGTAATCCCCTGGTTGCCACAAAGCAGCGACTAAAAGTTCTCGAAATTAACATTCCTGTATTCCGAAATGCACAGAGGAAGCGCCACCTGCTGGAGTACGGAAAAAAAATGCGCGCATACACACAGAGTCCGTTTTTGCAACTTAAGAAAGTACTTGAGAGATTGCAGAGAGATGAGCAGATGTTTTTTGTTGGCGAAAACATGGGATAAGAGAACATCGTAGTAAATATCAGGATCGTCTATTTGTAGCTTGTTCCATAACACCGTTCTGTACGTTGAATATTTTTGACATTTGAGAAGAATATGAGAAATATCGTTTATCTCTCCACATTTGCTGCACAAAGGGTTATCTGTAAGATTGTATAAAATGCCAATAGTATAAAGTCGCGAATCAAGATGGTTGAAAATGTAAACAATATTGTGAAACGGTTACAGTTACCAATCATTTTTATTGATATTATGAGAGTTATTGATCTCAATTGTTTTATCCTAAAACACTTCTTTTTTTTTTTAATCTTTATGAATCACGATTGCTGAATTTTTTCTGAATTCTGAAATAACGAAATTCTGCAAAATAATTGCGGGGGTCTGTACTTCTATGCTTATAATAAAGCTCAATGTGTGTTTTTGTGTGTGTGGTGGCGCTCTACAGGCCAGACCATTGGACCTACAGCTACCAAATTTGGTACATGTATACCTTGGAGGGCGGGAATGTGCACTTCGAAGTTTTAAATAAAATTTGAATTAATCAAAAATCAAGCGAAATTTCGACATTTTTCCACTATAATTGCCGAAAATATTATTGCACAAAGCTGATGTTTACATCAAGGTGAAGATTGAAAAATTAGCTTTCTAATGGTACCAGTATTTTAACATTTAACTTAAATTTCTATTTTTAACGAATTTTTAAGGAAATTTTTTAAACATATTTTTCAATATATTTCAGACAAAACAATAGAATTTTAAAGCAAACGATAAATAATGAACGAGCAAAGGGGAAAAAAATATCTTTTATTAAACTGTTGCCATCATTCTGACAGAAGTTCAAATAAAAAAATAAATTAGCTATGACTGCAAATTAGATCGAAAAAAATATATAACCTTCAATACGTGATTGGATAAAATTAAATATTAAACTTTTTTTCTAAAAAATAAATACGACAAAGGTTTCTATGATCGTTTGCAATATCTATACCATTAATTTAGTAAATCAGCATTTTGTTTATGGGAAATATGTTTGAATTTATACAGGATACGCATTCAAATTCGTGCCAAATGGCTAATTTGTAAATCATTAGTAATTGGCGTGCATATTGTTATCTACTGTAAAAAATCACTTAAATTTTATTTAAAATTTAAATTTTGTTTCCTAAAGTTAAATCTGTATCAGAGAAGGATCACCTCTGAATCAGTACCCCCAGTGGTATTGCTAAAGATATGGAGGACTTTATGGACAATAACAGATTTATAGACCCGTCAGTTACCCATCACACATGGGGAATCTTCGGCAAGCTGGTTCGAACCCGCAAACCTAACGTACACGAGTTCAGCACTTTACCAACTAGGTTACTCGGCCCCTGTCTTCGAGCTCGTTCGTAGTTTTAACTATCTTACTTTTGTAATAGTTATCTTCATTCTTTAAGAAATTTTTATAATCGCATTTTTATGATTTTAATCGTAATCTTACAAATTCTACTTTCCTTATAAAGCTGAGACTTATGACATTATGGCACTATTAAAAAGTAAAATATATGAGCATTTATTCCAAATTATACAATTTAATTAAAATTTTTGATTCCACGTAGGAAAATTGCTCAAATGCTAGGAAAAGCTATCTTTTTTAGCTTTCAACAATGTTAGAAAACTGCAGGATCAAATATTTAATGAACCGATAAAAATGGCTTGATTTTCATTATAATAATGAAATTACCTGCTGAAAATTGTGCAAAACATGTTTGAAAAAAACTGTACAAATTTGCAAAAATTTGCTGTACAATTAAATTTCTGTGACTGAAGTTATGTGGGAAAATGTCAAACTTCTGCTTAATATTTTATTTATAATTATAATTAAAAATTATAAACAAAATTTCAAAAATCGTGCCAAAATACTAATTATTACCCTTAAAAGTATATGCATAACCAATTTAATAGTTTTAAATACTCTGTCCTGTAAGACGGCGTGGGCACATAGGTATACATTTTTTACTATTAGTAGAGCTGTATAAAAACTACAATCTTTATAAATTACTTCATTAAATAAACATTGAATGTATTTGTTACAAGATGTTTATTACCTCTTCGGTCACGTCAAATATGTTACATAACATGAAGGAATTCAAATAATTTATTTGAAAAATCATTTTTCTTAGCTCAACAAAACAGACTTTTACATTTAAAAATAATATTTCTTTCGCAAAAAGAATTCTTGCTTGAATAAGCGTTTTATCAGATATTAATATTTTTTTTTAATTATTCGTTTGCGTTTGAAAACTTATCGTCTGCCTTTAGAAAAAAAAAGATTTCAGCTTTTAGTATTGAAATACAAAATAATAAATAATTCATATTCTAAAGAACTAAAAAAGAATTAAATATTTTTATTTAGTTTTCTTTCATAAATATTATTTTTATAAATTAAATATAAAATTACCGTGAGAATAAATTCAGCGACAACACAATGATTTACTTCAATAGAAGTAAATTAAATCTTCAGTTGATAAAAGTAAAATCTACCATTGCCATTCAAAGAATGCTTATATTTAAGAAAACCAATTTTTTAAACGAGACAATATCATTATAATTGTTTTTAACTTTCTATTTAACATTTTTATAATTTTATTTATTTTTTCAGACACAATTTGAATTATGAAACTTGAAACTGAATAACGAACTATTACAGATTTTTAATTTATTTAAATTAAATTGTAGTTAAAATGAATATTTTTTGTTATTAGACTTTTGGCTGAGTAATTTGTTAAAATCACTATTTAGATGCCATGTTTGCAAATAAAATCAAATCTTTTTCAATAAAAGTGTACCGTTTAAAATAAAATATGATAATGTAATATTATATGAATCTGTAATCATAAAAATAAACATTCTAAATGGCAAAATTTGTGAGATGCAATAAAAAAATTGACTGATTTTTTTAACAAGAGGAAACGCTGCTGGAGGATTAAGATGTAATGTTAAAAAATTACACAACATTTGAACTATGTGTTATCATTGTCAAAGTAGTAGTAGCAATAGGTATTATTTTATAAACAAGAAGTTTTCAATATTCTATTATAATAAAATATAAATTTTGATTAAAAAATAAATTTTCAACATTTTTATATATATTCATTTATTTGCAAATAGCTTTCTGGAATTTCAGATTTTTAAAAACATATTTAACTCTTATACGAAATTAATACTGACATTTCATCAAAAATCAGAATATTTATTTTCAAATGGAAAATTCTACTTTGAAATATTTAGAGGAAACTTGAAAAATAAGGCACCAAAATTTTCATTTTAAAACAAGATGACAGACTTAATTGTTTACAAGGTTTCTTTCTTAAATTCAAACAAATTTGTACTTTGAATTAATTAATGTTTTAATAAATTAAACGTGTTAAATTTGCACTTTTTGGGATAAAACAAAAAGAAATTGTAACTAATCCACCAATAAAATATGAGGAAATAGGCTGTGAAAAAAATCATTTTAGTTTAATTTTTAGAGTAAAACATTTTGAATATTACTAATATATCTTTTAATATCTGCTTATAGATTCATTATTTTGTACACAACTGAAAAAATTCAACTATTTCTAACAAAAAACAAAATTTATTTATCAATGAAATTGCATTTTCAAAAATTCTTTTATAAATGCAAAGCGTTTTTTTTTTTATCTACTATGAATTTTGTATACATATATATGATAACAACAGGATTTCTAAACCTTTAATATAAAATAATTTTAAAAACGCACTTTTAGTATTAGTGAACAAAAAAATGTAAAATCATCAGAAATACTGGCATAAAAAGTTAAAAGAGATTAATAGAAATTTCCTAATTAAATTTTTATTTCTATCATATACGTTACATAATTTTAAGCACTAGGCATAAATGTTCCATTTCTATTGAATTCTTTAAAGAATTGTTTCCAAAATTCAAGCTATTCCTTTCTCTGATCTTCAGATTTCTGATTTAAAAAATACTTGTTTTTGCATTATGGGAAATAAATAAAAGAATTTTAAAACAATTAAGCTTCATTATTTTGTATTTAATTTATTACACTTCAATATTTAATAGTATGGCCATTAAGAAATTAATTTTTCTTAAATTTATCATTAGATGGCGTCACTTGAATTGAAGCAAATCTGAATGTTATAAAGCTTTAACATATGATTTAGATTGGCAGATTATAAAATACTGTATTTCCGTGCAGCAAAAATAGCTGTACTAAATAAAAACCTAATTAGTTAGGAAATGAATGAAAAATTCGTTTACAAAATGCTATCTTCATAACATGAAACATGCTAAATTCAGTAAAAGTGCATAACAATGCATCGTTTATTTAAAAATCATGTTAAAAGATGAAGGATTGAATCTCATGAGCTTAAAAATACAGGAGTTGTATACAAGAAATTGCATCATATATATTTGAAAGAAGGCTTAAAAACTGTAGGCAATTAAAACATGAAAATCTATATCCTAAAGCCCGGTGTTATATCTATGGCAGTAAAAAACGCATTATCGACATCTTCTACAGAATCTACAGTGCAATCTAAGAATGCAGATAAGTCAAACTGAGATTTCAACTGAAATCCCATCTTCCTCACAGCTCGGATGCGATGGCTGCTGTTGACATCATTTTGTGGATTACCTGAACTTTCCATATTAGCTTTGCATCCAACAAGAATTATGGGAGTTTTAATATTAAAGTCTCTTCTTATCAGATCAACCAGTGGTCTAATAGTCAAAAATAATTCTACTCTTTCTGTCACATTAAGTACGAACATAATTGTGCTTTTTGAAGGCGCTCTAAAAGATCGTAATAAATCAAGGCTTCTAATAAGATCGTCAATCTGCCAGACGGAAGTTGTCATCAAAATCCCGCATCTTATGATATTTGTTTGATATACAAGATTAAAAGGAGAGACGAAAGTACTTGGAGGTCCTCTGGCAAAAGTGCGTATGAGTGGGTTAGTCCAAATCACAGGTCCAAACACCAAAATATTAACAATATCGCTGCAATTTGAATAGGGATATTCGAGTTCATTCAAGTTGGCATATTTAACCATAATAATAGAACCCAGCTGTTCGTCACGCGTTTCATTTTCATTTCGATTCGTTTGATAACTGTTTTCAGAAGAATTTTCAGGTAATAGATTAGACGCTTGACTTGCACTGTGTCCACCATCAGCGCAGAGTGATGCAGCTGATCCTCTTTTAGGGAGCCGTTGTGATTGTGGAAGAGCTAACTGACGTTTATTAGGGTTGATTCGTAAGAATGGTTGTGAATATGGGTGTACACTTTGAAATTTGGGCTTCTCACCTTCAAGTGGTTGTTGATCTACCGATTGCCAGTCGGGATACATAACCAATTCACTTGGGATCAACCTCGCTGGACAGTGTGATGCAGAAGCCCCAGGAAAACTGGTTTCCCACTGTGGATTTCGGTTTGCACTTTGATCTCTTCCAAATTGTCGTGATCCTTCAGAATGCGAGATTCGAAACTGTCCTGGACTCTGCTTAAAATACAAAGAGAGGGGCATTCGGCTATTTCTGAAATGGTTGGCAAAACGAATTCGGTTGTTTGTGACCCAAATAGTGCCAACTTCATTTCTAGAGACAATACGGGACCCACGTGCTTTTTGACTAGTTGTTAACGTTCTCTGTTGTTGCTGAAGAGCAAGTGCTGGCGAACTTCTAGAAACAATCGGCAGATTACCAGCTCGATGATGAGGTAGAGAATCTGCTGCTTGCGTTAGATTTACTGGCATTTCAGCGAATTGTTGATCTGAGGAATGCAGACCTTGATCCCTTCTAAATTCATTAACATTCAGTTGAGGTAGTATAAATGTCGATTCTTGACTAGTTGTTGATGAAATTTGTTGCTGCTGAAGAAACAATACATGCGAACCTCTAGAAGCAATCGGATCACTTCCAGGCTGATGATGAAGCAGCGAACCTACTCCTTGCATACGATTTATATCACTTTCAGCAAACCGTTGCTCTGTTGATTGCAAACTTTGGTCCATTTTACATTCATCAACCGTCTGTTGAGATTGTATAAAGGTAGCTTCTTGACTAGTAGTTGATGTAATTTGTTGTTGCTCAAACTCAAGTGCGTGTGAACCGTTAGAAGAAATCGGCTGATTACCAGATGGATGATGAGGTAGCGAATCTGCTCCTTGTATACGATTTCTCTGTTGTTCCGATGAATGCAATCCTTGATCCTTGCCAAATTTTCCAGCACTCGGTACAGGTTGCATTAAAATATCTCGAAGCGAGCTGCACACATTTTCTAGAAGCGATTGTTGATTTGCATCGGGAGCAATGTCAGAAGTTTTCATAATCACAGGATGTGTACCACCTGTCATACCGAGCTGTTTTTCAAAGTCTCGACGCACAGATAAAGGATTTTGACTCGAATTTGATTCATTTCTAGATTGACAGAGAAATGAAAGTGCACCTTCAGTACTAGATGAAATCTCATACTGCTCATCAGAAATCGATTCTGGGTCTTGAACTTTGCTTGATTTTGTGTCAGATGACTCATGGCATAGAATTTGAGAACTTTCACTCATACTCGATATTTCTTCAGACGATAGAAGTGGTAATGGATGAGATTCCTCATATGGATTTGCTTCAGTTCTCATTGGTTGACCGGATGTAGAGTGAAAATCTTGAGACAGGGTTGGTACATTGTCTCGGTTTTGAGAAAATAATTGTTGTACTCCACTATCAGACAAAAAATTAGGATCATTCGAACCGAAATTGTCTGCTGCTGCTGCTGCGGAAGAAGGTGTAATATTCGAATCAATATTTAAGTTCCGTTCATTTCCAGATGCCATGATTAAAAAGTGGTACTACTTCCCAAACGGAAGTATGTTGGAAATGAAAATTCGCTGTGCTTGCCATCTTGGAGCAGAAACTGTTGCCAAATTTAAAAAGAAAAGTATTTACTTTTCACTTATGAAAAGTAATAAAGTGCGATCTTCAATTAAAAGTGCCTTCTTTATTCAGAAAGTTATATTTTCTTATTAAAAAATAATTCTAATTTCTTAATTTGGTCAGAACTAATGGATACTTGTCATTTGTCATATATCAGTTTGTATTGTTCTTAATGCATTCTAGTTAGGGACTAGAACATGGTAGGGTCCAAAGTTGTCTAAATTTGTAGAATAATCCAGTGTATTTTTCCCCATTATTCAAACAACTGCCTTATTGTAAACAAGCAGATGATTCAAATATAATCACCTATAAATTATGATCGCTTTTAAATTCCAAATAAATCAATAATTGTTGTACTCCACTATCAGACAAAAAATTAGGATCATTCGAACCGTGTTTCAAAAAAACTATCAATCTATCCGAGTTTCTCCAAGTAATATTTTTATGCACGATTACCAAAAACTTATTGTTGGATTTTTTAATGTAATCTTAAATCTTGTCACTATCTCAATTACATGATCCTAACTCAATCTCTATGAGTAGTATTAATAAATCTCAGTCTCATAAGTAGCTTCGTACTCCTCGGACATGAAGTATAGAGAAAATATAGTAATGATAAATAAATTCTAACTAGTAATTTTAACATATCTCCAAGTTTTACACCTCCCACAGCTCAAAAAACACATTTTTGGAAAATGCCCGTCTGTCTCTCTGTAACAAAAATAACTTTAAAATGATTTCGGCAAGAAAAATTAATATATGGCCTTTTTAGTAAATTTGTTAATTCTATCAAATTGTGACTAAAAACCGTTCAAAGGATTTCTGTATGTCCAGACTGTTCAAATATAAGTTAACACCGTCGCTAGAAAATGAAGAGAACTGGATAGATAGGTTTTTTTATACAGATTGAGGAATTTTAGTATAGATCGCAACCAAATCTTCAGTGAAATCCAAGTAGGAATTACCAATCTGTAATTTCAGAAACAAGCAAACGCGACATCTCAAAAACACAGGGACTTAAATGTATCAAATTTGTTCATGATTTGTGACTTTAAGTGTAATTTTAATGAAATTTTTGTTTCAATCGATAGGATAGAAAATGTCTAAACACCAATTCTATTTTTAAGATACTACTGTGGTGATCCCTCTTTTATCAATCCGAACCAAACCTAATCTCTCTACATCACATATTGATGTGATGTGGAGAGGAGAGTGAAAGTTCAGGAGGCGTCCTCGTCATCTGAACGTGGTTTAAAATTACGAGGTCAGTCCCAAAATAGTCCTAATGCTGCTTTAAAATGGGACATTTATCTAACTAAACTAAAACTACTTTGCTCAAGATGACGTCTGCTTGTTCTTGTAAGCAAATTAATCATACTATATATA
>JAPMOQ010030862.1:451695-465151 GCA_026543055.1 Argiope trifasciata
TGTGTGTGTGTGTGTGTGTGTGTGGAGTTTCCTTTGTGCTTTAATGATAGTAAAATGTTACATTCATGTTAAAGATTAATATTTTGTAACAATTGTACGCCAATGCAAAGCAAAACATACTTCTTGATAACACCTTATCAGAGAGTATGCGAGAAAATTTTGGGGAGACCTAGTAGTTTCATTTAATTTTGATAATAGATTAATAAAATTTCAGGAGAACTACAATTATATATGCTTTAAAAACAGACTCTATTCGATTAATCGAAGATTCAAATAATAAGCGGAAAAGGCTTATGTCTTAAGGGAAAAAGAAATTTTATTATAACTCAGCAAATGAGTACACAACTCATTAGATTATGTAAATTAGTGCAAAAACAATATTTTTCACTTTTTGTGTATTCACATTTGGAATACTAAGCTTTGGATATTAAATATTATTACGTGAACATAATATTTGCAATCAATAGTGTCAAATGCCTTTAAGACAATGATCAACAGTTAACACAATGTTCTAAGTCAGTAAAATCAATTATTTTATAACTATTGTTAGTAGATTTCTTTTGTTTTTGATGGGAGAAACAATTTTTAGAACATTTTTATCTACTCTCAAATCGATTCCAAATTACCGAAACTTAGATAATTAAATTCTACTGCATTTAAGGTACTTTTTTATTATAGAATGAGAAATAATTTCGGTAAATAATTTAATAAAACAATTATTTTTTAGAAATTAACTAATTCTAATGCGACTTAATGTTCAATACTAAATAGTTTAATCAGCTTTGGTCTATTTATTACATTCATTTTAAAAATAAATATTAAAAAAATTAAATAACATGCATTGTTGCACGAAACGTTTTTTGTTTTCAAAATATTTTAAACATTCATGGCATAATTTTCATTTACTAGTAAGAAAGAACTGTTGTCCTACATATTGATGTAAAATCCACTCAATACAAATTAGAATTTTTTTGTTATTATTATCTTGTTCCATCGGAAGAGTAATTAAATTTTGTTCTTCAAGAATTTAAAAAAAAAAAAAAAAAAAAAAAAAAAAAAAAAAAAAACTTTTTTTTGCTTCAGTAAATTCCCGGCTCTTTAGAACGTTTTTAAAGTATTTTTTGATTGAAAGATAAAACTTTAATGAAAGTTTGAAAGAAAATAATATTAAATTGCTATTCTGTAGATTATTTACAGCCACTTTTACTAGTTATTAACAAAACAAGTGCGTGACTTTCTCTTGTTCTAAAGCTTTTCTTTTCTTTTTTTCTTTTTTTTTTTCTTGATGAAGTATTCTGAATTAATTGAAGAACAAGGAATTCAATATCTTACTGAGCAAGGTTTTCTTAAAAAATATTTTATTATAATTTTTTACGATACCACTGGAATCTAGTTTCATTTATTAAGAAATTTAATTCTGTTACATTTTTCAAAAGGAATTTCAATTTACATAATCTTATATGTTTAAATAAGAAATTCTTGCATGTGTGTGTTTATATTGTGCAATACAGAAACTTAAGGATTTGGATCAAATTTTATATTAAGATAAGGTTTTGCTTTTTAAGTTTATTAAGTTACAGAGTTTATTAAGAGCTTATTAAGTTTATCTTTCCTGAAAAAATGCAATATTACACACAAAACTTTTCTATAGCTAACTATTAAACAATTTTATCGAAAGAAGTGTGTGCATTGCAGTATAGAGGTCAAATTAATATATCTAACACGTTTGTTATGGTCCTCGGTTCGAGTCTCGTAATTTGCTTTATTTTTTGCTTATGTATTTATATTTGGTATTTTTGCTTTTTAAGTTTATATATATGGGTGGTTTTCCTGAAAAACGTGATTTAGCATACACGCACGCACACACATAGTTATTTATGTAGCTAATCATTAAAATAAGTATATTCAACTTCCGCTTCAAAGTGTGGACAATGCATATAATTGTCAAAACAACATAGTTTACGCATGCGTTGTAGATACTCGATTCAAATTCGTCTTTTTGTTACAATTTTTATTTATGTATTTATATTTATTGTATTTGCTTTTATATATATACATGGGAATTGCTAACAGATGCCATCCTGTATGACGCCATATTGGCCAGGATACGTCATTAACCACGTGATGCTCCATAATTGGCATTTGAGAGTTCGACGTTGAGATTGTAAGATGTACAGCTCTCGCTCGTTTATTCTTTCATGTGTTCAAAGTTAGTTATGCTTTGTCCTTTTAACCTTAATAAATATATTTTATATATTAATGCTGATCGTCGCTTTTCCACACATTTTTACAGCCTCAGAATTTCTCTTGAAAACCTCTAGCAAATCCCGCTAAATCGTCGAAATTCTGTCGACTTTAGTACAATTTAAGACTCTAAATTGATGCTAAAAATGTTGATGAAAATGGATTTCGGCCTTTCTCTTGAATACCCCAAGAAAATCTCACTTCTGACACTAGATCTGTAACGATATATATATATATATATATATATATAAATAATCGGGTCGAAATCGAAATTAAAACTCCATTAGGAATTAAATGCTAAAAGTTCTCAAAATGAAAGGTAACTGAACTAGTACCAATTAATGCAACAAATCCAAATTGCTATAATTAATAAAATTATGTAAACGAAACAGAAACGGCACTAACCACGGATATGAAACCAAAACCGGAATCGAAATAAAAATCATTACAGATTCAAACAAGTTTAAGAATTAAAATTTTTTTTAGTTTTTAAATCAATCATAATATTTGGTGAGTGCAAATGCAGCTACAACTAAAATACAAATGAATCTAAATTAATTAACAAAATAAGCCTAGCAAGAAAGAACAAAACCAAATCAAAACTATAAGCAATAGAAAATGTAGTTTTACTTTTTACATATGTTTTTGTTTCATTTGGTGATGTTTTTTTAACGTTTTGCTTTATTTTTGTCTTTTGCTGTTTAAATTGGTATGTCTCTTTTGCCGTACTTTTCGGGGGATTTTCGGATCATACTTTTGACCATTGTCCACCGATGCCTCACAAAAAAAATCCCTTATTTTGAATCCTTGCCTGGAAGTGAACCTTGAAGAAGTTTTCAGGCCGGATTCTTTTTCTATTTGTTATAGTTTTGATTCGATTGTGAACCGTTTTGCTTGGCTTATTCTGTTAATTAATTTAGATTCATTTGTATTTTAGTTGTAGCTACATTTGCTCTCACTAAATACAATGATTGATTTTCAAAATTTTTAAAATTTTAATTTTTAAACTTGTTTGAATCCAAAATAATTTTTATTTTCGATTCCAATTTTAGTTTCGTTTCCGTAATTAGTATCGTTTTTATTTCATTTACATAATTTCATTAATTATATTAAATTTAGATTTTTTTCATTAATTGGTTCTATTTCATGTACTTTTCATTTGGTGAACTTTTAGCGTTTAATTCCGATTTAATTTTAATTTCGATTTCGACCTGGTATGTATGTATATATATATATATAACCATAAAAGCATTTAATAATTAAAACACATTTCCTAAGTCAACAAATTAAATCGAAACTAATTATGTCGAAATCGAAATTAAGTTTTAATTCGGAATTAAACTACAAAATGTTTACAAAAATGAAATAAAATCTTTTTATAAAACCAATCTAAATTAATATAATTAAGTAAACGAAACTAATTACGGTAATGAAACTAAAAATTGAAATTGAAACTAAAAATTATTTCGGATTCGAACGAATTTAAAATTTAAAAATTAAAAAATAAATATAAAAAATTAAATAAATATAAATAATAATGAAAAAATAAACCTTAAAATGAACATTGTAATATAGCAGATTGTTTCTAATAACATGCTGAAATAAATACATTCATGATTTTTCTTATTTGCATATCATTTCAAATAAAGGTAAGATTGTAAAATATTCATATATAATCAGGATAGGATTCGCATCCAAATTTTTTCTCCGAAAAAACCTGATTTTACGAAAAAAAGATCCGAACTATGCTCTTTTGTTTGGTTTTAATTCTTTAAAGATCAAAGGACGAAAGAAAATGCGTGGGAAATTATATCGAAACCTGAGGCAAAATAGTCAGAAATATTCAATCAAATATTCCTTTCATATTTCATGCAGAAATATTCTTCGAATATTCTGTTTCAATTCAAATTTCGTCATGTTTGTTCCATCTGCATGGAATCGTTTTCAAAATGTTATTTGAGATTCAAAGATTTTTATCGTTTGGCTTCAAAAACATTCTAGTGACGAATAAATAATGCTATTTCTGCTTCGTACGAACGAATTTTTATTTCTTTCTTTTTTTTTTTTTCATTCAAATAGGAATTTGAAATTGCTAGGTTCGAGTGAAAACTACAATAAGCGTTGAGCGATAACATCTTAGAATCGGAGTTCACAGTTATAGTGGGTATTATATTCAGCTTGCAGTTTTTGTCCTGCTTTTCAAGTAAATGTTGCCATATTGGGAAAAGATCATCTTTTGTATCCTGTGATTTTACCAGAATTTTACGTAGGATGTAAAAGTATACCACAAACATTTATTTTAGCAAACGATTTTTATCCCCAACATTGAAATAAATATTCTTTTTGCATTAAATATGATGTCAAAAAAATTCGTGTAAAAAAGATTTTGAAATGCATTTTGGTGGGTTTAATATGCTTATTTCACGACGAAATATGACCTCTAATTGTTAAGCATTTTTGGTTCAAGGTATCAGACTACGTTAAAAACCGGTTATCGACCACATTGGCGATTTAAAAAAATTCTTATTATTTCTTGTAGTTCAGGTATTTCTCTTCCGAAAACTGTTTTTCTTTTCTAAGGAAGCGAAGGCCTGGCCTATCATCTAGGGCAGTGCTCCGTAACCGGTGTGCCATGAGCCAGATACAGGTGTGCCGTGATCAAATACACTATATTTGATATTTTACAATTTTTCATCAGTTATTTAATACACAGTGACAATTTTTTTTCATAATAATGTCTATTTTCTAAATATACTAAAGAATAATTATTATAACTAAATAATTATTCAGTGGTACCCTGGTGAGAACAGATTAAAATAATTACATGACTTTAAAATTATACTTCTCCGAAGTTCCATTAGATGTTTTCTGGATTTACGTTAAAAAAGAATATCCTCACATTTCCTACAAAGCAATCTTAACATTACTTCCATTTTCGACGACATATTTATGTGAGCAAAGTTTTCAACTCTTGTATTAATTAAAAATGATAAGCGGTCATGCTTAAGAGATCTTGACCAAGAACTTCGGGTCGCGGTGTCAAATATTGAGCCGAATATAAAACTTTTGTGTTCATTGAAACAAGCGCAGGTATCACATTAATAATTATTATGATTGCGTAGAAATAAATATGTTACGGTTTTATGTATGTATACCTTTCAAACAAAAAATAAACATTTATTGTAAAGTGTGTGTATCAATGAACACCTGTATCCTTTAGCTTCTGCTGTGCCGCGGAATTCTAGAAAGAAATAAGGTGCATCGTATGTGAGAAAAGGTTGCGGAGCACTGATCTAGGGTCACAGATTTTTCAATTAAAATGTGTCTTTAGCTTCAATTTTCTCAAAAATTTCATTTTCATGCAAATTCTCCACCGTTAATATGATATCCCCAAAACTAATAGAGATATTTACATGAATATTTCAGGGTGTGTTTTAAATACTATGGACAATAAATTAAACCAAAAGCTTTATTCTTGGTGAAATACTTTTTCATTGATAGGTGTTTTTAGAAAATTAAAGCTCTGAATTTATTGGGAAAATGCCCATATGAGTATATTTTTACCCATAACTTCTTTGCATCTCAAAATTATTCTTAGATATTAGCTCTTTTCCTTTATCGTTATATTCTATTACTTGCGTGCAATGAAAAATAGAATTACTACATTACAATTTGGTGTAGAATGTTAACCATTTTGGTTAAATTACTTTAGAATTTACTACCAATTTTTCCATTTCTCAAATCATATTATATTTTCAAATAATTGTTTTTGTATTTATAGTATTTATCATTGAAAATACATCTAAAAAGCATAAATAGTTTTTAAAAAATCCAATTTTTCAAAAAAATTTCCTTCGAACTAGTCGGATACCTCAGTTGAAGGTTATTATTATTAATTGAATTTTGATTATTCAAAGGTATCAAAATACAAAACTTTGCCTGAAATTATTTGTCGTTTTAACTGTACTAATTTTTTTATCTATTTTATTTAAATTGAATTTAGTAAATATTAAATAATTAAGTTACAGAGAATGTTTTCAACACGTTAACTTATTGGCATATGGAACTTAGTTTCAAAAATATTAATTTTTTTTTTAAATTTCTAATATAAAAAATTTTTTTTAAAGTATTGTATTCATTAAATAAATTCGTCATTGCCATTTCCACAAATCTCCATCTTTGAGAAACATTTCGAAACAAGCTGGAGTAGTCTCCTGAAACTTTCTTGCACACTCTAAAGATGTGATTCCAGTGAAGTCTTGTAAAGCATAGCGATAATCGTTGCGAAATTTTAATCTTGGTTGAATTTAAAAGTTTTATTGAATTTATTGCGTCATAATTCAAAAGTTTTTTTTCAAGCGATTTGTCCCTGGTATACCGTCAAATATATTCAAAAACCCAATTCTGGTTTTAATCGCGTTCTTCCACACAAATTAAAACAAAAAATTGTCATAAAATCACGTACAAAATTTTATGTATTTAAGTATTATGTATTTAATAATTTGATGTATTTAAGTTATGATGCATTATGCTTTTTTGAATGATCGAGTTTAGTTGTTTCTGAAAGTACAAACCGACAGATGGCCAAAACCTTATTCCATTTTGTTCAAAATTTGGTAGGTACCTACACTAAGGATGTTAAACATGTGTACAAAATTTTATCTATCTAGCTATCTTGGTTTTGTAGTTGCCATGCTAAATTAATTCGAAGAGCCAAATAGACAAATTTCCTCTGAGTGGGTTCTCACAAATTTTGAAAAAGATGAAAGGAAGTAAGAATACTGACTTTAAGACCATATACCAAATTTCATCCGTCAAGATCAGATAATTTTATAGTTACTTTTGTCACAGATTGAAAGACAGACAGTGATTTCTGAAAAAAGTGTTTATCGAACTTATAGAGGTCTAAAATGTGGAATTTCGTCAACATCTGGAATTCGAATTTTTTGACAGTTACTATATTTTCTCTTTGCTTAGTATAAGACCTTAAAATCCTTTTGGGATTATGACTTATAGTGCTAAAATCCTAATTCAAAACCGTTTTTAATTATTGTATTTGAAATTGGCTTTTTAAAGTTCAGCCCGAATTCTCAAATTTCTATCAAGTTTAGTTTAGTTAACGTTCCATTTTAAAGCAACACGAGGGCTATTTTGGGACGGGCCTCGTCATTTTGAACCACGGTCAGATGACGAGGACGACACCTGAAGTGGCATCCCCCTCTCCACACCACGCCACACCAGCGAGAGGACGTTTGGCCTGACAGATTTAACGTGCAAGAGACCCCTCACACGACGGCTCTTCGGTGGAATCGAGTCTAGAACCTGAAACCCTTCGGTTCCGAAGCCGAGACCTTACCACCAAGTCACCACGATTCCAAATTTCTAAAAACTTTTGAATAAGGTATATGTATAGAATATCAGTCTAACGAATGAGCACGATAACTACAAAGCATAAAAACTAGATAAATGAAATATGGTATTCAGTTTTAACAACTGAAGTCTAGATTTCAATCAGATTTCTAACCAAATTTATTTTTAAACATTGATAGTCTGTTTTTTTATACATATTGTTACGGATTTCCTATCGTTGTAATGTCTTGATCTCGATGGATAAAAGAACTCTCAGAATTGTTAGACACTTCTTTATTTTACAGCCCTATATATGTACAAAGACCCCTCGTTCTTATCTTGATTAAATAATTGCTATTTACATCACAACAGTCCAAGTTGAAGGGTTTTACTTGAAGATCAGTTCTCCATTAAATAGTAAACACAACACCACTGGGATTTCACGAGTTGGTCAGTCAGTCATCATTTCAGGCAACTCTTCAAATCTACCGGACTCGTGGGCGTACTCCAGCCGTCTCCAAGAAACCCTTCCTTCTTCTATTCAAAACACTCTGCCTATTTTATCTCAGCTACAGTCTCCGCCTCCTCTTCTTCAGTGGCTACTGGTCCTCTCTTCCGACCAATCATGTCCAGCAAAAGGGCCCTTTTCAAGAGCGCCAGTCTGTCGTTGGAAGGTAATTAAGGCTAGCCGAAAAATCTGGAACATGGGGTCCACTTACAATAGGGATATTCGGCATCCAGATATTTGGAGGTTCCATTGCCGCTGAAAGCACTATCACTGTCTTCTGGACTAGGAATTTCCACGTGTGTTCTTTCAGGTACAGATGCCTGAGGTCCGGAAAGGAGAACATGTGCAACATCTGGTTATCTCAAGGTGTCTAGCAAACACAAAGGCAACACAGCTGGCGGAAATATTTTATCACTAAAGGGTGACGGGGAATGTGACTTCGTGATCTAAATAAACTTGTATACAGACTATCGTATACAAAATAATCGTCGGATTCGTGTCGTGGAGTGTATAGTGGGAAAATAAACACAATAAACAGTCCTTTCATAGGCGAAAAACTACCACGTTTATTTATACAATGATAGGACAACACAAAGATGTCGAATGTGCACAGAAGACGCTTTTATACAATGAACACACAGGACAGCATACAGCAGCACTCTACAACAGACAGTAGCCTACAACAACAAGACTAGTCCACAAGTAGAAATCCGTTGTGACAACGTCCACAACACACAAAGAGGCTAGACAGGATTCAGCAAGATCCTCGGAACTTCGCTCTAAGGTCTCTCCAGACGGCTGAAACTTCCACTGTCTCTTCTCGCTTTCTCTGCCGATGATTCACCACGACTTCTCAGTTCAGGACTGCTCCGGTCTCTACGAAGACACAACAGGCTACGACACAAAACACGAAAATACAGCACACAACAATTCAGCGCACGAACACCTTCCAAAAATGCGTTTTTCGATCCCAGGAAGCTCTATAACGGGGATATTCATTAGAATTTCGAGTTCGTCTATTACTATATCTGTATTACTTATCTCTTATTATAAGGAGGGCCACGGTGGTCTGGTGGTAAGGACTCGGCTTCGGGACGGGAGGGTTTCAGGTTCGAGACTCGATTCCACCGAAGAACAGTCGTGTGAGAGGATCTCTTGCACGTTAAATCTGTCAGGCCAAACGTCCTCCCGCTGGTCTGGAGAGGGGGGTGCCAGTTCAGGTGTCGTTCTCGTCGTCTGACAGTGGTTCAAAATTACAAGATCCGTCCCAAAATGGCCCCCATGTTGCTTTAAAAAGAGACTTTAAAACTAAACTCTTATTATAAGAGTGAGTCTATACGACTTATCGGTTACGATATCTATACTATACTTTCACGAATACGTAGTATACGAGATAGTAAAAATTTGCTATATTATTTAATAATTTGTCCTGATTTTAACAACTTGACATTGATGCAAATTTACATGACATGTCATGTTTACAAAATTTTAAAGTACATTTCGTACTTTTTAATATGAAAATTCTAACTTGACTAAAATTATAATACGTAGTGACATTCCATCTAAAAAAATTCAAAATATGAATTCTATAATTTAAAATTAATAGGTAAAATATTTCAAAACACATGCTACTGGATCTCCTAACACATCTCAAGAATCTGGACTTTTCTTAATGGAAGAACTGCAGACTTCCCTCTCTCTGAATGCGTTCTCATAATTAAACAATCAAAACTTCTTGAACGCGTGAAGGGCCTGTCAAATCGATGAGTTCGTTCTAATGTTCGACTTTTCATTAGAGTGAAATTCCGAACCTTATGGAATCGCTATTCCTCTGACTTTTAATTAGAGAGGAGCTCTGATTCTGGAAAGTGGGAGGGCGCTCGAAATGCAAGCAATATCGAAGGAAATTCTTCCTAGATAGGTTGGGAAAAATTAGCGAAAATTTTCGAATTCTTTGAGCTCTAATCAATAGTTTGAGTAGTATAAAAGGTGATTTGAATGTCAAAAGCGATGAAGTCTTGTATTTTCATGCAGCTTATATACGGCTTTTTATTATAGCGAAGTATATTATATATGTTTTAATCATCAAAGATTTTTGGGGCCAGTCCATGCTTTAGTCCTCTGTCAGTCAAAAATTCAAATATTGGAATTATAAATATCTATCTGTTTATTTGTAAGCAGGATCACTAAAAAACAGTTTGAACAAGACAAATGGAAATTAATTTTTGTTTCTTACATGAAGTAGGTGGATTTTTATCAACTTTTCAACGAAATGCTTTCAAAAAGTCTAGCTGTTCAAATGTAAGTGAACACAATAATTGCGAAACGTAAATAACCAGACAGATAGAATTTGGCCTAGAGGTTAAATATTTTAAATTCAGATCCTTATTGAGTTTTGAATTAAATCCTTTAACCCTTACAATTTTTTTTGAAAAAAAAATCAAAAAATCATCACATTTTTTTAAATTTTAATATTAAATACAAGGAAATGATACAAAACAAAATATGTAGATTTAAATTTAAATTTTGAAATTTTTTATGGGTGTAAAATTTTTAGTTCTAATATTAGTTTACTACCCCGAGTTATCTCGGGTGAATGAAAAATAGGTAAATATTAGTCTTTGTATGATAGTTTTTAAAGCAAGGGACAACACAAAATGATACGTCATATTCTGTATACTGATATCTGGTCTCTTTTCTTACTGGCTTACCTTTGGAATCTCTTTTGCGGAAGCACAGAGTATACTGTCTTGTTGGATTTGTTTTTTTGTTTTTTTTCAGTAGCAGGAATCACTACATGAAAAATCATCGCTTTCGCTATCTTGCATCATCGCCATTATTTTACTTTTTTTCAACTCAACTATCCTTCTTTATACATTATTAATCCACAAGCATACGCATGCTATACAATAGGGAGGACGCGTGACCAGTCCCGCCAAAAGAATCGCGAAACCATAAAAACTTGGCAAACATCCAATCAAAGGTGAATATTTCCTTTCATTTCCTCCAGGCCGAATGAAACCGTGATAAAAACAAAACCTACTGACAAATTCTGCTTCTCTTGACTTTTCTCGGGATAAAAATTAACTGAAATATATAAAACCCGAAATAACTCGGGATAATCAGGCAGGCGGTTAAATAGTTGACCGTTTCTATTCTATGTTGTTACGAATCCATAATGTTTCACTCCAGCTCAGTTAGTTCCGTCGTGTGAAAAATAATTTTACGGATACTACTTGATACTGAAGAAATGACGAGAAAATGTCCCCCTTTGGTTCTTTCAATAAATTTGGGGAACTATTTGGTATTTTAACGATGAATTTAGTTACTCTGGCGATAAAATTATATAAATTTCAGGGATTTTGGCGATAGAACTAATTGGAGACCAATAATATTTATCCTTCGAGAACCTTCCGTGCTCTCTTCGGAATACATATTCCCATTCCCTACCATATTTCATGTGTAGAGGAAAATCGAGCAACATGATTGGTTCGTACCATCGCCCACTCTGTGATGAAAGTGTGACGTCATTATAAACAAACTTCAAAATAGTTTTGGTTTGTATTGCTGGAACTCACTGTATATCATAATTTTTAATTGAATATTTGTATTTCGAAAACAAATGGTATTATTTTTTCTTGACATAAAGATTCAGTATGAAAAATAGGTTAAAGAACAAGGCATTTAGGAGAAGTGGGATAGAGATGCATAGACACACTTTTTATTAACCTTCCGACGGGCGCGGCCGTCATACCAACATGAAAGGTCGCGCGTACTTCCCACATACGCTATAGTAAATTGTATATTTTCAATAGTGTAACTATTAAAATTATATTGTAAATAGGTTAGGATTAATAACTACAATCACTTTAAACATTTTTTACTTAAAAAGAAGCAGAAGCAATACAAACATAGATTGCAATAACAATATAAAATGACCACAGGTTAACTGAACTGATTTAAAAATATATAAATGAAACTGCCGATATTTTGAAAGAACAATTTTCATATAAAATAAAGTGCAAAAAATAATGCAGAATATATGTATAAAAAGGAAAAAGTAATTGAAAGTTAGATATGAAGGTAGAGAATAGTTTCATTATTATTTCATTGCAGCGTTGCAATCTGAGCTAATGTGTTTAGTGCGCTCCAAACATATAAATTTCTGGCAAATCTCATGACAGAGCCTCGTGATTCTAGCCCGCATATTTATATTTTTTTGGCAGGGTTTTTCCTTGACATCGTATCTTCCACTTCTTCAATACCTAGTTCGGCTTTTCTCTTTCACCTTAAATTTTAGCTCACTTTGTAGAAACTTGGGTGCTTTTATTCAACATTTTCTTTCGTCAAAGCGTTTACCAGATGTCGCCAATCTAAAATAATACGGATTTGTTAAAAAAATAATACGAAATCAGATATGACCAAAACTTGCATGGACGGTCGCGCGTATCTCAAAAATACAAATATCTGATCGACAGAGACCTATTAACGCCACAAACTTACGACAACAACTGAAAGTAGGTCAAAGGGAGGGCGACAAATAACCAACGACAGGCGTTTCCAGTGCCACCAGATCTAAAATTATGAAACGAAATTCATCTCTAGTGTATCTCTAACATACGCGTGCCCGCTGGAAGATTAAATTGTTAATATTTTGTAAATTTGCGACATATAAAAATGCTTCTTTACGTAAATAACAGTGCACTGTTTTAAATATTATTAAATGGAAAATTATAATGAAAAATATAGGTGGGAAATACCAGTGTATGCGTAGATAAGATGTATAGCAATATCACAAAGAAATGAATCGAATCCATTCAATTTATGCTATCTACTTATAAAGAGCCATCAAATACAAGTTGCGTCGAAAATCTGAACGAGAGCAAACAGATCAGATCCTAGTTCTAGAGTGGCCGGTGGTGGGATCCAATGATATTGCTCGATTTTCTTTCATGGATGAAACAGGGCTGAAAATGGGAATATGCCTCCGGAATCTATAAAAAGTTGGCAGATCAAGCCGTTGTCAGTCGTATAATGAGTGTGAGTTAAATTTCACAGTTAATCAAAGTTGAACCAGCGTAGCGGAGTGCGCAGGTGCAGTGGAACTTAAGGTATCCGACTGCGTTCAAAGGAAAAAATTTGAAAAAAATGGATTTTTAAAAAAATACTATTTAAAATTGTGGTTTTTAAATGTATTGTTAATTTTAAAACAATATACTGCAAATGCAAAAAACTATTTAGAAATATTATACATTTTGAGAAATATGATAATTTGTAGTAAATTTTAATGAAATTTAATTAAAACGGTTAACTTTCTATACAAAATTGTAATACAGCAATCTTATTTTTCCTTGT
>JAPMOQ010030862.1:471914-492935 GCA_026543055.1 Argiope trifasciata
TGTGTGTGTGTGTGTGTGTGTGTGTGTGTGTGTGTGTGTGTGTGTTGGCGCTCTACAGGCCAGACCATTGGATCTACAGCTACCAAATTTGGTACATGTATATGTTGGAGGTCGGGAATGTGCAACTCGGAGCCCTTTTTTCGAATTTTTAATTAGAATTTGAATTAATTAAAATTTAAGCGAAATTTCGACGTTTTTCCGCTATAACTACCGAAAATATTAATGCACAAACATGGTTTTTACATCAATTTAAAGAGTAAAAAATTAGCTTTCTAACGGTTTCAGTTTTTTAAATTTATAATGTAAGTTTCTATTTTTAACGAATTTTTAAAGAAATATTTTTAAAAATTTTTTTAGTACGTGACTGGATAAAATAGAAGAATGCCGGAAGTTCGAATATAAAAAAAACTATCATCGCAAAATAAATCTAAAGAAATGCAAACTTCTAGCACGTGACTAGATAAAAAAAAGGAAATATAAAATGTAATATTTTCTAAAAAAATAAATGCAAAGCAAAGGATTCTATGATCGTTTGTAATATCTAAATAATTAATTCAATAAATATTCTTTACGGTAAACCTGATCGAATTTAGACAGGATATGCATTGGAATCCCGACTTAATGGCACATTTCTATTATCGTTTGCAATATCTGTATCATTAATTCAATATTTTTTTTACTATAAAATGTGATAGTTTCTAAAAAAATAAATGCAAAGCTAAGGTTTCTATAAAATCTGCAAGAGCACGTCAAAGGGAAAATATTAGTTTTTATCACCGTGTTGCCATCATTTTGACGGAAGTTCAAATTTAAAAGAAAATAAAAAAACTATCATTGAAAATTAAATCTGAAGAAATGCAACTTTTAGCACGTGACTGGATAAAATAAAATAAATATAAAATGTGATATTTTCTTTAAAAAATGCAAGGCAAAGGATTCTATGATCGTTTGCAATATTTAAATCATAAATTGAATAAATTATCTTTGTTTATACAGGATTGAATTTATACAGGATATGCATTCAAATTCCTTTCCAATGACCAATTTGTAAAATATTATTAATAGGCATATATATTGTTTAATACTATTAATTTGATCTAAATGAATGAAATAATTACATTTTATATAGTTTGAGTCAAACAATGCATTTGTGAATAATGAGTTTTAGATTTCTTCATACTTTGCTTTGTGA
The DNA here is from genome assembly GCA_026543055.1 of Argiope trifasciata. Classification (NCBI taxonomy): domain Eukaryota; kingdom Metazoa; phylum Arthropoda; class Arachnida; order Araneae; family Araneidae; genus Argiope; species Argiope trifasciata. The sequence goes on from JAPMOQ010030862.1 coordinate 473,107, forward strand.
GCCATATTTTACAAAATATTTTTATTAATATTTTAAATAAAAGTTGCTACATTAATCAGTCTTCTAAATCAATCATTAAAACTGACTGATTTATAAAATTAAAGAATATTATTAGGAAAACGCGTTCTTTCAGAACTTTCAGTTCATCATCTTAATGAAAATATTAATTTCAGGCCAATCAATGCCTGGAGTTACTTCAAGGCTAATGAATATGTGATTTAATTGAAACTTTTAGAACCCATTACTCATGACGAACCAGCTGGTCGCCAAAGGCGGCTAGTACCAAATAATTTAACGTGTTAATTCTCTAATATGCATTGCATAACATCAAATTTCTCTACAGGTTAAAGAATATTGACTTCAAACCTCATCTCTACCCACATAAATTAACCCTCAATCAGGTCGAACATTATAAATTAAGACTCACGCTTCCGTTCTCTGACGTCACTCCGTCTCTTTCAAGGTTAATGGTAAACATTGCTGAGGTTTCATTGGAGTAATTCTCGCGGGAAAACGGCGTTTTGCATAATATTGCACTTTAGACTACACGTGACTCAGCATTCTGACGCTGTGGGAAGTCACGGAATGATCCATAATGTGGATTATGCGCTTTTGATCACCGAGGTTTTATGGGAGAAAAGCCTTCCCGACTCAAAGCGGTTACGATCGCAGTTAAGGATTTATCGCATTGGATTTTTCCGCCTTATTTTTAATTCTGCGTTAATCAAGCGTTTTGGGTTCAATAGGGAGGTGGAAAATAATGATGTTTATGGTAGAAAAATTGTCTTTGTCACCTGCTAGATTTAATATTTCGGCAATTAAGTAATGTTATGACCCATAAAATTTGTTGAGGGGAAAAATTAAATCAGATATGAAGGTCCATGCCCTACTTTGATAATGCATGCATATGACTAAAATGATATTTAGTTGTAATAGTTATCTTAACTTCCGTCAACATTCATTTTAATATTTAATGTTCTTTCCAAAAAAAAAAACTGTCATCCTGCTTTATTGTTATTAATCTATACTTATAATAAAGCTCAATGTGTGTGTGTGTGTTGGCGCTCTACAGGCCAGACCGTTGGACCTACAGCTACCAAATTTGGTACATGTATACCTTGGAGGTCGGGAATGTGCACCTCGGAGCTCTTTTTTCGAATTTTTAATTTGAATTTGAATTAATTAAAATTTAAGTGAAATTTCGACGTTTTTCCGCTATGACTTCCGAAAATATTATTGCACAAACATGATTTTTATATCAATTTAAAGATTAAAAAATTAGCTTTCTAACGGTATCAGTTTTTTTAATTTATAACGTAAGCTTCTATTTTTAACGAATTTTTAAAGAAATATTTTAACCATGTTTTTATCACGTGACTGGATAAAATAAAAGAATGCCGGAAGTTCGAATAAAAAAATATCATCGCAAAATAAATCTAAAGAAATGCAACTTTTAACACGTGATTGGATAAAATAAAAGAAATATAAAATGTGATATTTTATATGAGTTAGATTAAATATTTTATGTACAATTAGAAATTTTTGATTCCTTTTCAAATTTAAAAAAAAAAATGTTTTTAGTCATCAAATTATAATAGGATCAAAACCATGCTATCCTATTAGACATATTAATTCTGCTCCTTTTGTATATGAAGGTTCTCTTGGTCGGACTGGTCACGTGTTTTCCCTATTACATAGTATACGTCTGCTTTTGGTTTAGTAATATGTAAAAAAGGATAGTTGTGTTGAAAAATAGTAAAATAATGACGTCGATACAACATAGAAAAAGCGATGATTTTTCAAATAATGAATCCTGCTCCCCAAAAAGTTGTAAACCAGTTAGAAAAGAGATCAGATACCAGAATAAAGAATGTCAAGTATCACTTTGTGTTGTCCCTTGTTTCAAAAACTATCATATAAAGACTAACATTTAACTTTTTTTCATTCGCCCGAAATAACTCGGGATAGTAAACTGATATCAAAACAAAAGGCTTTTACACCCTTAAAAAATTTAAAATTCAACATAAAAAACACATATTTTGCTTTGTTTCGTTTCTTTGTGTTTAATAATAAAATAAAAAATGACGCTTTTTAAAATCTTTTTTCAAAAAAAAAAAAAAAAAATGCAAGGGAAGTAGTTAAACTACTATACAGCCGGCACTAAAACTGTGCTACTTTATTCATCTTGTTTGACTTCTGCTTATTGTGCACGTGACAATTTTTCATGAAGACCAATCTCATAACATCAAAATTATGTTGAAAAAGTAATGTCTCGTTCGTCTATCTAGTCACGAAATATTACATTTTCATTCTTCTTTTAACCTGCAAAAATATTAATAGAATTCTTCTTCCTTAAGTTTCATCGGTGGAAGAAAATCGTATGATCAAATACTTCATGAAACACTGAAAACAGTTTGAATTTAACCGAAACAATGAAATATACAGTTGGAAGTGTTTACAGAATCACTTTAACAATCATTTTATTATAGCTACAGATGGCTCGAAATCTGAAAATTGCACCTCAATTGCAGGTATTTCTAGCATTCAAAAATTTCTTTACAGAATTCATACATTAAATTCAGTATTCACGGCCGAAGTCTTGGCAATCTGCCAAGCGGTGGACAATCTTTCAATCCCAGAAAAGCACAATCTTATTATTTTGGATAGCTATTCAGTTCTGTTAGCACTTAAAAATGTCACTTTTCACTCTCCTAAGGTCATCCAAAGACTCGCCTCAAAAATTTATATCAGGAAAAAACTAAATCAAGAAATAGTACTTTTGTGGGTTCCTGGACATTGCGGAATTGCCTTTAACGAAGAGGCTGACAAGGAAGGTCTCGGCATCTACACCATTTCTAGAATGGATTTCTCCTGAAGATATTTTTTCTACAATGAAAAAAAAAATCTCTAGACAAAGCGCATACGAAAACTACCTAAAAAGTAAATACCAACCAATATTGGGTGAATTTCCCGACATTATATCCATCTCAAAACGGACAGAGAACAGAATACAAGATAAAATCATTGCCCGTATAATCAGCAAAACCATCATCACTCCAGGACTTTTTCATAAATACAATCTTACAGATAACCCTTTGTGCAGCAAATGTGGAGAGATAAACGATATTTCTCAAATGTCAAAAATATTCAACGTACAGAACGGTGTTATGGAACAAGCTACAAAAGATGATCCTGATATTTACTACGATGTTCTCTTATCCCATGTTTTCGCCAACAAAAAACGGAACAACTTTGATATACACCCCCAAATTGGAAATTTTGCGACTTTTTTTTCTCGCCAAGCAAAATACCTGCTTTTGGCGCCTTTTTTTTCTTGCCAAGATTGATTATCGCTAAAAACAAATAATTAATCCTACCTAAAAAAGCAACCCTTAAAAGTCCGTGGGGAGTGCCAGATTTGGCGCGTAATTTTTGGGGGTGTATATCAAAGTTGTACCCAAAAAACATCTGCTTATCTTTCTGCAATCTCTCAAGTACTTTCATATTTCTTAAATTGCAAAAACGGACTCTCTGTGTGTGTGCGCGCATCCTTTTTTTCACTCCAGCAGGTGGCGCTTCCTCTGTGCATTTCGGAATACAGGAATGTTAATTTGGAGAACTTTTAGTCGCTGCTTTGTGGCAACCAGGGGATTACAGCCTTTGTCGCTCCAGATCCCAAAATATTTAAATTCAAGACCAGTTGGAAGTAATGCAAAAATAGTATTTTGAAAATAGTTCAAAGGTTAAGAAAAGTTACGACTATTGAATTGATATCATTTAGAAAATATTTTTTTATTTTTCTAAAATGTGGTTTAGTTCAATAATATTTTCAGTATTTACTGTGCAAAATTTCACTTACTTTTTTTATTAATTTTATTTCTATAAAAATTCTCTTCGAGATACACATTCCTTCCCTTCAAAGTATATATATGCCAAATTTAGTATTTCTACGCAAACGATCTGCACTATACAGTATCAATACTCAATAGAAATACTCTCCCATATTGTTAATACAGAAAGAAATCAAAATTATTAATGGAATGATATAATGAATTTTGCATCCAGCAATTTTGTCATTTAATTAAAAGATAAAATTTAATTTCTAAGAATATTTTTTTTCTGCTTATATAAAAGTCTAAGCATGTAGTTCAAATCGATATTATTTTTCTTTCAACCGCTTACCTTACACATTTTTTTAATTGCAAAAAATCATCACATATTTTTATTTAATTATTAAGCACAAGGAAACGAAATAAAAAAAGGTGTTTGTTTTTAGTTGAATTTTTTATTTTTTATGGGTGTAAAAACATAAGTTTTAATATTAGATTTCTATCCCGAGTTATCTCGGACGAAGGAAAAATGAAGTTAAATTTTAGTCTTCTTATGATAGTTTGGGTCGATCTTATTTTAGCTCACCTTTGGCGACTTTTTCAAAATCTCGCTAAATAATCAGCGATAATGATTTTAAAATGGCAACCCTAACAATATCTGAAGAGAATACTTCAAATACTTTCAATTTGGCAAGATTTTGAAAAAGTCGCCAGAGGTGGGCTAAAATAGGATTTTACCGATAGTTGTTGAAGCAAGAGACAGCTCAAAGTTATACTTGACTTTCTGCACACTGGTATCTGGTCTCTTTTCTTACTGATTTACCCCTGGAATCTCTTTTACGGGAATACAGAGTACACTGTTTCGTTGAATTTGATTTTTTTTAGTAGCAGGAATCACTATTTGAAAATCTCCTCTTTCCCTCTCTTGAATCACCGCCATTATTTTAATTTTTTTCAACGCAACTATCCTTTTTTATAAATTTCTAATTCGCAAGCAGACGTATACTATACTGTAGTGACAACACGTGAACAGTCCGGCCAAAAGAACCGCGAAACTAAAGAAAACGTGGCAAATTGCCAATCAAAGCTGAATATTTCCTTTCATTTCCTTTAAGCTGAGTAAACCCATGATAAAAACAAATCGTACTGACAAATTCTACTTCACCCGTGGTTTCCTGGGATTATAATTAACTGCAATATATACGAACTCGAGATAATCAGGCAAGTGGTTAAGAACAAACGTTTTAATTCTTAATTTTTTATAATTTTCCTTTTTCTCAATTTGTATAAAAAGGAAATAAAGATACGAGGCATGCGCTTATTTTTCTCTAATAAGGATGTACTTTTTCAGTAGAATAACTTTCCAAATATGGCAATCTAAAAAATTTCATTTGCAAGCCTACAAAACAAAATCTAATTGCTTTTCACGTTTACACTCCCCCCCCCCTCTTTTTTCCGATATTCAAAATGTCGGCGGTTTAGCGAACATTCTAAATAATAATGTTTCTAAAAGCAATTACTAAAAAATGCTATGGTTAAAATGAAGGAAATTTAGTATGAGAACATGTTACTTAAATAGCAACTTTGAGTAAAGCTTTGGTTTCTATCGTCTTATAAAGAACTAACAAAATGTATATTCAATTTTCTTGGATGTATTATGAAATAGTATACAACTACCATATGCGAGATTTTGAAAATAAAAATTGCAGAACTCTTGGCTTTTTACGGTTTTAGTGGAGAGGGAATTTTATGTCTATTCTATCAAAGAGTAAGCGAGAAAGTTTCAGAGAAACTATTCCGGCCGTTTTTATTTTCTCTAAGAAAGTAATATAATTAAAAACAATTTTAATTTTCGGCATTTCGGAAATTTAATTAATCCAATTTATTTTAAATTTTAAATTTTCCTTTTGGTCTTTAAAAACACTGTAAAATAGATGACATATGCTTTGAATCACTGGCGCCGAATTTTGAGTTATTCTTGGACAAATTTCATGAACAGAAAAAAATATCAATTTCAAACACATTTATCATTTTCTTACTACATTATGGAATTAAACAAAAATACATATGCTTAAGAGTGCCATATACTGAGACCAAAACCTGATGTCGATAAAAGCGCCACCTATCGTTGGGGGGGAAAAGGCGTTACCAAATTAACGAAGGAAGGTTTGATTGACAAGCCGAATAACACCCAACAAGAAAAGAATTCCTAGCCCCCGGGAGATATTGCTGTGTGGGAGTGCGACATTCAGAAGGTCAACCGACCCACCGAACTGCCCCCAATAAAACTTCCCCTTATTCTTTGAAGAGGTCTTCTGAAAACCGACACTGTCTTTGTACATCACGAGAGGGGTTTTTGAAACTAGTTTGGAAAATATACTCTCTGAGTTGCATAGAAAAATCGTTCTGAGGGCCGCGTGAATAGGACTCTTAGAACATAGAACACATCACTGATTAATTATTGAAGTACTTCGATTTTGGGACATTTAATTGCTCTTCATAATTCTGTTAATTAAGATTAAAGAATCCGGTAATTTAGAAGGAGTAATTGAATAATTAAATATTTGTAGTATTTCGTTTAGCAAGACTTCATTTTTAGCAATAAATGCGATTGCTAATTTTTTAATCCAAGGGAATTGGGAAAGATCCTATATAATATGTGTGTGTGCCTATATAAATGTAAGACCTCAAATTCATCCCTAAACAATGAGTTCAATCCTTTCTCTCAATAGATTTAGTACTAACAGCGAATTTAAAGAAAATGTCCCTAATTTTTTATATTTTAAAATTATTTATTTAAAAATATTAAATAGGCTTGAATGAGAAAGGAAACGAAAAAAAGTGAATTTTCCAACTCATGCTACGTATTTGATATGTCCTGGTATTTCTATGTAGCTGGGATACTAATTTCTCCCTAATTTTCGGAAAAAAGAGAATGTCCTAAATTTTAATTAAATGAGTCATTTGTTCCACATTAAAAAGAAAAAGACTATTTTGAAAATAATGTTAGAAAAGTAAGTAATAGCATTTATCCTATGTGGAATATAACCAACTGAATATGATAATAAGCATAAATTGGAAGAAAAAATAATTAATGAAATTGCATATATTATATTAAATGTCTTCTGGTTCTGGAATGTTTCAAAATGAAAATTTATCTTGGCTTTGTAATAATGTATATAATATGGTCAAATATATTTAACAAAGAAAAGAATAAAATAACCGCAAACTTTTTTTTCTCTGATATCCGGAATAAGTCAAAACTTTTCCGCATTTCTGTAGACTTATAAGTTTTTTTAAAAATTTGTAAGTAACTAAAATTTAAAAAGAAAATTGTTTAAAGAGATTCAATTAAATAAATTGGTAAGAATGTTGCTACGCTCAAAATAGAAATTATGATTATTCATATGTAACCATAAATTGTACGAAAAATAGTTGTAAAATGTATTGTTACATGAATGCCAATGTACATTTAAAAACCTTATATCTCTTTCATATAATAAGGTTTTAATGAAAGAAGTGATCAACTTAGTTTTAGTTAATTTTTATAATCCAGATTTATGGTTGCTAAAATCAGCTTGCTTTGGATCACTTACTCACGAGAGTATATTTAACTTCAAATTCTATAGATATGCAACGTTTACTACTAGTTTTTTTTAAAAAAAACTTATACTGTTCCACATTCTGTCCAAGGCATCTTTCTAATTTTCAATAATCTCACAAAAATGGGAACTTGGAAAAACGAAAGTATTTAAAGTTTAATTAATATAAAAACTTTCTCATTCAGCATTGTTTATGCGCATTACAGATTATATTCTCATCTAATATAATTAATTTCACTAACATTGATTCTTATACACCCAATAATTTATTACATTAAAAAGTCACAGGATTTAAAAATGGATACACTTTATAAAAATTTCACTGTTGCATATTTACGAAACCTGAATTGTAAGTATAAGTTTAAAAAAGTATATTAAAATTATATTTTTATATCGAAGCCTACGCATTATGTAAAAATAAACCTTTTTTTCATAATTTCACCATAAAAAGTTTAAAAGAAATATTGGTCGCAACAATGAAAGAGAATTGGATTTCATTTCAGCAATTAAATATATATTAAAGAAAAATACGTTTACAATATTTTTTTAATATAGATTAAAAATATGAAAAAAAAATGTGCAGCAAAAAAGTGACATTATTAATTGGGTTATTCTTTGAATTTAAAAATGTTGAAAAAACTTTTTGTGCTGTAAAATTTTAGGAAATTATCACGTAAAACGCCAAAATTTCACTTCATTTTTAATTAATCAAAATTATCATTTTTCAGTCACTTGGTAGCTGCTCGTAATACTTGGTTTTTACTTGTTCTGTTAAACAATTATTTTCTCAAAGCCCAAATATAACCAATGTAAATACACGAATAGATCGAAATATCAAAAGTAAAATATATGGGTACAGAAATGCTAATATACATTTTTTTTAAAAATATATTGCTTTGTTGTCATTTTGCTGTTGAAATTTTAATTTAATGATAACGATGCAAGAAAATTTCTCTAAAAGCGTTATTTAAGATTTCTAAAATAGCTCTCAAATCACTAATGTAATTAGCAGATTTTGCACGGAGTTGCCCGTAACTTGATAAATATTAGCAAAATCAGAATTATAAAATAAAACTATTAAATTGTGTTGATCTTTAAAAAGTCAAGAAATAATCATTTTAGACGGGTTTAAAAAAATTTTTTAGAACGAAATTGCTTAGGGAACTAATGTAATTTAGATACAGATGAGTATAGATCACCACGATTTTGAAGAAAACGTATTCAGAAATGTGAGAATATTCAAATATTAGTAAATAAAAGAGGATATAGATCTTCTTATATCTTACCTCCCTTTAAATTAATTTAATTCCAGTAATTATTTTTCCGATAAAAGCAATATAATTTTTCCATTAAGAATAAAATTTATTATCCTTTATTGCAAAATATATAAATAAGATGAGCGTTAAGTACAAGATCAAATGTATGAAACATTGATAAAAATCGTAGACAGAGTAGCAACGAATTATAAAAAAGAAAACAAAAAATATAGTTATAAAAGTGTGCGGAGAACAAAAAATTTTGGAAACACTCTTATTTGTTTGAAAGTGTTTTATTTAAAGGTGTTTTGTCCTTTTTTTTTTTCTTTTGGGCCTCTATAATAGTTGATTAATCCCGAATTTTCATCGATCGTGGATATCTTGGATCAACAAGTTCTGGCAATAAACAGTCAAAATAAAAGAAGCTCAATTTTTTCTCCATTTTTCGTTGCCAAAATATAGCATCACGGGTTATTTTTTCTGTTTTTTGCCCCTTCTCCTTCCACATTGAAAATATACAAAAGTACCTTTGCGTTATATGCAGTTGACCCTGCACTTGAAAATAATACTTGTGGTTCTTATTCACAGTTGTTTTCCCATCTTTGTTTAATTTCCAAAATGGATTTTTTTTTCTTTTATTGCCTCATCTGGAGAAATATTTCTATAGGATGTTGGGTATTTTACTTCAACAATCTCATCATTACCAATCAGCCCATCCCCTGCGCAGATGACCACAGCTGTGATGGTAAACAAAATAAAAATATAAAAAGACAGAAAGAAAATGTTGAGGGGAAGACGTAGTGAAAACCAGATAAGAAAAGTCATAAACAATCAGAGGGTAAAGGGAGGGGTTATAGTGTATTCCTCCGCGAAAGGGTGGAGTTAAAGGAGCATTGGGGGGAAAGTGTAATCTATTTTTCCAATTTAAGTCTAAAATACTGTTTTTATATATTAAAAAAAAAATTTTTAATATGAATCGGAAAGAAGATACCCAAACGAATGCATCATAGAAGCTACTTTTATTTTATTTATGATAGATTTTTTAGTAAAAATGTTTAAATGGTACAGTCAAAATTATGTGATATTTTAATAAATATTTAAAAAATACTTTGAAATGTCCGAGAAAAAATTCCTTTGATAGAAACCTGTGTTTTTATTCCTTCTATCAATTGCAGTTGATTTCATAAAACAGAAACCTTAATATCTAACGGAAAAAGAGCTTAGCATTTTCTCCATAGGATAGCATTACGCTTGAAAATTGTAGGTGGCGTGTATACGGCACCCTTAAATAATATTTTCTATATATATGTTGCCACTCACAATCAAAGATGATCTTGTTTACCTTTTTAATTATTACTTTAATAAATACCTCCTTTTGAATTCCCCCCTAAATATTAATACCCTGTACTTGCGTACAAATTACTGAAACCAAAGTTGAAAGCAAAAAGTATACCAAGAAAAGTATAAAGTTGAAAAATAATATAAGTATATAAGAAAAGCAAAAAGTACAAGTATTAAAATATGCAAAGGAAATATCGTAAACCTTTTCAGTTATTGCATTAAATATCCATTGTTCTTGCAATAAAAATATTAAAATCATTTACTTCTTTACAAATTATTAGGTCAATAAATAAAAATAAAATATTTGAAATTCAAGTGATGCCAAATTCCAAAAGCTAAAAATTCAACTTTTTGCAATACAAAAAGAAAATATTAAAAAGTAGAAGTTTCCATCACTATTTGTTGTCTAATAACTCAAACTTTTCCCACGGTTCAGCGAATCAATTCTGATGGTATTTTATCGTCTGCAGAAATCAAAGCAAAAAGAAAGAGGAAAAAAGAAAGAAATAAAAAGTATATTCTTACACAAAAACTTTTATTTATTTATTTATATTTTTTGAATGCCACCAATGAATCATCTACCTGTGTTTATCCCAGGAGTGACACTTTTCACAAACTTTTCGCTTTGATAGCAGATTTAAAACACTATTCTTTTGAAGCCACCGAAAAAAGATCGATGCCAAGAATTGGCGCCAACAAAAGTTCCACTCGACAACAGAAATGACGGGCACTTGTCCTTAATGCACACTTCATCACAGCTTTAACCCACTTCATAACAAAATTTATGCGATAAGAATGATTTGAAATCGATATTTATCGACCGATCGGTTCGTGTCCTACATAGTGATATTTGTTTGTGATACTATTTGAAACATGATGACATATAACAATGACATAACATAGAAAGTTATTATTAAACATGAAAGATAGTAGTGTCCAAAATATGACATTTCTGAAATATTATTGATATATCCTTGCACAAAATCATCATCAATTTATGTGATGATAAAAGGAGATATCAAAAGGGTATAAAACCGAAATCTATGTTACATTTATGACTTACAGTCTTTGATGACTAACTTGTTCAAGAAGGATGTAAGTGTCATCTGTAATATTAGTTTTATTTAATTTCAATTAGATTTCTTATGCATTTGCTAAATATATTCTAATAAAATCAGTAAGAGTGGTCTCCAGTAAACTTTCACGCATACTCCCAGATAAACTTGTCACGCCAGGGAAAGCCTTATATGGCACCTGGTAAATTAATTATAAAATATCTCTACTGTGAATTAAACATTTTTACTAAATCCATAGTGCCGTTCTTGGCGAATTATTTGGCGATTAATTCCTGGCATGTAGTTAATAGCTCAAAAAATCGAGTTTGTGTTTCTGGTACGTTTTTCTCATCTGATTCAAACGAAAAATTTACACGAAACTGTAGACAAAAAAAATCCCACATCTATTGTATTTAAATCTACGTTTTTTGAATTATTGCATTGACACATTTCTGAAAGTACATACGTACACACAGTGAACTCTTAGTTACATTTGACTCAAAATTTGGCAGAAGACTACATAAAAGATGTTAAATCTATGAAACGAATTTTATCTATCCAGCTCAATTTGTTCTGTCATTATCTTTTTAACACATTCGAACAGCCGAATACTGACTTCCTCTGGACAGATTTTACTCAAAATTTGATAAAAATCTGCAAATTTTTATCAAAGACCATATACCAAATTCAAAAGTTGAATTTTTATCTTAGAAGTTTTTTTCACAATCGATCGAAACGAACATTTGACAAGCACTTGCAGTAAAAAAAAAAAATGCCATGCCAAATTTGATACGTTTAAATGGATGAGACTTTAAGTCATCACTTTTACATGTTTCTGAAAGAACAGTCAACCTATTATTAGATTTCGTTTAACATTTGATAGGTATCTACACTATAGATACTGAATTTTATCTCTAGCTGTGTACTACAATTTTTAAAGCTGTGTACCGAATCTTATCTATTAAGCTCTCTTCGTTTTGTAATTATCGAATTAGTTTATATTCGAACAGTTGTACAAACGGACTTCCACTGAACAGATTTTATTCAAAATTTGGCAGAAATCTGCAAATTTGGTGTAAAGACTGAATACCAAATTTCAACGGTTAGCTCAAAGTGTTTTTGAGTTATCTTTGTCAAAGACAGACAGACAGACAAAAGTTTTTTCAAATTCAAGGATGCCTAAAACGAGTAGATTGGTCAAAATATCGAATTCGAATATTTTGTTGGTAACCATATTTTTTTTTTCTATATAACTTATACGTGAAAATAAAAATATTTTTGAGCATCAATTCGTAATTGGCATAAAATTATATATATTTATTAAATAGTTTTACGCTATTTCTATTCATTTTAGGCTGAAATTATCCGAATCGAATACTGTAAAATCAGAATGCAATTAAAAACGTGTCTGTTCAATAAATGCATCTTTTAAATATTGAAGCTACACAATTTCGTTGTCTTAATCCTCATACGAATTATAAACATTTTGTAGCTTTTTCAGTTTTGATTATTTCATGTATATTTAATTTGTTAAGTAGTATTGCATTTTTTTTTTCGAAATAATTTGTCGTTAATCAGAACTGAGAAAAGTGGTATTCTTTAAGAAGTAATAAGAACTATTTATTCTGGAAGAATGAATCATTTTCTTCTGTAATCTCCTGGTTGTTCTTTTTTTTAAACAATTTTTGTGAAAACGAATTCTGAATTCGAAAAGAATAAAAGAAAGGAGCAATTGTGTTCTGGCTGTGAAGTGTATTAATAAAACCTTTTTTCAAAACCTCCCAAACATGGAGTTGACTCGTTCCAATGTGAGATAGAGTCTAAATTAATTATGTTAGTGTCTAGGGCAAATCCACCAATTCGACATGCATTGTTAAAAATTATGCTCAAAGTATTTTTCAATTTTAGAAACTAAGGTAAAATTCTACGATGACAAATTTGGTATTTCAAAACATAATTTTAATTGATTTTTAAATTATGGTAGAAACCATTTTTGAATAATGCTTTTTTTCCGAAATTATTGGTAAGAACTCATTTAATGTTTAATTAATTAATAATTCAATTTAATCTTTTCGAATTCCCACACTCCGAAGTATATTTATGCCAAATTTTATAACTACAGGTCAAACAGTCTGGATCATAAAGTTCTTAGACACAACCATATATTTTCTTTTATTATCAACAGAGAAAAATTTAAGCAGATAAAATTTTTGATAAGGTAAAAATAAGCACATATTAAAAATAAAGGATGGTAAGATATTAAATTTTTTAAAGGATGTTCGTTACTAGGTTAAATTTCCTTTTCTCATTTCATCAAAATTTTTATGACTGCTCAAATATTCAAGGCTAAGTAGTTTAGAATGGTAAAAAAATTCCATGAATGGATATAATTCCATTTCAAAATAATTTAATTAGAGCCCAAAATCAAATGAAAAGATAATCAGGAACCGATATAATTATCTTTTTCGATTAAAAATTAAATAAGAGCATTTCCTTAAAAAATTTTCTAAAGTTGAAAAATCAAAAATGTTTATTATAATAAAGTATTATAATTCCCATTTATTGCAATAAAAATGTAAAATAATGCAATACATTCACAAAGGATTTTTGCATTAATACTGTTACAGACACTGCAAATTCCACTACTAAGTCCATAAAGTCCTCAGGTTCGTTTGTAGTAGATCTATGATGTGAATACAATCAGCAAGCATCTGTAGAAATCCACAATGACACTTATTAACCACGAAGATAGTAACTCAAACACCACAAATATGTACAAGGACAACAAATATACAGCGAGACGTACACAAGCAATACACAGCAGCACAGTTAGTACAAACAAGATCCCACAAGTAGTAATAGTTAACTAACAACAGTCACTGCACACAAAGTAGCCAGACAGAACTCAGTAGGAGAGAGAATTGTCGTAACCACACTCTATGGGCTCTCCAAACGGCTACAACTCTCCACTGTCTCCTTGCTTTAGTTCTATACAACTTCCGACACTCTACTTCTCGACTGGCTAATCCTCACACGACTCGGTGCTGCCACAATAAACACCAGGACGCGGCACACAGTTCAGTTCAGCAATAGCTTGAACTCCACACAATGCTACCACTGTTGCTTAGTTATCCTCTCTTCTCACTTGTTTCTCGTCTTCGACTCCAACTGACTGCAGATTGAGACTTCTAGCATACAGTCGACCACTCAGCCGCAACTGAACGTAGCAGAATGGATAGGATTTGTTGTGGTTGGATCATTCATCTTTCATCTTAAGACTACTGGTATTTTATAAGGGGTAAGATGAGAAAGTTCAGGACCAATTGGAATATCTTGATTATTATTGACTGAATTGCTAAAATTCTCGAAGTTTCCAATAATATCGATTCTGTCGCCAAAGTCACAAATAGTCGCAAACTCTAAGATCACTGACGCGGCACTCCAACAGAATTGATCAAAAATGGTCTTTCCAGTGGTTGAATTAACCATACTGGGAAGCACCATTACAGGCTTGTAACAATACTTATTACTGGCTTATTGATCTACTATTGCTTGGATGTACTATATTAATTAGTATAATATTAAAAGTGTTAATATGCTTAAGGATCTGTTAAACTGATTTAATTCCTAGAGCTATCAACTGCAAAGCTATCAGTGGGCACTGCACTCAGTCAACTGCAAAGCCATCAGATGGATGAAGAAATGCCTAAACACTCAGAGTTGAAGAATTAAATTTTAAGCATTTTAAGATTTCCTAAATTACAATAAAATTACCGTAAATATTAAATAATTCATAAATAAAAGTATTTTCCAATTTTATGCAATAACATGCTGATGTATTAGGCGTTGCGATATTTTGAATAATTACTTTTGTATAAAATAACATGATTCATAAAATACTTTTCTTTTGCGAAATGTTTTTAATTAAAATTAGAATATGAGTTGAACCAGGCTATATTTAAATTCAAAAATCACTATCATCTAGTTTTCAAGATAAATATTAATATTTGCTATATAAATACTTTAAATTTTATTCAAGCATATTGAAAAGTAAAAAAGGTTTTAATGAAAGTTATGAAAATATTAATTAATTGAATAGATAACTTTTCATTAATAAGAAAGCTTGGAAACCAATAGTTATTGTACCTGATAAATTTATAAATCGTCTGCTCTTAAACTTTTCTTTTAGTGTTCTTTAAGAATTCGGTTAAAGAGTTTAGGCAGCAATTCTTATGAAGAATTCTTGTTCCTTAAACGTCAATAAGAATACAAAATAAGAAGCTTTAATATTACGTAGAAAATATTGCTACATATTGCTATAAAGTTTTTTAATTTATTAAAATACATGGAACAAATTATTTTTCAACTTTAATATGAGAATAAAAACTTTTTTTGAGATATCAGTTTTGGAAAATATCGTTGTAAAATTCCAAAAATTTTACACATCAGTTTTAATTATTTTAATTTTGAGATGACAGGAAATTTTAATCTTAATATTTTTATTTTTATTAAACAAGTTTTGAAATTCTTTAAAAGCGATTTAAAATATTCAAAATGCTTTTAAAAATAGAGCAGAAATATCAAAAAATAAGTACTGAAATAGCCAAAATTTATCCGTTGCCTGGCAACGGCGCATCTATAATTATCCAGTTTCATAAAATAATGAATTGGTTTGAATTTAACTGTTAAAATTGTTTTTTGAATCAATATTGAAATTCTGTTTAAATTAGAGTGAAAATTGGGTCGCAATGAATTTAATATAATCGAAAGAGTAATATATTGTTCTTTAAAAATGGCCTTAAAATATTTGAGTGATAAATATTTTTAAAATTATTAACGAAAACTATTCATTTTGATTTTCACTACTTAATTAAATACATTAATTAGTTTCTAAAGTTACAGATGAATTGATTGAAAATTGCATCGCAGATTCTCAAGTGCAAGTTTCAAGTCATAAACGCCCTCCGTCTAGGAAGAATACTAGAGACTGACAGACAGACATGTATTTTCTGCTTTATATTATAGGTATATGCGCTATATAATTCTTTTTAGTGTAAATTTTTAAAAATAAACGAATTTCTTCTTTAACTTCTGAATAGTGAAATTTTACTTTTTATTTATATTATTATATTTATTTACTTTTTATTATATTCATGCAAGATAACTCTTACTCAGGCTAATATGTCGACCCAAAGATCGTCAACACTCCATATACCAACTTCTTCACCTCACTGCAGCATTCTGGAGACATCAGACGTCAAATATGAGGACCTGAACTTGTGAACTTTCTTTTAGAGCTGTCCACTTGTGCTGCGCGTTGTGCATGCATTTCTCGACCTCCAACTCTTCCGACTTGCTCTTGAATTCTGCGAACTTTCCACTCCACAAGTCTTTTACTTTTCAAATCCAGCAATTGAAGCATTCCAAATGGCTCGATGTTGATCTCATATGAATTTGTCTTAAGATTTATTATACACTCTACAGCACTTTTGTATGTTTTGAATTGCTCGAATCTCTCCGTGAATTGATTCTTCAACTTTTTATAACCACTTGGCATGCGAATTTACTTAACTTCCTAATAATTAAATGACTAATTTAATAGCTTCCTAATTGAAATATTTACTATTATTTTAATTCCTTTAATAATAATACGCTTCAAGTGACTTTTTTCATTTCAAATTATTTAAAACCTTTCACTTAATTGAAGATTAAAAATTAAAAATTCAATAATTCGATGCCCGTCTCAGAAATGTCATTGTATGTGAAGAGGTTAAAGTTATGTGAAGCTGTTGAAAGATTAGGTACTTAAAATATATTTTCTTGCCATTTAAGGGTTTTGATAGTAAATTGTTTATTTTTCGTATGGAACTGGAGAACCGCAACTTTCATCAAAAGAGCCGCATAGGGTTGGGGAGCCGAGGGTTGCCGACCCCTGGTCGAGGA
This sequence comes from Argiope trifasciata, assembly GCA_026543055.1. Lineage (NCBI taxonomy): Eukaryota > Metazoa > Arthropoda > Arachnida > Araneae > Araneidae > Argiope > Argiope trifasciata. Next base: position 490,134 of record JAPMOQ010030862.1, read on the forward strand.
CCATAAAGTACCCAATCTACCACTGATAGCATCGGATCATTAGAATCTGAGATCTCATTAAAGCTGGGTAGTAAATAAAATAAAATAAAGACGGCAGCCTTCGAAAGCACATAAAAGCTATCAAAGCGGTTCCAATTCTCTCTTTCTACGCTTAACATTTTTCAATGAACTTCACAGCTTTGTGCATGAGATATCAATGATGATCATAGCTTGGCTTTGTCTCATAAAACTTTTTTTAATCATTTTTACATTCAATGGAGATAGTAAAATATAAACCTGTTAACTGCCACTACCATCACTTAAGGATTTTGTTAATTTTATGTATAGTATTCTGCTCTAAAAGTATATGCAGAAATGTAGTAAGTATATATAGTTCAGACTTACTTTAAAGGTATATTTGGTAAGCCTGACAGCTTAGTTTCATTCTATAAATAACGAGGTTAATCCAAAAATAGCCCTAGCTTTGCTTTACAACGGTACGTTAATATAACTAAACTAAACTATATATATCAGTCAATGTTGAGTAGCAGAAAGTGTGCATTCTACGTTTCAGTTTTTATAACAAGCATAAAACAATAAATTCTTCTGTAAGCTGAATAGTACGGTATAGCAATATTTGAAACATTATATTTTTGGTTTTGTGTTGGGATTATAATGAAATAAAACAGAACATAAATGTGCAATTTAGAGGTTATAGTAAAAATTTATTATTTATTCCATCTTTTTTGTTGAAATTATTTTATTGATCATTTTATAACGATATCCTTCCTTTTTATTAAAAAAAACCCACCAAATATTTTCAAAACGAAATAAAATTGGAATATAATTACTCTGTTACACAACTTTATGTGGATGTATGTATCTGAACGTGCTTTAACACTTACGTGGCCGAATAGAAGAAACTTTTGAAACTTAAAAACTTTGATTTATTTCACCACAGGAGGCGTAATTTGTGTACAAAGAATAAGCATAAAAAAATACTTCTGTCTACATCGCGACTCGAGAACAGAAAATACAATTTTCCCTTCAATGATCTTACTATGAGATTTTGATAGGGATTTCTTTGAGACGTGCCGACTTCACCAAGGGAACTTTAGAAGTCTTTAAACAGAGTGTGGCAAGAATTAGGGATTTTTATCCCTTTACTTAGAGCGTGAGAAATGCTTAAACCAGCAGTTTCATAGAACGCGTGAAGAATTAATTAAATAAAATATTAGGAATTGAATCAGGATGTAAGAAAACATTTTAAAATTAATAGGACTAAATTAAGATAAAAATTAGGAAATTAATAAAGTTTTAAGTTAGATTAAAAGATATTATTACATACATGTAGAGAATTTATTAGCGGCCATTACCATTCCACATTTAGTTTTATTTTATTATGATAGATGGCCCCAGGGATTCTACTCAGCACCCTTGATCCAAAGTCTAAGACAAGTGACGTCAAGCTTTAGAAAAACGAACAGTGAGCATTCGCCCGACAGACAGCGAAAGAGTGGGTCATTCAATTTGATATCATGGTTATTTAATACGCAACCGTGGCACACTGATTTGCCATGGGGCACTTGATTAGGTTTCCCCCTTGGTGTCATCTAAAGGTTATACTTTTATCTCTATTGTAAATAGCCTGTTCTGTCCTAATTGTAAATGTCTTTTCTTTTAAATATTCTTTGCTGTAAATAAATTTAACCTTTTTTCATTTCAAAGCTTCTTCTTTTAATAAATAACCCTAGAAACTGATCTGAATAAGTCTGAATGGGCATTTTGTGCCATCCATTCGTATATACAGTAAAAGCTCCTTATTCGCGCTTCCTTCATTCGCGTTTTCACTATTCGCGGATTTCAAAAATGTGACTCAATTCCTATATTCACGGATCTAATAAGTACATACATAATACTAAAAGGATTCCAATCCAATATCCTTTGTAAATACCGTCAAATGGACTAATAAAAAAAGTAAAATAGATCTTATTACAACTTTGCCTAAAGTATGTTGTTAAATGCAAACTGCAAATATAGCCTAAATCGCGAATGGAATAGGACGAGCTGGGTTCGAACAGATAGAATCTAGTGACATTCAGGAATTGCTTGAATCGCAAAATGGAGATCCGACTGAAACCAACTTGGAGAAAATGTTAAATTCACAGCCTATTAAAGAAGAGGCTTCAACAAGCCCTGGAAACGTGACATTTCATTTGAAAAATCTTTGGGAAGGTTTAAGAATAGCAAATGAACTTTGCGATTTCTTTATGAACATTGATCCGTCTATGGAACGAAGTCTTATTTTTAAGAGGCAAATTGCTAATGTGACTGCTGCGTATCAGACTGGATTGAAGGAGCTTTCAAAAACTGCCAAGCAAGAGAAAATTATAAAATTCTTCAAACCATTACCCAAGCCTTAAGATAATTAATCAAAATGTTCAAAAACTTTAATTAAATTGATTTCTTATATATTAGTTTTTTTTTAATTTTGTCACCTAGGAACGTATCCCCTATAATTCATATAAATTACCATTCTGTATTCACGGCATATTTATGGAACATATTCCCCGCGAATAAAGAACTTATACTGTATATATGTAATTTATCTGGTCCAATATTTTTTTTAAATGGCAATTAATTGATTAATGATAACTATTAATCCTTTAAAAAATGTTAAACCTTTAAAACATCTCCGTATTAATTATCTTATATATAACATTCGTATATAATCTAAAGATCAAATCGGCAAAGGGTTCTTTTTACCAACGATAACGCACAGTTTCACGAAAACTACGATCCTCTAAGATCAGATAGTTCCAA
>JAPMOQ010030862.1:572935-590643 GCA_026543055.1 Argiope trifasciata
TATATATATATATATATATATATATATATATCTGCGAATAGATATCACTTTCTTTAAAAGTATTTAAGATTTAGTATTTTCACGAAATAATTACAATTTAAAGAACTGCATCTTAATAAAGCATCCGTTTGATGCTGTAAAGACTCATATAGCTATCGCTAATTTCAGAGACATTTAAGATGCAGAATTTTCGAGAAATACATTTTTTTTTTACTAAAATACAATTTAAAAAATTGTATTTTGATAAAGAATTAGTTTGATGCTGCAAAGAATTAAAGGCTGCTAATAATTATCGCTAATTTCAGAAATATTTAAATGTTGATTATGTTGAATTTATTGAAATAGGTTACAATGTCTTTGGTGTCAAAATAAGAAAGTTGCAAAAAATAATTAAAAAAATAAGAGATCATCAAAAAATTGCAATTAAAAATGAATGCTATACCATAATTAAAACATTGGGAAAAATTTCATGGAGTTATTTGTAAAACTGGTGCAGCAGAGATGTGCAAATAAAATTATAAATTTTCAATGACTTGAAAAAGAGTTCGTCTTAAAACAGAAAAATTAATTCCTCAGATTTTCCCTCTACACACAATGATTATTATTTTTTTTTTTACGTTTGTTTATTTTCTTAGTTACTTAATTTTGAAAATCTGCAAGAAAATGTTGAAAATGTATTTTCAACTTTAGAATGAACCTTTTTTCAAATCATCATAATTTCATTATTTTTATTGCAAATTTCTTGGACTTTTTCTCTGATAATTCAATAAAATTTTTATCTGTGATTTTATTATGGTATAGCATACGTTTTAAAATTGATTTTTTTCGGTTACTTTTTGAGTTATTTCTGTAACTTCCTTATTTCGCCGCTAGGAGTGCTCTAACTTGTCTTAATAATTTCAGCATAGTCGCTTTACGCAATTACATTACAATTAACATATGCATGAAGTTGCCTTCCAACGAGATATGTCTTCACGGATTTGGTCACAAATCTGTCAATGGACCCATTGTACTACCATCTTCGCCTGTGGATGTCGGTTCGGAGTTTCCCACAAATTGTCGGTAAACCCGACAGACATGTAAGAACCCTAGAAAATTACAAGAGAGAGAAAAGAGGGGAAAGTGTGCCTGTCTCCAGATGAGCACATGTTATAGGATCGGGAATTTATGCTTAGCATATTCGCTCACACTACTTCTCTAGTTAGACGAGATGCTGTTTTGAGTTTAAAGTGTTTAAGGTATCCGACTACGTTAAAAACACTGGTTTTCGACCACATTGATGATTTTTTAAAAAAGTGTTATTTCTTGTCATTCAGACTTTTCTCTTTCCAAAACTGTTGATTTTTGCTTAGAAAAGGAAGATCTAACCTAATATATGGAGGAATTTTAAGCAAAATATATTTTTCATTTGAAATTTGTCTTTAACTTCAATTTTAATTTTCATAAAAATTATCCACCATTCACATGATATCCCCAAAACTAATAGAGGTATTTATGTAAAAATTTCAGCGTGCGTTTCAAATAATACAGGCAATGAAATGAACCAAAAGTTTTATTGTTAGTGGAATACTTTTTTATTTATAACTGTTTTTAGAAAAATTAAGGTCTAAATTTACGGAAAAAATGCATATATATGTATATTTTTACCCGTCACTTCTTTGCACCTCAAAATATTTCTTAGATTTTGGTTCCTTTCATTCATCATTACATTCTCTAATTTGTGTACAAAGAAAAATAGGATTGCTGCATTACCATTTTGTGTAGAATGTTCACCGTTTTGGTTAAATTTCACCAAAATTTACTACACATTTTCCTATTTCTCAAAATATATTATATTCTCAAATAATGTTTTTGTATTTATAGTGTTTATAATTGATAATACATCTAAAAATCAAAAATAGTTTTTTTTTTAATTAAATTTTTCAAATTTTTTCCTTCGAACGTAGTCGGTTACCTTAAAAGGACATTGCTGATTACTCTGTAATCACTTAATGATTGAACGAAATATCAATTTAACATAAAAACATTCATCTCCTTCTAAAATAATTTATTATTATTATTCTAAAATATTTTTATATTTTATATACGCAATTAATCAAAAAATACAACAAATACTATTTAAAAAAAAGAATGGGCCTTCTTTAAGTTTTCTCATACTAGTAGTTGAAAAAACTGTTTTTAGTAAGAGGAAATAATTTAGTCTCACTTACTAAATCTCTCGTAGAGCAGTTTCGGCTTCGTCATTAATTTTTCCATAATCAGCTCCTCTGTGCGTCAGTTCTGAAAGTTCAAAAATTATGTGTGAACAAAATTAATAAACAAGAAGTCTCACTTAAGCTCACTTAATAAACATGAAAAATGGATTACAAAGCGTTCCGGTTAGCAGCTTGTTAAATGATGGTACATGCTGAAAGAATTATATCAATTCTTGCTACTGTTATTGAACTATCTTTGTCAAACAGACAGACAGACGGAAAGGAACAAGGGAAGTCTAAAGCGTGGAGATTAGTCAAAATCCCCACTTCGAAGCTTTTGTTAACTGCAATACTATCTCTGTATAAGAGAAAGTAAAAAAGAATATGTGTCCGTTTTTTCTTTGTGTCGGCTCTCTATAGTCCAGATCATTTGACCAAATGTGGCATTACCAGATTGAGAATTATTTTTTGAGAATTACCAAAATTTGACATTTATGACATTTTTTGCCTTATTGAAAGGTTAGGGAAAATACTACGTTTTATTCTATACAATACATTGATATTAAATAGAAAGGTTTTTTTTCAATCTAACACTGGGGGTTTTAAAATAAAAATATAAATATGTAGTTTGCAAAGGATGAACAGAACAGTTATTTTTTAACAGCTCTATAACGTTAAGTTATTTGAAATCATTAGAAAACTCATTGTTTTCAACACATAAAAAATAATAGGTTTAAGGAATTTAGAATAATACAGCTTTAATAAAAAAAATACAGAGCTAGTATGAGCTCTTGGAGTCAGAATTATAAGAAATAATATTAAATTGAAATCTGCTATTGCAAATTTGAAATTATCATACGAGATCATTTTTAAGTCGCGTTTTTTTAATTAATCCGACAGAAAACATCGCGTTCTTCATGACTCATATTTCACAACATTTAAAAAAGAGATGGATTTTGACCATCTCAAAATCAATCTATTTCTAAACATTTTTTATTGAGGAGAGAGGTTTTTTTTTTTTCTTAAAAAACCATTCTGAATAGGTTTTAAACAATTACGTGACTATTAGATTAAGCATGCGTCGGTATTTAGAAAACGACGTTTAGTTCTGATTTCAAAATAGTTCGAGCTCTAAAACTTTACATCGAGTCCAGAAATTATTATATTTATTTATTTATTTATTTTTGTGAAAATCGTGGTTATTGCATTCAACAATGATCAGCTCTCAAAAAAGCTTTTTTTTTCTTTTTTGCCCATTTCAAAATTGTCCGAGCTCCAAAACGTTTTTTTACCAACTAGAACAAAAACATTTTTTTTAAATTCTAGCTGAATTTTTCTGGTGTAAAATCATTTCTACTTTTCCAATAACCCTAAAAGTGAAAAATTGATGTCTCGAAGGCTATAAATCGCCAATTTACTACACGTGCAGTTTGGTACTCCACAAACCCTAAACCAAAAAAGAACATTATGTTTGCATTTGATAATATAGAACATGAATTTTCCAAGATATTCTTCTAATTTTTCCCGCCAATGTGGATTCATGATTCGGATAGAAGAAATAAGAAAGCTACGACTGAAATAGCTTGTTCGAAAGATAACTTACTTCCCTTCCGTTATTCTCTAACCCTTCCCTCTTAAATGCTTGTGATAACTTAGGGTAAAAGCATTGATAAGTCTCTTCCTAATTTTATTACAGTTCTATTTTGAACAATCAGAGAAAGCTAGCATCTCTACGCGATTTCTGGAAACAAGTTCCATTGTAGAATTTTCGAAATTTTACAAGTAGAAAAGTAATAAGTGAATTTTTCCTCAAATTTGTCAACTATTTTTACGCAAGAATCCCCTTCTAATTTGAGATAAAAACTTGCTGTATTTAGATATTGAAAGACCAAACGTTTTTTTTTTCTCATGTATGAAATGTAATTTATTAACCAGAATTGATTATTCTGTAGATGTTTCGCTAATAGTATCGTCTGTTACCTTTCTGCATAAGAAGTATTACATAAAAATTCGTCATTAATATTTAGCAGAATCTCCGTTTTCAGATCTCCTGGAATCATAATTTTATTTGGAATAATGTCTGTCTGTCGTTAATCATGATAATTAAAAAGCGTTTTGAGCTAGGTGGAAATTTGATATATGATCTTCAGACCAAATTTATAGATTTGTTTCAAATTTTGAAAGAAATACTTTAGTTAATATAGCATCTGTCTATCAGTCTATCCAAAAGCAAAGTAACACAGTAACTAGTAAAGGAAGAAAGCTGTATGAATAAAATTTTGGATACAGATTTAGTATCTATAATGTAAATCCGTAAAAAATTTAAAATTAAATCCAGCAAATAGGTGATTTCTATCGGTTGGTGCTTTTAGAAACATGTAAAAGTTATAAATTATGAATGGAAGGACTTCAATACATTGAATTTGGTATAGGAATTTGTGACAACAAACGCAGTTTATGCCAAATTTTAATTTTAATCGATTTTTAAGTATTCATATTCAATTATTCGTATATTGGTTCTAAATATTCCAAAATTTGATTTTGGGATAATGATTTTTTTTATTGCACGTCAGTGATTACTCGTATGCAAATACGCAATCTGCTTGGCGGTCAACTCATTAAAATTTTTAGTTCGAAATTTGATACTATTTACTTTTATTTTATTGTTATCATGTTCACCTACTTTCAAACAGACAAGCTCCTGCGAATAGATTACTTTCAAAATTTAATTTAAATCTTCCAATTTGAATTGAAAACCACGAGCCAAATTTCTTCTGTCTAAGTTAAAGAATTTCTGACTTACCGTATTCACAGACAAATAGAGAACTTTAAAAAATTCCTTTTTCGAATTCAGAGAGTTCTGAAATGTGGAGATTTATCAAATCGAGACAACGAATTTTTTTAAAAATAACTATGCTTTCTCCTTATAATTTTCATATTTGAAATTTGATCAATCTTTCTCTTTACAATTTGATTTTCATGTCAACAGATTCAACCGAAACGTGACGAAATAGCAGATAGGTTTGCGAAGAAAGAAAGCAGCCTAGCGACTCCAGCTTTTGCTGAGCACACAAACTCAGAACTCTTCTCTCAGGCGAAATCCCTAAATAAGAAAAATTGGATGGTTCCCCCTACTCATGATTGATATAAGGTCAATAAGCTGGGCCAGTCCTTAATTCTTCATAGTGATAGAAGAACTAACACCTGCATGTTGTGCCTTGCTATTTGCCACCTTAAATGTCTTCTCTTTTCTCAGGGTGAAAAATCTTACCCTCTTTGCCCAAAATGCGCCAACATCAGGCCTCTGCTGAACACATTCTAGACTGTTTAGGACTACTTTAGAAATGATGATGATGATACCGTGTCCATGTTTCCACGGAAAGGAGGTGCAATAGCTTCTGAGTGTAAAGACCCCTGAGCACCCAGAGGGCTGACTTCTAGCTCACATGAAGATGACACACACACATTCACTTGCATAGCTCCTTTTTACAAGGGGGGACATTAATACATCTCACAGGTAGAACGCAGAACAGTCATGCCCGAACTGGGACTCGAACCTGGTACGCCCAGATTACGGTGAAGACATTTCTTTGGGAAAAAATTTATTATTAATCTTTCCTTGCCGAATTTCCTGGTCCGAATAAATCAGGCCATAGAGATAAGCAATAACAACAATTTTATTTTTAAAGAAATAATGCGAAAATAAAAAGTTTGAACGACTGTATTATACGATATTTTGACAAAACTTAGGCAACTGTTGAGAGTAAACTCTATCATAATCTGAAGAAATATTATTAAAATGATAAGCACTTTAAAGAATAAATTTTTAAGATTAGATTGATAAAGTAATGAAACATATATAAACGATTTTATTAATATTTTGGCATCCACTGAAGTTGTTATTAAATTTTAAATATGTTTTTTAAGAATGGCAATATTATAATAAAGCACCATTTATGAGCATTAATTTGAATATCCATTATTTGAAGTTTAATACACGATTAAAATATGGATCACATATTTTTAGATGATCAAATAACTATACCAGAAGACTTTCCTTTCATTCTAAAAGATTATGCCAAAGCTGCCATCAGAACACATCCACCGGACTTATTAGAATGGTCAATAAGGTAATGCTTTTAAAACCAATTTGTTTATTTGGCGACAATTAGCTATTTAAAGCTATTAGCCACGTGGTGTTACTTAATTTGCCAAGAAAATGATCGCCAAGGCAATATAAATTATATTTTCCCTTATTTGTTAACTCTATTAGTTTTCATTATTCAGATATAAATGTCATTAATTAATTTTGGAACTACTTTGATATACCCCACCAAATCGGAAATTTGGCGACTTTTTTTTCTTGCCAAGAAAAATACCTGTTTTTGGAGCTCATTTTTTCTCGCCAAGATGGATTCTAGCTAAATAAAAGCTGAAAAAACCTAAATTGGTAACTCCAAAATAAGAAACAGTAACCTTAAAAGTCCGTAGAGAGTGCCAGATTTGGCGCGTAATTTTTTTGGGGGGTATATCAAAATTGTACCTTAATTTTTGGTTTTAATGTAGATTTGGGTGCCCCTTCGATTGGTAACAAATATTTCAAAGGTGATGTCTTGTTTTTATTGACGTTACTATTGGATTACCGACCAAAAATCCTCTTGGCATCAAAAAAAAACCCAAACAATTCAAGGGGCACACAATTGTAAACTTTTAACCTCAAAACTATTTAACAATTTTTTTACATAACTTTTTCGGCTAAAAATGAGAATCCTTTTCTACAACTTTGACACGATATTGTCAAGCAAGTAATTAAAGGTAAGAGGTCAAAACTGGTCAAGTGTAACACCAAAAACAAACTGTTATTGCAGCTCAGAGTTTTAAAACATTTTACAGCCCTATGCTAAAAAACATTTTATTTGATTTTTTTTTTCTCCAATGAAATGCCAATCACATATTTTAGATTTCTCATATTTTCTTACATTGTTTTACACTACTCCTGATTTCTTATACTGTTTTATTGCTTTCTTCTTTCACAATTCTAAATAATATTTGGTACATGGATCTCACAGCGATTGCCATATTCCATTGCCAAGATGATTGTATTATGTATATTGGATGGAGGCGACTTTGGCGTTATTTAAAAATTGCTACGCAAACTAGAGAACCGCTATAACACTCAAATATCTAGATTTCGGTTATCTTATTGTGCGACATATAAATTTTTACTGAATTACAGAATAAAATATATGTTCATTTGAAATTTTGATTGAAATCTAGTTTAGGGTTGAAGTGTAGCACGGTGTGTCCCCGAGTTTATCGCCAATATGGTAAACCAACGGAACTTTCATACAGTAACCCTAATTCTGTTTTGTTTACTACTTTTTACAATAGTTGAATTGTTCAGGAGCTACAACTGTTTTATAATAAATTTAATATTTAAAATATCGATTTCAGATTATTTGCATTTTGCTTATTATTTTAATTTAAAATTTATTATACAAAGAGAGTTTAGAATAAAATTAATATTAATTAAAATAACATTTATTTCATTTTTAGTGTTAATATTTACAAAAAAAAAAATTTCGTTTTCACATTTTTAATTATCACTATGCGAATTCGCAAATCGTCTGCGTTTTCGTATTAAAAGAAGTCTGCCATTGAATTATTCGCAGTTCTCGTAATTCTTTTGGTGCTCCAACGTTTGGTTCCCTCGAAATATTATTATGTCTGTAATCGTACAGGAGTGTATGTTTGGTAGTTGGGATTGCAGGCACTATTTCGAACCTCTGAATGGATGAACTGTGATTGGAATATTTTTTTAATGAGTTGATGAGGCTTGGAAAGAATGCTTTGAGTGTTATGAAGTGTTAAGTGTTTATGAAAAAATGAAATAAAGCAAGTATGTACATTGAATATTAAAAATTCTGTATAATATTCGTTCCTATAACATCCTTTATTCTTACTTGTAATATTATTATGCACTATTCCTTAATCCACACCGTCCATCTGTTCAATTTGCTAGCGAAGCTACTGCATTCCCGCTCCGTATGAAAGCTAAGCTCTAGGATGTTTTTTTAAAGTTAAAATATACTGCCCGATGCCTTCTACAGATGCCTTCGGCATCTGTAGAAGGCACCGGGCAGTATTAAACAAATAATTATAATTAGTTAAACATTCTAAATAAAAAGGCAGGAAATGGCAACCGTAACTGTTCCGCGAAACAGTTTGTTTATTTTGTCCGCCATCTTTGTTGGCGACTTGGCACCCTTGGCGCAGCAAAGGGCACACTGTTCTACACTTTTACCTAGTTTAGTTTTTTTTTTCTTGAGTTCATCTTCAGCATGCTGATTCAAATAAGCAAGGGGAACAATTTTTCTGGAAATCTTATGTATTGCATTGTTTACTTAGTGAACAACGTTAGTTTAGCCTTTGGCGACTTGGTATTGCCGATCTCTTTGACTGTGAGAAGAGACACGTTGAAGTAGATTTTAATCATAATTTTATCTTTATGACAAAAGTCGCATACTTGTCAAATTTGGATTTTTTTTTTTTGGATTTGTCAATTTTGAATAATTTTAAGATGTCAGATATTTGGAGAGATTATAGATAGTTGACATGATCGTAACATGCTAGGCTAGAAACCTCAACATACTCTTAAATCTTGCCATTATTACATTATTTGATTTTTAATTTGAATTTTACTGTCATAAAACCACTTCTGACGTCATAGCGGCAATTCAAGTTGGCGAATCATGAATCAAATTAACCAGATAGCAACCTTAGGTCAGAAAAGGAATAAGGTTCATTAAACTAGCCCAGGGATCGGCAACCTGCGGCTCTTTTGATGTAATGTTACGGCTAACCATTTCCAAACGAAAAATTCTTAATTTGTTATCAAAACCCTTAAATAATAAGATAAAATATTTTCAAATACCTAATCTTTACAAATTAAATAATTACAAATAATTAATTATTACAAAATAAAATCATTATAATAATAACTAATAATTACTAATTAAAATCTCTTAATTACAAATCGCTAAGATTAACATGACCGTGGTGAGATAAATTGGAACTATTGCTTTGTTCCTAGAGATGAGACTCTGTGGCCATGTATCTTTCAGCCAATTGCATTTCATTTCTGTTTCACCAAAACAGTCACCGTTTGCGAGTTGAGGTTCTTACATTCGACGCATGGAATAGTCTTCTAGAATGCTACAGTGAGGTGAAGATGTTGGCATATGGAGTGCTGACGGTCTTCGGGTCGACATGTTCGTGTGAGCAAACGTTCTCTTGCATGATATAATAAAAAATAAGTTTAGAAGTCAACTAACAAATACAAAACTAGAATCGTGTTTGAAACTTAAAACAACAAACTATAAGCCAGATTTAATCAAACTTTCAAAAGGCATGCAAAACCAATGCTTCCATTGATGTAACTATCTATAATTGTGTTTTTACATGAACAGAGAGTATTCAATATTTAAAGATCTTTATTTTAAATCAAAAATTAAAAATATATAAGCACATATTATAATATGAAATCGAAATTTTTTAGTGGTCTTTTAAAAACTGGAAAAGTTTGTAAAATGTTGCCTTTGGCTCTTCCGTTTCAATAGGTTGCCGATTCCTGGTTTACCCCTACAAATTATTTACAAGCTTAGCTCAGAACATTGACATATGTCAGAAAGACATTTTTTTATGACTTATTTGGGATTAAAGGGAAAACATAATAGAGAAAACATATCCTAATAATAGTAAATGAAGATTATTGTGCATTCCTTTACTTTCTATTTTTCTCATTTTACACACATTTTTTTCATTGTCAATAAGAAAACTGATTGAATTCGGGGATGTTAACACGTTTTACTTGGATATATTCCGAAATGAAATAAAAGCCTTTTTAATGAAATATATAATTTTACTTTTTACTTTTTCATGTGCAAAGAGAAAATATTATATGCACCAAAAAATTTGAATTTGAGATTTTGAACTAACATCAAAGTTTTAGACCTGAAAGAATTCAAAAAAGGAATTATTAGAATTATATTGATTCGAGAACACGACAAGCCGAAAAATACTTTGAGCTAGATAGATGAAATTTGGCATGTTTTATTAACCTTATTTGTTTTTTATTTGTATCAAATGTAGAGCGAAATCCATTTACAAGAGGAATGCCAGTCTTAATTATAAATTTTTATCATTTTCAATTTTTTTTTCTTCTTCTTCTTTATTTTCCATTTTGTGCCCATAGAAGTGGTTAGATAACTTAGTGTTATAGGTCTGGGAAATGCAAGATGAATTTAGGCTATTTGTCTGTCTGGCTTTTCGAGTGCAAGTGAGCACAATAGCTGCATCGACTTAGTTTTATGAAATTTAGTTTCCAAATCTATCATTTGAAATCTAGACAGACCACAAATTCTAAATTTCGTCCTTCAAATGAAAGTACATACCGTATTAGTACATTCTACGATCTGTACATTCATGTGCAGGTAAACACAGAAATCCAAAAACGCAATTACTTATCTATATCTTCTATCTATACTTATAATAAAGCTCAATGTGTGTGTGTGTGTGTGCGTGTGTGTGTGTGTTGGCGCTCTACAGGCCAGACCGTTGGACCTACAGCTACCAAATTTGGTACATGTATACCTTGGAGATCCGGAATGTGCACCTCGGAGCCCTTTTTTCGAATTTTTAATTAGAATTTGAATTAATTAAAATTTAAGAGAAATTTCGACGTTTTTCCGCTATAACTTCCGAAAATATGATCGCATAAACATGAATTTTACATCAATGTAAAGATTGAAAAATTAGCTTTCTAATGGTATCAGTGTTTTAGTGTATAACTTAAGCTTCTATTTTTAACGAATTTTTAAAGAAATATTTTAACCATGTTTTTTTAGCACGTGACTAGATAAAATAAAAGAATGCCGGAAGTTCAAATAAAAAAAAATCTACAGAAATGCAATTTTTAGCACGTGATTCGATAAAATAAAAGAAATATAAAATGTGATATTTTCTAAAAAAATAAATGCAAAGCAAAGGTTTCTACAATCGTTTGCAATATCTAACTCAATAAATCTTCTTTATTTACAGTAAACCTGATTGAATTTTGACAGGATATGCATTGAAATCCCGACTTAATGGCATATTTATGTAATCGTTTGCAATATCTGTATCATTAATTTAATACTTTTTTCCCTTCCTCGCTTTTTTTTAAAAAACATATTTAATATTTTGGCAACATCATCGAAATTTTTTTTTAATATTTTGGAAGCATCACCGATGGTTAAAACTGACTGATTTATGAAATTAAAGAATATTATTAGGAAAAGGTGTACTTTTAGAGCTTTCCTGCCATCATCTTAGAGAAAATATTAATTTCAGGTCAATCAATGCCCGGAATTACTTCAAGGCTAATGAATATGTAATTTAATTGAAAATTTTAGAACTCTTTACTCATGGCGAACCAGGTGGTCGCCAAAGGTGGCTAGTAATTAATAAAAATTTGTTTCGAATTTATAAAGTTTTTTACTAAACCTTTTGTACTAAAATTGTTTTCAGTCGGTTAAACAAAAGTGGATACCAAATGACTTATTCGGTTTTCTTTACTGTTTTCCACGAAGAACGAAAATCTTATATACGGCCTTGCTTTTCCACTGAAATTAAAAATCTGAGCTCTTATGACAGAATATATGCATTGTCTTGCCCAAGGTGCACCAGTTATACAGAGGGGAATGGGGAGTATAATATCTTAATTTGACAGTTGAAAGAAATATTTGAAGATATTATTACTGGTTTCTATTATTTGGAATCTTCGTTCTTACTTTAATTCTTTTACTCATTACATTCTCGCAAACATAGTATAGAAAAAGTATAGTAATCGTTCAAAAAACTCGAAATAGATATTTTGACTAAGCTCCACATTTTATATCTCCCTGAGTTAAAAAAATATGTATATTTAATAAATGTCCATCTATATATCTATAACAAATATAGCTCAAAGGTTCCTTGAAATAGACAGAATTTGATATACGGTCTTCACATCAATTTTCTGTCAAATTTTTCATAAATTATATGCAATGAAAGCCGATCTGCCGGCTGTTGAAATATACATTAACGCGATAACTACTAAACGAAAAGTATTAGATAGGCAACATTCGTTTCACAAATGTAACATCTGTAGGCTAGACCCTTTTCAAATATTGAGCCAAAACTAACAAGTGATTGGCCGCTTGTCAATCTATACGTTCCGAAACATGTTAACAAAAATGAGACGATTTAAAAGTAAAGCGATTAAACGATGAAAAAGTGTCTAAAACATAAGTTCGTTTTAGAATACTATTAACTGCATACTAGGCACTAATCGCCAAATTATTCGCCAAGAATGACAAGAGGGATTCAGTAAAAATATTAAATACAGGAAGCCTAAAGTTGATATTACGTAGCCACTGAACGCCAATGCCATACAAGACGTTCTTCGACATGACAATTCTATTAGAAAGTAAACGAGAAAGTTTTGAAATCACCACCGCTGATTATTCGAATATAAAGTTTAGATAAGAATTTATTGTAAGGGACTGAAACTATTTAGCATTTCTCTGATTGTCAGAAAAAGATCCTTTCTGGAATTGCTACTATTTTTTAATACTACTCAAAAACAGAATGAGATGGATAAATAAAAATTGATTCATGGTCTTTACACCAAATTTTAAATGCGTATCCAATTTTGAGCTCAATTTTGTGTACTGCTCTTTTCTTCAGTGCTGTCAACAGTATTTTCAAGAGAACTAACTGAAACAAAAAAAATGTAATCCTCCAGATTATCTATCGTGACAATTTTTAATTTTTTCTTACATCGTTTTCAATGCATAAAAATAAAATAAATAGAAGTCTATCATAGGATTAAATACTTTTTATGCTTTTTCCATTTAAAAGTTCTAGTTTTTATACAAAAATTAATTTGCTATGAAATAGAAAAACTATTTAGACAAAATGTATCAGCATACAGAGAGCAGATTATTGATTACAGTTTTACATTCTACTGGTGAAATGATTCGCTACTTTCTTCTTTAACAGAAAACAGAAAATGGCCCCGAGCCAAGATCTGTCTATCTGGAATTCTGCTGCCAAGAAAGGGCCTACAAATAAAGAGCGCTGGGCTTCGATTTTTTCCAAAGCCCCACACCAGTTGTATCTGCTTAAAGTTCCTCGGTAGACGAATTGAAAAGTGGATTTAGTGATTTAGCACCGCCGCTCGCAACTTGTGGGTGTGTCTGCTGAAAAAGGAACTAAATTAACTTTTTCTCGTGATATTTCCATATACTTCTACATAAACAAGTCATTTACCTTTCAAACATTACATCTACATAACATATTTTATGTAACAAATTTACATCTACATTACATAAATTTTATGTAACATATTTACATCCATACATCTGCATAACATATTTTATGTAACATATTTACATCTACATATTTACATACATACATCTACTTACATCTACATAACATATTTTATGTAACATTTTAACACATTTACATCTACATAACATTCTACCAGCATTTATAAATGTCTCTGTAACTCAAAAAAAAATCTCTGTAGATTGTTTAGTTATATTAACGTCCAGTTGTAAAGCAACACTAGGGCTATTTAAGGACGGTCTTCGTAATTCTGAACCATGGTCAGATGACGAGGACGACACGCCCCTTTCCATACTACTCCACACCAGCGGGAGGACATTTGGACTGCAGATTTAACGTACAAGAGACCCCCTCACACGAAGGTTTTTCGGTGGAATCGAGCCTTGAACCTGAAACTCTCCGGTTCCGAAGCCGTGACCTTGCCACCAGCCCACCGTGACCCCATCTCTGTAGCGTCGTTTGCTGTCTAGCAACTAAGACAGACATTTTTAAGTTTCAAATAAAGCTGGGTATAAATAAAAATTAGTCAGTTAGATCGAATGCTTCATGTTTTATTCCCTTTTTTAATGCTGAATTGTAGCAAAGAGGAATGAGCTGAAGTCTTCAATATTATATTATATTCATTCAATATATTCTCATTTCATGACCTGGCATTGGAGTACAATCTTTACGAGACATTAGTCTCCGGAATGAAATTTCCGTTTTTACTGAGTTTATCGTATCATGATTGGCTGATTATTTGGCGATTAATCCTTGACATAGTGTTAACAGCATATGGAAATCGGAATTCTGATTCAGATACGATTTTTCCAACTTGTTGAAACAAAGTTTTGACACGAAACTGTATTTTTGATCTCAAAATCCCATGCCAAATGTCATATATTTAAGTCACTGCATTTTCGAGTGATTGCTTTTATATATTACTGAAAGTACAGACTGATAGACAATCAACCAGTTGTTGATTTTGTCTCAAACTTTGACAGGTGTGACACAACAGATGTTAAATCTGTGTACCGAATTTTATTCATTGAACTCTATTCGTTTTCTAGTGATATTCTGACTAAATGGAATTTGCCCAAAACTTGATATAAATCTGCAAATTTATAGTAAAAACCGTATACTTAATTTCATCAGTCTAGATCAAAGTCTTTTTTAGCTATCTTTGTCACAGACAGACGGACATTTATCAAAAATGGGGTTTTTTCGAGTTCGGGGAAATCTGAAACGTAGAGATTCATCAAAATTTCGAATTTGATTTTTTTTTTCTTCCCTTCGTTTTGTAGATAACGTATTAACTTATACCAGCGGGTGATCGAGCTCCGCTCAGAGAAAACAGGCATCGAAGCTAACTCGAAGATTCAAATTTTCAATTGTGATTTATCAAAACAATACATGCCGTAAGAAAATTTGTGAAACCATTGGTGAAAAGATGACCGGTTAAACCTCGGCTTTTCATCGTCCACCAGCGATGTCATGTCTTGATGTTCCATTGGAAATCCCCATCTGCACTTTCATGCTTGCTGACCATGCACGGAGCGCTTGGGTTCATATCACCACACGGATCATCCATTTCGAGATCAGTTCCGGATCATCTTCCGGAAACTTTATTAGTTCGCCATATTGGCTATAGATGGCAGCACGTTACCGCTTGAAACCTATTCGCCATTATGGCGAACTAATAAAGTTTGAAAATATCCTATCTGTAACTCCGAACTGCCCGACCGTAGCGCTTCGAAACCGGCGCCAATCGATTCCTCGTGGCGAAAAACCCCAGACCCCCAAGTTTACCGGAGTTTATTAATTCTGGGGCGATTTTCAATTTAGCAACCATTCCTCGTATTATAGTATAAGATTTAAGCAGTTATGTATTTAGAATGCTTGAAAAAAATATTTGGTTTCGGTAAAAAAACTGTTTTTAATATTAATTAGAAAGTTTTATCATTTCCACTTTAATTTAAAGTGGAAATTTTGTGGGAGTTTACAGATAATTAGAGAAACATTACGGACTCAAAGCCTTTATAAATGCATGGGTAAATTATTTGGCTGTCAAAATTTGAACCTTTAAAATATTTTGATGCAGTAGCAATTAAAAAACATGTCACATAAATTATTTAATTGACAGTGAAGTTACATACAGTATTTAATTGAAAATTTAAAAGAGCCCTTAGATTGGCGAACCGGCTGGTCACCAAAAACGGCTAGTTAATTAATAACTGTAGTTTAAAAAGTATTGTAATATTTAGAAAAAATGAGAGCTGCATGTTATCGTTTGTGGATTTATGAATGTTGGAAAGGGATGTAAAATGGCGTCTGAATCGAACATTATTGGTTTAATATTTACTAGCCACCATCGGTAACTAGAAATTATTTTCCAAAATCTTTATATTTAAATTAATTGGCCAAACTGCCGAAACAATCCTCCAACCAAAGCCACTGCACTGATTTCGTTAATTTTCGTTTCGTATGGAAGTTAATGACACCTAAATGTATCATCAGAAATCCACTGTTTTTAACTATCATTTACCTTCAAGAAAAATTTCAAAGTGAAAATTTGCATGTACATTATCTATGGACAAAATACATCCACTATTATTCATTGTCAAAACCATTAAATAAAATATTTTATGCACTCATTATTTCATCAATTATTATTGCATATGAAAGTTCATGGTCCATAGACTCGTCTTCAAGAGTCATTTGTTCCCACCACGGTTATCTATCTATATGCACTGAAGTGACAAAAGTCATGGGATGACTGCTAATATCGTGTCGGTCCTCCTTTTGCCCGGCGAAGTGCAACAACTCGACGTGTCATGGAGTCCACAAGTCGTTGGAAGTCCTCTGCAGGAATATTGAGCCATGCTGTCTGTATAGACGTCCATAATTGTGAAAGTGTGGATGGTGCAGGAGTTTGGGCACGAACGGACCTTTCGATGATGTCCCATAAATGCTCGATGGGATTCATATCGGGAGATCTAGGTGGCCAGATCATGCGCTGGAATTGTCCGGAATGTTCTTTAAGACAATCGCGAACAGTTCTGGCCCGGTGACGTGGCGCATTGTCATCCATAAAAATCCCATCGTTGTGTGGGTACGTGAAGTCCATGAATGGCTGCAAGTGATCTGCAAGCAGTTGAACATAACCATTTCCAGTCAATGATCGGTTCAGTTGCACCAGAGGACCGAGTCCATGCCATGTAAAAACAGCCCACACCATTATGCAGCCACCACCAGCTTGAACAGTGCCTTGCTGACAGTTTGGGTCCATGGCTTCGTGGGGTTTGCACCACACTCGAACTCTACCATCAGCTCGTAACAACTGAAATCGTGACTCATCTGACCACGCCACGGTTTTCCACTGGTCTAGGGACCAGTCGAGCCCAGGAGAGTCGCTGCAGGCGATGTCGTGCTGTCAGTAAAGGCACTCGAGTCGGTCTTCTGCTGTCATAGCCCAAGGAAGACAAATTTCGCCACACAGTCCTATCGGACACGTCCCTCGTACGTCCCACATTGATTCCTGCAGTTATTTGACGAAGTGTTGCGTGTCTATTAACATTGACCATTCTACACAGACGTCGGCGGTCTCGGTCGTTAAGTGCAGATGGTCGCCCACTGCGCTGTCCATGATGGGATGTGATGCCTGAAATTTCATACTCTCGGCACACTCTTGATACTGTGGATCTCGGAATGTTGAATTCACTAACGATATCCGCAGTGGAATGACCCATGCGTCTAGCTCCAACTAACATTCCACGTTCAAAGTCTGTTAATTCGCGTCGTGCTGCCGTAAATCACGAAAAACCTGTTCACATGAATAACTTGAACACAAATGAAAGCTCTGGAAAACGAACTGCGCATTTATACTTTTTCGCTGCGATACTACTGCCATCTGTATATTTGCATATTGCTATCCCATGACTTTTGTCACTTCAGTGTGTATATATATATATATATATGTCTTCACCACGGTTGTTATATATTAATTTCAAAATATATAACAAAATCAAAAAGAGACAGCCTCTCTCCCCCAACCTTAATAATTAATTAACGACAATTTTCACAGCAAATTAATTTCATTACTTT
>JAPMOQ010030862.1:590653-604059 GCA_026543055.1 Argiope trifasciata
CTTATTTCTTTCGGCTTTCTTTTATCCAATATTGAAATCCCTAACCAAATTTCAATCAATGAATGTCAAACGTCTAACAGTAGTCACAGGGATGGATAAAACAGGTGTGTCTCCCCATGCCTATCTCACTTCATGCTCATTACGCTGTTTAAATAACCAAAGGGTTATAGTTGCAAGGGCATGAAACAGTGTTGTGTTATGGTGGAAGAATATTCAACTGGTGACCGAAAATCGCTAGTTAAGCTAATAACAAATTCATGATATTGAATTACTATCAATATTTCTCATTTGTATAATTTTTTGATAAACTTCTATTAATTTGCAGCTATTTCACTGCTTTGAGCAAAGGCGAGAGACCAAATGTCACAGACAGACTACCGAGAAAGAGAAAAGAAAGCATATACTTGATAACGTTGCCAACTGAGGTAAGTAAATATGTAAAAAAATTTAGAAATATTCATTTCAATGTATATTAATTGTTCGTCTCGGTGGAAATTGAAATGCAACCAGTCCAGAGATCAAAATCAAGACAGACTACCGAGAAAAAGAAAAGAAAGTATATACTTGATAACGTTGCCAACTGAGGTAAGTAAATAATGTTAAAAAATTTAGAAAGATCCGTTTTAATGTATATTTATTGTTTGTCTAGGAGGATATTGAAATTCAATAAGCCAAAATAATTAACGATGAAAATTGCATTACAAACCATGTCCTAGACAGAGGTATCATTAAAATTTTGAAAGGAACCGATAAATTGGTATCATTAAAAATTTTTGAATTGGTATAACATTGATTTTTTCTGTATATTGTTTTTTGAAGTTAATGCTGAGGAACATCAAAAATCTATTTAATTTTAATGAAATATGACTTCAAAAAATCACTCCGAGATGCAAATTCCAACTCTCAAAGGTATACAATACTTTGGCAGCTATAAGTCAAACAGTCTGAGTTGCAGATTGTCCATAATACCAACAGATTCGTCTTTATTTTTAGTAAAAATAGCATCGCATGCCTTTACGTTCGATCTTCAGATTTTTGATAAAAATTTACTTCTTTTGAAAAATCATCATAAAGGAATATATTTTTAATTGATTTATATATCATCATTAATTATTATATATCATTATTAATTAATATATATCTTTATTGATTATTATTATCATGATTAATTATTATATTATTTACTAGCCGCCTTTGGAGAGCAGCTGGTCCGCAATGAGTAATGCGTTCTAAAATTTTCAATTAAATCACATATTCATTAGCCTTGAAGTAATTCCGGGTATTGATTGGTCTGAAATTAATATTTTCTTTAAGATGATGGACGGAGAGTTCTAAAAGAACACATTTTAATAATAATATTCTTTAATTTTATAAATCAGTCAGTTTTAATTATCGGTTATGCTTCCAAAATATTGAAAATGTTTTTTTCGGTGATGTTGCCAAAATATTAAATATGTTTTTTTAAAGAAAGTGAAAAAAAATTATTGAATTTATTATACAGATATTGCAAACGATTATAGAAATATGCCATTAGGTCGGGATTCCATTGCATATCCTGTCTAAATTCAATCAGGTTGACCGTAAATAAAGAAGATTTATTGAATTAAACATTTAGATACAGCAAACGATCATAGAATCCTTTGCCTTGCATTTATTTTTTTAGAAAATATCACTTTTTATATTTATGTTATTTTTATCCAGTCCCGTGCTGAAAGTTGTATTTCTTTAGATTTGATTTGCGATGATAGTTTTTTTTTTTTAATTTGAACTTCCGTCATTGTTTTCTTTTATTTTATCCGGTCACGTGCTAAAAAAAACATGGTTAAATACTTCTTTAAAAATTCGTTAAAAATAGAAGCTTAAGTTATACATTAAAACACTGACACCATTAGAAAGCTAATTTTTTTATCGTTAAATTGATGTAAAAATCATGTTTGTGCGATCATATTTTCGGAAGCTATAGCTGAAAAACGTCGAAATTTCGCTTAAATTTTAATTAATTCAAATTCTAATTTAAAAAAATTAGAAAAAAAGGGCTCCGAGGTGCACATTCCCGACCTCCAAGGTATACATGTACCAAATTTGGTAGCTGTAGGTCCAATGGTCTGGCCTGTAGAGAGCCAACACACACACACACACATTGAGCTTTATTATAAGTATAGATCTAGATTATTGAAAGGAATATATCTTGATTTGAATTATTGTTATGTACAGAAAATCTGATTATCCACCAAAAATGGAATTCGATTTTTGTTTTTAAAAACAGAAAGATACTCATAGAGTAAAAAGTTTCAAATGGTATTTGTCATGGGTAGAAACGTCATACGAAGAATCAATCGTATCTCTTTACGTTTTCTGAACTCTACGACAGATAACAGCTGATGTAATACAAAAAAAATGATAGCACGTGCAATCTCAGTAGTTGAAGGTTAAACCGTTTCCTAAGATTATCTATCGCTATTTGCTATCTAAAATCAATTATATTAACAATCAAGAACTTTTCAATGTCTGAGATAAACACATTGTGAAAAAAATTCTTGTTCAATCTGAGTATATATTTGCATCTATCGCATTTGGAATTAACGAGTGAATAAGACATAATATACATATTATATATTCTCATGCAACTTCTGGCCATATTACTTCCAATGGATTCTATTATACGTAGTTTTCAGTTTAAAAAATGTGTTAATAACTTTAAGGACCTGATTTATAGAGGATATCAATTATATTTAATTTTAATGAAATCGTTTAGATCTCACTTAAACAAAACTTTGTTGAATTTGTGTAAAAATTTGATGGGAGTTGACACAATGGATGTTGAATCTGTGCATCAAATCTTATAAAATAAATCTTACTCTCTCCGTTTTGTAATTATCGTGTTAACTTATATTCGAACAGATTTAACTTATATTGGACAGATTTTCTCAGAAATCGAAGTTTGATAGATACCTGCAAATTTGGTATAAAGACCGTATACCAGATTTTTTCAGTCTAAATCCAAGCGTTGTTGAATTATATTTGAGACAGACTGATGGACACTTTCCTAACATGTATTTTTCGAACTCATCAAAATCTTGAGTTCAAATCTTTTGATGACTACAATAATTTTTCAATCCGACGTATATGAGAAAGTCAATGTACAAGTATAAAAACTAATAAGTTGCAACTTTCAATCAGTAAATCTGATTTTTTAAGTTGTTTGTTTTCAGTCTGAAATATTTTTTCATTATAATTCAGGAACTCATCAGCATATAAATTTCAGTATTATAAATGTTAGAAATCATGTTTCAAATATAATTTCAACAAATGCATAAAAGCTCTTACCTACTACACTTATGCCAGAGTTATTGTAATTCAGAAATTCTTCATGTGCCTGTTGAAGCACCTAGAATAAAAAATGAAAGTTATAAAGCTGAAATGTGAATTTCTTTATGAGTAAATGAGCAATTCAGTAAATGAGTAATGGATAAATGAGTAATTCAGTAAATGAGTAATGGATAAATGAGTAATTCAGTAAAGGAGTAATGAATAAATGAGTAAATCAGTAGTAAATTAAAATTGTAATATAACTTCCTCTTTACGAAATAAAGTTGTAATATACCTTCCCCTTCTAAATAAAGGTGTAATATAACTTCCTCTTGCAAATAAAGTTATAATATACCTTTCTCTTCCAAATACTTTTAATATTTTGCTTTGTGTTTTTCACAGCATATACTGAGTGCGCCAGTAATTCGTGCAAATCTTAAAAAATTGTAATAAACAAAGTAATGTAAAAATATTGCTTTTGGAGGAATATTTTGAAAAAGACAATCTATTTTTCCAATTCCTTCTATTAGT
This sequence comes from Argiope trifasciata, assembly GCA_026543055.1. Taxonomy (NCBI): domain Eukaryota; kingdom Metazoa; phylum Arthropoda; class Arachnida; order Araneae; family Araneidae; genus Argiope; species Argiope trifasciata. The sequence continues at coordinate 594,494 of JAPMOQ010030862.1, forward strand.
TCCCACTCTAACTATATATATTTATTTATAGATGTTAAAATTTTCAGTTATTCACTCATGGTCAAATACATTTTTTTTAAACTTGTATAGTGGATGACACACGATGTTAATACAATTTTTTTTCAAATATCGATTTATTAATTAAATTTAATAATTTTTAATACTTTAAATAGAGTTTTAACAGGTTGTAATGAAAATTAAAATCGTCATGCAGTAGCTCAATCGGTAAAATGGAAGGATATCAGCATTTTTCACGGGAAGGTGAAGAATGCGGATTCAATTCTTTGCGAAAATCAATAATGTTTTTTGATACTTAATAATTTTTTTGATAACTATTTAATGAAAAGTAACTAAAATAAAAAATCTTTTATTGACGTAAGTAGGAATTTAATTAAAAAAATGTTATACATTACTTGTTTCAATTTTTAAAAATCCACTTAAAAAAGTATTTATAAATAACACTTACCTGTCAACCGAGATGGTTTATGTAAATTAAGGTAGTTATAAAGCACAAGATTGAAAATATGCCCGTTATGCAATGCCAGTAGCATGCTACCGTTATTGGAGAGAGCATTGGAGGTCAAACTTTTATTTTAAAAAATGATGGATCAAGAACTGAAACATTGCGGAAGTTCCGCACAGTGAAGGAATCAAGATGAATAAAAGCTCTATTGCAATGAATGGGACACCGAATTTGAACGCTGCTTTGAGTAATCAGGCAGTTTGGACTGTCCACGAAGTGGTAGATTACTCCTTAGTACGGACCGCATCTCTGTTGTGTAAAATGTCATGGGAAATTTGGCAGTCGAGGCATCAATAGCAATAGCAGTGCACGTGAAGATGGGTAATTAAAGAGGATTCCCAAAATATCGATCCGATACATTCTGTTCGGAATCGGGAAACTTGCATACGTACAAGAAGACACAGGCACTTCACCAATTATTGACAACAAATTTCGGTGAGCCTTTGCAAGATGCGCGCTTACACAAAAGAACGAGATCCACAATGATTGTTGAGTATCATGTGGACAGATGACGCTCACATTACACTGCATGGTCACGCCAATGCGCAAAACAGTCGTATCTGGATAACATTAAAACCTCGTGACTACAAGACCAAAACACTAAATTTTCAGCGTATGACCATTTTGTATGATTTCACTATGTCCTTCATTCTGGGTTCTCTCTTTCTTGGTGAGCGCCATCCTGTATACAGCTAGAAAACTTGTCCCATTAATGCAGAACGTTATCTTACACTTTTACGTGACCACGAGCATTACTTATCGTCCAACTTCATGCAGGATTGTTTTCTGTCCCATATCGCTTATTCTTTCAAGACGTTCCTCCTAGACACATTCACTGAGAACTGAATGATAACCCGTTTGCAAAAGGATGTAAGATCAAGTGACCCTCACGATCGCTATACTTTACTCCAGAAGACTTTTGGTTGTGAGGATAGCCAAAGTCTCCTGTCTGTCGGGTCTATCCAACCAAGATGAGATTCAATGGGTCGCCGAGGACGTCGATGCTGAGATGCTACATTAAGTTGTAATAGGTGTAGTTAACTAGCTTCACTTATTTAATACCTGATGGTATTAGTCACAGTGATCATCTTTTGATTTAAAATAAAACGAGCAGTGCAAATTTTCTGTGCTCTGTTTCTCTGATTTGCATAAACCATCTCAGTACGATGTATAAGCTACATTGTCGGTTATTTTTAATCACTTTTATAAATGGGGGGAAAGTCCTAACACTCTCAGAACATATTCCCACAAGTCACATTTTTTTCGAACGTTACCTATTAAATAATAATTTTTTAAAGTTTGCAGGCATTTACGGAATACCCAGCTTTTAGTTCTTCATATTGAAACCTTGATAAGGAAATGAAGTCAACGGGAATGATCTCCTAAAAATATTTTTACATTCTCTTTAATAATGGTGTTATCTCATTCGTTCCGCATAAAAACATGAACCTTTGGAAACGTTGCCTTTTAATCGTATGGATGGACATGGAATTGATCATTGGAAAACTTTCTAAGTTTGATGATTAAAGCCTAGCATACAATCAATGATATCCGAAATCAAAATTTCTGCTTCAGAAACATCATTTCCAGTTAATTGAAATAAACGTTTGACGCACAAAAACATTTGTAATCACAAAATAACCAACCAAATATCATATATTAAGCTTTTGCGTTTCTGTATAATCAAGTTTGCATGCTTGTGAAAGTACAGACAGGGCCGACCATCTGGGAAATGAGGCGGATGTTATGCACCCAGGCCCCGCGACATAGGGGCCCCCACCATGATTAAGAATAAAACAGTGTTCTGAACAGTAAAATTATCACACATACTAAAAGTCTACAAGCTTGCTTCCATGTAACTGGCTGAGTATCGACTGGCGCTTTTATTAGGCAAAGATCACAGTGATATCTATAAATAGGCGGGAAATGTTCATTTATGAAATAGGAAATCCTCGTCGGACATGTTAAGTCATTGCGATGTGCCCAGTGCCCAGAAATCGAATCTGAGTTCAAATGGACTTGTAAATAATCATCTATCTACTTTTGTCTATATCTAATGTATTTTTTTGTTATTCTTTACATTTTTAGTTACTAAATATATTAAATGCTGAACCCTCTTTCAGAAATTAAGATCAAATAAAGGATTATCTTCTGTCAAGCATATGGGTACAATGCTTAAACACTCTTGCTATGCTAAGTATCTGAAAAGAAATTGGAATAACTGTAATTTTCCTGGAGTAATTAATAGCAAAAACAAAATCATGCATTATTAAATAAATATGCATATGTTCGGATTTTTTTACTTTAAAAAATTTAGGGCCTGAAATGGTTTTTTGCACCCGGGCCCCTTAATAGAGAAGGCCAGCTCTGATAAACAATTAATCCCTCGACGGATTGACAGAAAGACAGACATATGTGGTTTAGCTGCCTTTTTTTCTCAACCGACTGAGTCAGAGCTACAATATCAGTAAAAAATTTATATACTAAATTTGGCATCTTTAATTTCGTATTTGAGTTATCGTATTTACATGCTTCTGAAAGTCTTTCAACTCCTTGTTTCATTTAAATCAAAATTTGATCAATATCAACAATGTAGATGTTAAATATGAGTACGAAATGTCATTTATCCAATTCTTTGTATTTTGAATTTATGGCGTTCTTTTCAATTCAGACAAACTGGCATTTTTTTAATAGAATTTATTCAAAATTTAACAGAAATCTACAATACGGTCTTTAATTTCATTCATCGATCTCACAGCGGTTTTGTGTTATATTTGATTTGACACTGGATGATTTTAATTTTAAAATAAATTACAAACCTATCCAATAGGGCAAAACGTAAAATACTATGTCCAGTAATAAAATATTTATAGATAATTATCTTAGTGTAATACTCCGGATGACTTTAATTTCCTTTGTCTATCTCAAAGCGGTTTTGATTTATAATTTGACTTTACACTGGATGACTTTAATTTTAAAAATAATAAATTACAAACCTATTCCAAGGTCAGGACGTAAAATATTTAAGGATAATTATCGTAATGGAATACGCTGGATGACTTTAATTTCATTTGTCTACCTTAAAATTTAATAGAAATCTACAATACGGCCTTTAATTTCATTTGTCTATCTCAAAGAGATTTCGAGTTATCTGTGTCAAAGACAGACACGGCCAGGAAGAAAAATTTAATACCAAAAATATTTTTTTGAAGATTTGCAAGGTGAGTTGACAAAATTTGGAGTTAATTTTTTTTTAATAATTATTATATTTTCTCTTTGTGTATTTACTGTAGGAGAAATTTTAAAAAATTAATTAGGGAAGAAAAAAGATACGGAAGAAATAGAAAAAAAATGAGTCGGAATTATAAGGAAATCAGTTCAGAAAAGTGTCAGAATATGCTTAATGCATCCATCAAAATAACACATTATGAGATAAAAGTGCATGTTTTTAATTTCGAATTTCTGCTGAAAGAGTAGGAACCGGAATATTTCAAGATTGCCGTTCGATTAGTTGATAATTCTCTATTTACCTCCATTTTTTACTTTTTCGTATAAATAATATAGATAAAGTACAATAATCATCAAAAAATTTGAACTCGAGATTTTGATGAATTTCTATGTTTTAGACCTCCTTGAATTCGGAGAACACATTTTTTGAAAAATATTCTCCAGTCTATCTGTCAGCTGAAAAACGAGTTTGAACTAAACGAATGAAATTTGGTATTCTGTGTTTATGCTAAATTTGACAACAAATATATTGGAAACTGTGCAAGGAAGTTTGTAGAGATCATCTAGCTAATTCATATTACGTACATAAATTTACGAAGAAACGAATCATGGAATCGAATCTTAATATTTAAAAACCAGATTATTTAATGATAAAAAATAAAGACGATTAGCAATCATTTACATTAAAAAAATTATAGCAGTTTCAAGTATTATGTTTCAGAGCAAAACAAACATATATTTTGGCTGCAATGTAAGAATAATTAACTATTATTTAACTAATATGCTTGATTATAAACTGCAGCATATTACTTGTGAAAAACTGTTTATGTTCTGTAAAAAGTAATTCTATGCGTTTTCAAATATAAATAAAATATTATTATTTAATTAATAGGTAGAACCATGTACATAAAAAAATTATCAAAAGAGTATTCGTAAAATATTTTCCATTAAAATTTTGACATCAAAAACAATTGACATATCTATATAAAAAGCAGAAATATATTTTAAATGCATAGCGATAGTTTAAATGTCAATATAAAAATCTTACAAAAATAAACCATTCATAAATTTTTAAAAATTATCTCAAATTAAAAATATTTTTATATTTAACATTATTTTTCATTTTTGTAACAAACTTTTTTTTAGTTAACATGAGTTATTGCTTTTTCAATCAACATTAAATTAATTAAATTAAATTGTAATTGTCGATCAATAAAAATAAAAACTAATGCTCTAATCTTCTACAAAAAATATAAAAACAATGCAATTTGGGATAATATTTTTAATTGTGATATTTTCCATCCCTTTAAACTTTTTTTGGAATAAATGAACACGATCATAATTACTTCAAAAAAATATTTGCCACATAAAGAACATCTTTAAACTAGTTTCAATTGTACATTGTAAAATCAATTATGAAAATGCGCATAGAGATAATAATATCTTCATTATTTAATTATACAAAATCAATATTTATAATACTCACTTCTTCCGGCACTTTAGCTGGACCAGCCGCAAAATATATAATTTTATCTGAAGTCATGTCTGCAGGCATTTTGTTTCAATTTAACGGTTTCGCGGCTTTCTTACATTCAGTATTGCATCACACGGAAAGTAGCGCACACAAGCCTTTAAGTACTGCAAAGTCGGCCCAACCCATGCAGATGGACACCCCTTCCGCATGTTATGGACTACTCTAGCAACGGTCTCATGGCATTCTAGCGCACGGAAATCGAAGCGGCAGTTTTGAGATTAGAATGCCATGTTATCTCCATTTTTTTCTAATTAAGTTGATTTCATTAAAAATTTTATAATTGGAGAAAAATCATTTATTTTTTAATGACTTTTTTTGCAAAGCCATTTTATATCATTTGTGAATAAAAATTGTATGTTAATTTTTTAGTCATGAATTTATAATCAGAATGCTCAAATTTATAATTATAATAAAGTTTTGCGATGAATTTCAAAGCAATTAAAATAAAAGAAATCTTTGTTCTAAATATCATTAACCATTTCTTTTTTTTAATAATTTGTGATATACTGACAGTTATTTAACAAATTTAATAATAAATATAATAAAAATATATATAAAAAGCAAAACAATACTTTACATGAAAAAAAAACTTTGAATAAATATTTCAGTATGATGTAAGTTTTTTTTTTTTTTTTTTTTACAACTTTATTTGAGAAAATATTGTGACTGCTATGCGTTTAGAGATATTCAATGAAACATTTAAAATATGTACAAAATTTTCATTCATTTTATTTATTTATTAATTATATATAATACTAAATTAAAAATTAAAAATCCTTCATTTTTTTAATGATTGCTTTTTAATGAATTTTTTTTGCTGAGCTATTTTATATTATTCGTGAATAAAAATTTAATGTTAGCTTTTTAATCAGGAATTTATCATCAGAGTGCTCAACTTTATTACTATAATAAGGTTTTGTGATGAATTTCAAAACAATTAACAATCAAAAAAAATTTTGAGCTAAACATCATGAACTATTTCTTATTTTTGATAATTTGTACAATAGTGAAAGTTATTTTACAAAATTTATAATAAGCTACATATAAAAAGCAAAACAATACTTTACATGAAAACAAAACCCTTTAAATAAATATTTTAGAATGATGTTATTTATATATTTATTTATTTTTACAATTTCATTTGAGAAAATATTGTGAATGCTATGCAAGTTTTGAGATATATTCTATGAAACATTTAAAAAATATGTATAAAATTTTCATCAATTTTATTTACTTATTAATTATGTATAATACTAAATTAAAAATAACATAATATGTAAAAGATATATAATAAAAATAGCATAGCAGTTTTGTGATTAGAATGCAATGTTATCTCCCTTTTTATAATTAATTTGAATTCATTAAAATTTTATTATAAGAAAAAAAAATCATTCGTTTATTAATGATTTTTTTTTTTTTTGCTGATCTATTTTATAACATCTGTGAGAAAAAATTATGTTAACTTTTTAGTCACGAATTTATCATCAGACTGTTCAGATTTATAATTATAATAAGGTTTTGCAATGAATTTCAAAAGAATTAACGATAAAAAGAAATTTTTGAGCTAAATATCATGAACCATTTCTTATTTTTGATAATTTGTGAGATACTGAAAGTAATTTTACAAATTTTACTTTGAACCTTCATATAAAAGGCAAAAATATACTTAACATGAAAAACTAAAACTTTAAATAAATATTTTAATTTGATGCTATTTGGGGGTTTTTTTTTTTTTTTTTTTTTTTTTTTTTCCCATTTTATTTGAGAAAATATTGTGACCTCTATGCTAGTTTTAAAATATATTCTATGAAACATTTTAGAAATATGTACAAAATTTTTATTCATTTTATTTATTTATTAATTATGCATAATACTAAATTAAAAATAATATAATATATGAAAAATAAAGTATAATAATAAAAGTATGTTTCAGAACAGAACAATTTTTCCAAATAAAAAATGTTTAATAAATATCTTAATTAAAGGATATTATACCTTAATAACTGTTTTTATTTGAAATTTTTAATCCCTAAAGACAAATTAATATTAAAGAAAATTCATTTATAATCTTAAAATTAACTTTTGAAATAGATTAGTAGAAAAAGGAATTTTTTATTATAAATTACACTAGATGGCAGCACCAAGAGTGGTCATCGCTGTATTTTTTTAGAAATAAATTACACGTGATCATTACCATTTCCGAATCATAAAATAAGGGCAGGACCGTTAACTCATTGATAGCTTTGACATTGGGTATGTGACATTTCATTTACTTCCTGCTCTCTTTCCAATAATTTTGATTTCCTTCTATTTGATTAAGATACCTCATAACCGAATTTCTCTCATTTTGTAATCTAGAATTATTAATGAAATGTTATTCTGTTTGCATTATGATTATTTTTGTTTCATAAACATGTAAAGTAGATATCAAAAAACTATTATCGCTCTTTTTTTGTGTGTACTTAATAATGCATGTGTATTTGTATAGGAAAAGAGACTGTATAGATTAATACAAATAGGAGTCGGTTCCGGATATAGTATAAGTTTTTCATCGCCTATTCTTAATCGAATTTATATCGTGAAATAGATATACTACTATATTTTATATATGTATAATTTCGATTTTTTCCCGGTCGATTTAAAATTGTACGTCTGAACCAACTAATCAAACCCTAGGCTTTTCTTAGTAATTGGAACTCTATTCATGAATGGGTTTTTGAGATATTTTGCTATGCCAAGATTCAAACATTTCTCTGATAAATTCGTCAGTTTACTTGCATATTTCAACAAAAATAAATTAAACATGATTAATGATCTTTTTTTTAGCGATTTTTTTGAAAATATATACATCGTTGAATGTTATTATGAATATGTGCAGAATGTACAAAATTTAATGTCATAAGATTTTTAAAAATTAATAAAAAATATTAGCTAATGATTTTTTACCAGCAAATAAAAATATTTTGTTATTAAATTAGATTATAAGGAAATGGTAAAAACCAATGAAATATAGCATTAAAACTATTCGTTATTTTAAAAGAAATGTCAAGTGGAATCTGGTGTAGATACTTAAATTAATAACTAATATTCTTTTATATTACATATAAATATTTTATAATAATTTAAATTATTTAATAATGATTTTTAAAAATCAGTGTTAACCCATCTTACAATCTTTATATTTTGTATTCAAAAAATATGCATTTTTTAAAGTATAAATTAAAGTTATTTTTTTATTCAACCAGTTTCATATTTCTAATCAGCCAATCAGCTTAAGTCTTAAGTCAGTAGACTAGTCCCAGAAAAACTTATTATTATTTCGGATCAATCAAGCATACCATCAAACGCGAAGTTTCATTAAAAAATGACTCAGATATCTATATTAATAATTAATATCCTTTTATATCATGCATAAGCAATTTATTATAATTTATAATTAATAATGATTTTTAAAAACTTATATTAACCCATCTTGCAATGTTTATATTTTATATTCAAAGAATATGCATTGTATATATAAAAATATAAAATTTTTTTTTTATGCAACCAGCTTCAAATTCCCAATCAACCAATCAGCTCAGTGTCTTAAGTCAATTGTCTAGTCCATGAAAAACTTATTATTCCGGATCAATCAAGCATAACACCAAACGTGAAATTTCATTGAAAATTGACTCAGATATCTATACTAATAATACAGATGTGTGTGAGCATTCTATAGACTAAAAATATATACTTTGGAAATATATACCTTGAAAAAAAATTTGGAAATATATACTTTGGAGTGTGAGAATTGCATCATTGAGTAATTTCTTGCAATTAGAATTAGAATTTTAACTAAGTAAAAATTAAGTGAAATTTTGACGTTTTTCATCATAAATTTCGAAAATATTACAACGCAAAAATAATTTTTACATCATCTTGACATTTTTAAAATGTGTCTTTTCAAAGAGGCTAATTTAATAGTAGAGCAAATTTTTCTGCATTTTCGAAATTTAATCATTTTCGCATTATTCCCCTAAAATTTTAACTAGATTCTTTATTTCATCAAATATTGAATCCGGTGATTTTCTTCCATCACTAAAAACTACAGGAGAATTATTACTTTAATTATCTCTGTAATTTACAAAATCTATAACTGGAGGGAGTGCCTCCCCCACCCCCAAGCTTTTTCGCATTTTCTTAAATAAACTTGTCATTCCAGAGAACGCCTTACATGAAACTGGCACACAATAATTATGAAATAATAACCTTAGGCGTGAATTTAGCATTTTTACTGAATCT
>JAPMOQ010030862.1:636575-655041 GCA_026543055.1 Argiope trifasciata
AACAGTTGACTAGTAATCTTAGAACTAAAGGGGTTGTTTGAGGGGGGGGGAGTCCAAAACCCTTTCTCCCGTAGAACCGAAAAATTTCTCCTGTACAGACAAAAACAAACCATGCAAAGATTTAGACATGAATCTCCACCCCCAAATTTTGAGAATTACAGGCAACCGGATGCTGGTGGGAGTGAAAGGTCGCAGCAGAAGGGGATAGCTACCGGATGTGAAGGTCAGAAGTCAAGATCTCCCCAAGAATTTGCGTGCCAACAGAAAACGCAAACGCAACTTCCAAGTTTCGGAACGGTGCAGTATAAGTGAATGGTTTTATTGGTTGGAAAAAACTTATTATATTTAATAATATATTATATATAGAAAATATATTAAATTTAATAAGAAAGAGACAATATATTATCTATACTTATAATAAAGCTCAATGTGTGTTGGCGCTCTACAGGCCAGACCGTTGGACCTACAGCTACCAAATTTGGTACATGTATACCTTGGAGGTCCGGAATGTGCACCTCTGGACCCTTTTTTCGAATTTTTAATTAGAATTTGAATTAATTAAAATGTAAGCGAAATTTCGACGTTTTTCCGCTATAGCTTCCGAAAATATGTTCGCATAAACATGATTTTTACATCAATTTAAAGATTAAAAAATTAGCCTTCTAATGGTATCAGTGTTTTAGTGTATATCTCAAACTTCTATTTTTAACGAATTTTTAAAGAAATATTTTAGTCATGTTTTTTTAGCACGTGACTGGATAAAATAAAAGAATGCCGAAAGTTCAAAGAAAAAAAATTATCATCGCAAAATAAATCTACAGAAATGCAACTTTCAATACGTGACTAGATAAAATAAAAGAAATATAAAATGTGATATTTTCTTTAAAAAATAAATGCAAAGCAAAGGTTTCTACAATCATTTGCAATATCTAAATAATTTATTCAACAAATCTTCTTTATTTACGGTAAACCTGATTGAAATTAGACAGGATATGCATTGAAATCCGAGCTTAATGGCATATTTATGTAATCGTTTGCAATATCTGTATCATTAATTTAATACTTTTTTTCCCTTTCTCGCTTTCTTTAAAAAAACATATTTAATATTTTGGCAACATCATCGAAATTTTTTAAAAAATATTTTGGAAGCATAACCGACGGTTAAAACTGACTGATTTATAAAATTAAAGAATATTATTAGGAAAAGGTGTACTTTTAGAACTTTCCGTCCATCATCTTAAAGAAAATATTAATTTCAGGTCAATCAATGCTCGGAATTACTTCAAGGCTAATGAATATGTGATTTAATTGAAAATTTTAGAACGCTTTACTCATGGCGAACCAGCTGGTCGCCAAAGGCGGCTAGTAAGAAATATATTAGTATGGAATTAACATCATTGAAATATGAAGATGTCTAAAACGCTAATTAATTGATGATACTATTAGATGGATCAAAATGGTTAAGAGCTAATTATTTGATGCAGTGCTAATTATCTATTAGGTAGATCAAAATTGTTGATAATTTATTATTTGATGATACTCTTAGATAGATAAAAGAGCTTAAGATAGATAATTTTTTTATGATAACTATTAACCCCTTAACGGTCGCATAATTTTACAGAAAATGGTCATAAAAGTGGCTATTTTTTTATTCACGAAAATTATACAAAACTGAGTGTATGTATACAATATTTGCATTCAGTTTTAATTTTTAAGTTCAATTTTACCTTGAAATAAATAAAAAAAAAATGGAAAAGCAAACATTCAGGGTTATTTTGACTGAATGTTAGCTTTCCAACAAAGAGAGAAAATTAAAAAAAAATGTGTTTTAAGCATTCAAACATAATTTTATTGCATTTACACATAATGTAAATAAATACTAGTAATTTTTTTTTTGTGTGTGAGATAAATTTTAAAGCATGAGATGCATATGCCAACATCATAATCAAGACAATAGTACAGAGTTTCCTTTCTGCTGACATCTAGTTTAAAATAAATGAACCATCTCTATAAACATAACAAATAGTCTAGGGCAGCCATCTGGCGTATATATTGAGAAATAAACAGGATTCTGGGCATAAAAAATAGATTGTTTTAATATTTTGGAGCATTACTTTTGAATAGGCCAGCCCGGAAATATCACGGGCGCGAGAAATAGAGGTAGAAATTACACCCCGACATTTCCACGGGAGCGAGAAGGAAGGGATTAATTCAATTAGGTTTTCGGCATCATATATTGAAGTACGACGGCGATGTTAGTAAAATATATTTATTTCATAGTAAGTAAGACGTTAAAAGTATAAAGTAAATTTGGAATAACAAAATCAAACAATGATGCCTCTCAAGCTAAAAGAAACTATACTAAATTATTTGATGGTTTGCTTGCTGCAACACTATTAGGCGCAATAGCTGTAGTGAATTATTTGATTATATAATTGGGTGGATCAAAATGGTTTAGAGCTAATTATTTGATGACTGTATTAAACTGACTATAATGGATAAGATAGCTAATTATGTGATGACACTATTTAAACAAATTGTAATAGCTGAGATAGCTAATTATGATTAAACTGTTAAGCAGATTGTAATTAAAATAATTAATTAAATGATGATATATTAGCTAGATAAAAAGGGCTAAAGTTATTTGATAATATTATTCACTAGATTTAAATGCCTAAAATAGCCATTTATTCACGATATTATTAGGTAGATTAAAATGGCTAATGTAGCTTATGTTGCATGATACTATTAGATAGATCAAAATTATTAAAGAGATAAAAATATATTAAAATCATCATTACTCCGATTTCAATGAGTGCTTGATTTAACAAAAATTGTGATTTCAGCAAGAATAATCAAATTTATTATTTTCTTTAAATGTGCAATACATAAATCATATTATAAAAATATCTAAGTTATACCGGCGTAAGCTTCGAAAAAGAATTAGGCTCGAATATTAATTATAATTAGACTTATATCCAAATTTTAAATATCACCTAGGTAAAACACTCATATTAAAAAAATAAAAGCACAGTGGTCTCTCCAAAATTTTCTTGCATACTTTCAAATGAATTACCATACCAGAGAATGCCTTATGTGGCATTAGCGCATAATAGCTACGATATATTAACTTTTAAAGTTAATTCCACACTTTTTACTGAATTTGCCGCATCATCCTTGGCGAGTTTTTTTAGTGCTTAATCCCTGGCATGTTAATAGTGTCGGAAAATCGAGTTTGTGTTTTAGAAAAAATTTGACACAAAATCTACACTTGTAATCGTAAATACCCATTCCGAATTTCATGTATTTAATTCATTGCGTTTTTGAATTATAGCATTTACATGTTTCTGATTGTAGCAACAGGCAAAACAGACAACCCATAAAGTAAAAGCTCTTTATTCGCGGGGTATACGTTCCATAAATATGCCGCGAATTCAGAAACCGTGAATACGGAATGGTCATTTAAATGGGATTATAAGGGATACGTTCCTAGGTGACAAAATTAAAGAAAAACAAATATATAAAAAAATCATTTTAATTGAAGTTTTTGAACCTTTTCTATTCATTTTTCTTATTCATGTTTCCGGTGGATTATTGTATTCAATTGAGTCGTCCATTCTGTATTCGTATAATTTGCTCCAGTCTTTAATCGTTACAATAAAATGGATAAAATAGTCTTTGAGATCTGCCTTCTTTGCGACAGATTCAAATGAATCTTCGGAATAAAATGAGTAAATTTTCATTTCTTAATCGTTAGTTCTACCTTATTTCTTAGTCAGTTAATTCTACAAATATACTTTATTCATTGAGTAATAAGGTTGCTTTCATTCTGTTTGTTTACACTCTCAAAAACACCAATCGCGGCGAAGGCGGCTTATGTCAAAGTCCTCGGCGATATCATTTAACAACATACTTTAGGCAAAGTTGTAATAAGATCTATTTTACTTTTCTTATTAGTCCATTTGACGGCATTTACAAAGGATATTGGGTTGGGTACCGATTGGAATCCTTTTATTATTATTATGTATGTACTTATTAGATCCGCGATTAAAGAAATTTTTAGCAGCGAATAGAGGAATTGGGTAGCAGTTTTTTAATCCGCGAATAGTGAAAACGCGAAGAAAGAAAGCGCGAATAAGGAGCTTTTACTGTATTTGAATTTGCTCAAAATTTGATAAGTATCTACACTATAGATGTTAAATCTGTATGCCGAATTTTAACAATCTAGCTCTCTTCGTTTTGTAATCGTAATGTTAAATTATATTTGAATAGCAGAACAGACATTTCCTCTGAAAAGATTTTGCTCAAAATTCGATAACAATCTGCAAACCGTATGTAAATACCGTTTGGAGATCTACAAATGTAGAATAAGGACCCTGCACCAAATTTCATCAGTCAAGCTCAAAAAACGTTTTGAGTTATATTTGTCATAGACAGACGGTCGGGCATTTTCCAAAAATATGTTTTCGAACTCTAGGTACAAAACGTCGTGATCCACCAAAATTTGGAGTTCGAATTTTTTGATGATTACTATATTTTCCTTATAATACGTAGGAAGTAAAAATATATCCTTAGAGTTGATTCCATATGGACTTTACTATTACCATAAATTCATAATAAGCATAAAATATTTTGCTCCTTTTTCCTATTATTTTAAAATCCTTAGCGTATTGAAAATTTTGCATGAATAAATGTAAACATAAAAGGAAAAGATTATTCTTATTTATTAAAGAAGAATATTCCATGCATAAAATATGCTAGTATTGAAAATTAGCATTCATGAATTTGTCTGCTTAAATATCTTAACATATTTTAATAATAATTTTGCATTCAAATTTATTGTTTATGCAGTTTTAATCCAGCAGACGATTTGAAACGTACATGTGGCAGCATTGTGTATTTCCTTTTTTATGTATCAAACGATTTTAAATATTTAAAAAAGGTGATTTAGGGTGAGGGAGAGGTTTTGAACGTTAAAGGTAGGGATCATTAAAAAAATATATATATATTGATAATTCTTTTGCTTATTATGTTGTCTTAAAAATATTAGTTATATTTATTTTTTCTACAAACTAGAACCTGAAGAATTACTCTATGCAAATTTGCTGTGTATAGAATAAATTAACTTTAAGAAGTGTAAAAATTTCTTCTGTAAGTTGATTAGTATTACCAAGTTATAAACAAAGAGAATGGTCTCCCCAAAACTTTCTCATATACTTTCTAATATACTGTCAAGTTAGATGAAGCCTAACAAGGCATTGGTGTACTATAGTTACGAAATACTTCCCTATGGTGGGAATTTATCATATTTTATGAATCTATGGTGCCATTCTTGGCGATTAATCCCTAGAATGCGATTAATAGTATCCAAAAATTGAATTTGCGTTTTAGATTAGTATTTCTTTATTGAATGAAACAAAAATGCAACAGAAAATGGCAGTTGTTGTCACAAAATCCCGCACCAGATTCGATATATTTAAATCGTTGCGTATTTCAATTAAGGCATTCCTGAAAGAACAGCCCGATAGACAGGCTACCTGTTGATAGATTTGGTTCACAATTTAACAACGTCTATTCTACAGTAGTTAAATCTGTTCACGGAATTTTATTTATACAGCTCTATTCGTTTCGCAACTATCGCGTGATTTAAGTTTGAACAGCCAGACAGATATACTTCCTCTGAGTGTATTTTCAAAATGTGATAGAACTTTTATTGTTTTTGTTGTTATCAATGTCACTTTATAAGCCCGCCGGTCGACATGTCAGCGATTTAAGCCTGAATGAGCGTCCCTTGTTTTTCAGTAGCGCTAACTAGGGTCAAGAGTGAGACTTAGCTACTTCATGCTTCACATTCGCTTGCACAAACCCTTTTCACAGGGGTGCATATTCATGCTACTCACGGATAGAACACAGAATAACAACCATGCCCGAACCGGGACTCGAACCTGGGACGCCCAGATCAGGGGGAAGAAACTCTACCCCTATGCCAGGACGCCGGCAATAGAACTTTTTAATGGTGTAAACACTATAAACCAAACTTCAACCGTCTAACTCAAAGTATTGTTGATTTGACTTTGTCTCAGATAACCAGACGGACATTTTCTAAAAATATGTTTTTCAAAATCTGGGAGGTATAAATAGTGGAGATTCTTCAAAATCTCGGCTTTGAATTTTTGGACGATTACTATATTTTCTCTGCATAACGTGTACGAGAAATTGAAAATATAATAGAAGATATATTAAAATATATTACTTATGCTTTTACATCTTTTCTTTTTTATGAAATCTTTGATTAATCATTTTATTGTTTTTAGCGCATATATATATATATATATATATATATATATATATATATACAGTCTAATCCGGTTAATTGGACTATCGGGTAATCGGACCAGCCGCTTATTCGGACCGAATCTTAAAGAACCGAAACAAATCCTATGTACATAAGCCTAATATTATTTGCTTATTTGAACCAAAATTCCGTTTAAACGAACCAAAGAACGTGGCAGGGAAGATGAAAAAGAAGCCACAAGTCGCCTGTGTACAGCAGGAAGTCCGAAAGGGAAAAGAACCAGCGAGAGGTGAGCAAGCACTTAGTTTCTTAGAACGGGCAGCTCAGTAGTAAGTTCTTCAAACGTTGACTGAAATTTGATAAGAACTTTTTTTTATTGTGCTTCGCATGTTGTGTATCGTGTAGATCGTTGTAGAAGAATTTGTTAGTAAATTTTTTTTTTCAATGAATAAAGTTCATAAGCAACAGTAGTTCTTGTTTGTATGTTCACCATACGCCATATATATATATATATATATATATATATATATATATATATATGTATGTATGTATATATATATATATATATATATAGATAAATATATATATATATGTATGTATGTATGTGTAAATATTATAATATTCAGCTCACAATGCTAAACACAATGAATTTGTAAAAGATTACAAAATTAAGCCTATAAATTATTTTTTCATCAAATGTATGCTGATAATTAATGCTTATTGCGAAATAAATAAAATTAAGGTATCCGACTACGTTAAAAACACTGATTATCGAATACATTGGTAAATATTTTTTTTGACTGTTATTTCTTATAGTTCAGACATTCCTAGTTTCAAAAATATTTATCTTTTTTAGTAAAAGGAAGACCTGACCTATCATCCAGAGTCAAATATTTTTTTCAGCTAAAATGTATCTTTAACTTTAATATTCTCAAAACTTTATGTTCATAAAAATTCTTCACCGTTAACATGATATCTCAAAAACTAATTGAGGTATTTACATAAAGGTTTCAGCATGTGTTTTAAATAATGTGTGCAATGAAATGAACCAAAAGTTTTATTGTTGGTGAAATACTTTTCCATTTATAGGTGTTTTTAGAAAAATTGTTTTAAATTTATGAAAAAAACTGCATATACCGGGTGGCCAGAAATAAAACACCCCTACTCTGACCTCCCTGGATATCGAACTACTCAGTGTAAAGGCTTGAAAATTTGTGGACATACTATTCAAAAAATGGGGAAACGGATTTCACGAAAAAAAAATTTAGTTCCAGAAATCACCGATAGGTGGCGCTGTACCACTGGACGTATGCTGAAAAGACACAAAAACACGTTTTAAACACATTTTATTTGAAAGTACCAAGCATACATGAAACAAGGACGTTATCGATGCAGGGAATGCTGCTCAATATGGTTCCCTTCCTGAAGATGTAAAATGTGAAGTCTGTGGACAGCTTGTTCAACTGCGGATCGTAACTGGTCATCTGAGATGCTTCTCACATGCAGACTGATACTCTCTTTCAAATCTGCCAAGGTTATCAGACGTTCTCGATAAACAAGGTTTTTTAAGTGTCCCCAAAGCCAAAAATCACACGGATTAAGATCCGGTGAACGAGATGGCCAAGTTGTCGGAAACGCGCGACTGATTATTCTGTCAGTGGTGAAATGTTGGCGAAGAAACTGTTGCACAGGGAGTCCAATGTGTGGAGGTGCTCCATCTTGCATAAAAGTAATGGTGTCAAGGCATTGGCGCTGCTGCAAATGGGGTACAACAAATGTTTCGAGCATCCTTTTGTACCTGTTGGCCGTCACGGTACATGTCTCAAGGCCATTGGAAGTAACCTCTTCGAAAAAGAACGGTCCAAGGATGAATGTGGCTGTGAATCCACACTAGACTGTAACTTTCGGGGAGTGGAGTGGAATCTCTTGGAAGGTACGGGGGTTTGTCGTGTCCCATATGCGACAGTTATGGGTGTTCACTGTTCCACTGAGGTGGAAATGGGCCTCATCGCTCCACAGAATCTGCCACGGCCACGATGCATCCACTTCAACTCTAGCAAGAAATGTCAATGCAAAGGTCAGTCGCATCTCCCTGTCTGTGGCCAGCAATTGTTGATTAGGGCGGATTTTGTACGGGAAACAATGCACCATTTTTCTGAGTACGTTCCACACTGTGCTATAGGGAACACCCAAGTGTCGTGACACTGCACGTGCACTACTGCAGCCTAAAACATTATCCATTGACTGTTCAACAATACCGGTGGCAACATCTTCAACGACATCTGAACGAACCGGTTTGCGTCCTCGACCAGGCTGAACTCCAAGATGTCCAGTTTCCTCGAATCGAGCGATCATTCTCCTGAGAGCTTGTGGAAGCAATGGTCCCTTACGCAAATCCTTAAGTCGGCGAAACTCTCGAAGTGCTGCTGGAGCATTTCCTTTATTCTCGTAAAACAACTTCACAAGCAAAGCGCGTTCTGGCAGCGTGACAGCCATCACTAATAAGAATGACATTCCCCACCTTTTAACTTCTTTTATACCCAGAACGTGGCTTCTAACCATGCTTTATGCAAATTTTTCTGGTTACAGTATGAAATTGCAGTTACAACGGGAGTTCTAGCTTCTTTACTATTTTTATTTTCCATAAGGGGCAGAAAAATTAAAAAGGAAGCATGGAAGCATTCCATTCCGCATAAACATTTTAATTTTTATTATTATTTGTGTCTTTTGATCATAGTTCCAGTTGTGCAGCGCCACCTATCGGTGATTTCAGGAACTAATTTTTTTTTCGTGAAATCCGTTTCCCCATATTTTGAATAGTATGTGTACAAAATTTTGAGCCTTTACACTGAGTAGTTCGATATCCAGGGAGGTCAGAGTAGGGGTGTTTTATTTCTGGCCACCTTGTATATGTAAATTTTTGCCCATTAATTCTTTGCATCACGATATTTTTCTTAAATTTTGATTCATTTCCTTCATCATTATATTTTATGACGTATACAAAGAAAAATAGGCTTGCCGCTTTAGAATTTTGTGTAGAACGTTAACCATTTCGGTTAAATTTTATTAAAATGTATTATACATCTTCCTATTTCTCAAAATATATTATATTTGTAAATACTTTTTTTATATTTATAGCATTTCGTATTATACTTGACAATACATCTAAAAACAGTAGTTTTAAATAGTTTATAAAAATTCAATTTTTCAAAAATATTCCTTCAAACATAGTCGGATACCCTAAGTATAATGACAGCACTTTTATTGGACCGTGGTGATCTAATGGTGAAGTCTGGTTTCCGAAGTCGGTGAGTTTCAAGTTCAAGGCTTGATCGTCGTGTAAGCTGACCTGATGCCTTTTAAATCTGATGTCTTGGGTCAAATGCCCGTTCTCTAGTGTGGTGCGAAAGTTTGGAGTGCCAGTCCTGGTGTCTTCTTCATCATCTGACCACGATTAAAAAATAAGAAGTTCATTCCATAGTAACTTTAGTATTGCTTTAACATGGAACGTTAATATAATGAATTGAACAATATTTATATTATTTTATATACAACATTAGAATAAGATTTTCATTGTTGGCTGTGGTGCTGTGCTCAGTGGCACACTGGTGATGGTGGGTCAAATGCCACTTGGGCATACCAAGCCCGAATGAGCGGAACCCTTTCAATGAAGGCAGAAATGTGTGTATTTCGTTGTTAACGAGCACCGTTAAAGTGAAAGAACGACTTTGCTCGGACACACACGTCACAAACCTTTTTAAGGGGCGGTCGAACTCATTCATCCATCCACAAGTGAGATTTTAGATCCAAGTCAGAGACCGACTCATCCCTGATTCAGAACCCCCAGAAGTATAATTTGTTGAACTTGGAGGAGTTTGCAATCACGACATAATTAAAGTGATCCAACTGCCATTAGCCAACAGGTGACCTTTGGCTGAGACGAGGACAGAACCCGCGACCTTTTGGTTACGAGACTGACACTCTACCAACCAGGATATAGCGGCCACAAAATGTCCACTTTAATGGTCAAACTTCTTGGTGCCCTCCCCTTCTTTACAGGAAATTTGCCAGCAGCTGTTAAAATTTTAATTTTGCTTCAAATTATCTTCAGTAATTTA
The DNA here is from genome assembly GCA_026543055.1 of Argiope trifasciata. Lineage (NCBI taxonomy): Eukaryota > Metazoa > Arthropoda > Arachnida > Araneae > Araneidae > Argiope > Argiope trifasciata. Next base: position 646,989 of record JAPMOQ010030862.1, read on the forward strand.
TTTTTTATTGACTTTCCTTTTGACTTCGGATGCTTGTGAATTTATTTTTTGAAAACAGATCTCAGAAGGAATGTATTCTTTTGTCTAGAATACAAATAAATTCCTCAAAATATATGAAAATATATATACAAATAAATTCCTCAAAATTTATATGCAAATGGGTTTGGAGGGGGGGGTATGAAAGGAAAATTTCGTCGTCGTTTCCACCATTAGGTGATCCGTTCTAATTTTCATTAATCAAAATATATTTTCTCAGGGTGCTAATTTTGCGCAATTTACGCGTAATTAAATTTATGTTAAAATTCACGAAGTCGTCGAAAGTGGTGCTTGCTCTCTCCGCTTACATCTATACTTATAATAAAGCTCAATATGCGTGTGTGTGTTGGCGCTCCACAGGCCAGATCATTGGACCTACAGTTACCAAATTTGGTACATGTATAACTTGGAGGTCGGAAATGTGCACTTCGGAGCCCGGTTTTCAAATTTTTAATTAGAATTTGAATTAATTAAAATTTAAGTGAAATTTCGCCGTTTTTCCGCTATAACTTCCGAAAATATTACCGCGAAAACAGGATTTTTACATCAAATTAAAGATTTTAAAAAACTAGCTTTCTAATGGTATCAGTGTTTTAACATACAACTTAGACTTCTTTTTTAAACGAATTGTTAAAAGAAATGTTTTAACCATATTTTCAACAATATATTTCGGATTAAACATTAAAATTTAATTTACAAGAGCACGTCAAAGGGAAAAAATTAGGTTTAATCACCGTGATGCCATCATTTTGACGGAAGTGCATATTTTTAAAAAATCAACTATTACAGCAAATCAAATCTAAAGAAATGCAACTTTTAGCACGTGACTGGATAAAATAAAATAAAAATAAAATGTGATATTTTCGTTAAAAAATGCAAGGCAAAGGATTCTATGATCGTTTGCAATATTTAAATCATTAATTGAATAAATTATCTTTATTTATACAGGATTGAATTTATACAGGATATGCATTCGAATTCTGGTCCAATGGCCAATTTGTAAAATATTATTAATAGGCATATATATTTTTAATACTATTAATTTGATCTAAATGAAGTAAATAATTACATTTTCTGTAGCTTGAACCAAACAATGCATTGATGAATAATGAGTTTTAGATTTCTTCATACTTTGCTCTGTGAGTTATATTTTACAAAATATTTTTATTAATATTTTAAATAAAAGTTGCTACATCAATCATTCTTCTAAATCAATCCTTAAAACTGACTGGTTTATAAAATTAAAGAATATTACTAGGAAAACGCGTTCTGTTAGAACTTTCCATCCATCATCTTAAAAGAAAGTATTAATTTCAGGCCAATCAATGCCCGGAATTACTTCAAGGTTAATGAATATGTGATTTAAAATTTTAGAACGCATTACTCATGGTGAACCAGCTGGTCGCCAAAGGCGGCTAGTTTCAAATAAATGTTAAAATTTGGAACAAAACATGATTTTTCTTCAAATGATACACATACATTTAAATGATTTCATTTTTATTTATCATTGTATCCTTATATTAATAAAAGAACTTCATATAAACATTAAAATATTTTTTGATGATTTTTTAATCCTCTACTTTTAATCTTTTGTCTCGTCGGATTCTTTAATGTCATATTCTTGTCTGAAATTTATCATTTTATAGCATCTTAATAATTAAATATTTTTATGTATAAGAAAGGAAATCATTAACTAATAATTATAGTTATTTTTTCAAAAACTTTTATTAGTTTATTAATAAATATATTAATAAAAGAACTTCAGATAAACATTGAAATATTTTTTGTTGTTTTTTTAATCCTCTAATCTTAATCTTTTGTCTAGTCGGATTCTTTAATGTAATAATCTTGTCTGAAACTGTCCTTTTATAATATCTTAATAATTAAATATTTTTATTTATAAGAATGTAAAAATCTTTAACTAATAATTATGGTTATTTTTTCAAAAACTTCTATTAGTTTAATCGTCTTATTATGAACTTATATATTTTGTTATAAATATATTAAATACGTTGATTAAAATATGTTGTAATGTGAGATTAAACTGACCAGGTATTTAAAGTCAGACCTCCTGAATTCAATCTGCCTAAATCCTTAAATTGCTAAAATCCACGATTAAGTAAAATTGCTTTTTCACGTGAACAGATGCGGTTAAATTTTTTGTTGTTGTTTTATAACATATTCTGAAATTGCAGACAATATTACATTCGTTTTTGTAATGTGTGCTTAGCGAATGTGCCATTATCTAGGATTACGTAAGATTCCTCTGTTATGAAACAATTCCTCCTACAAGAATAGCCATCAAACTTCTTTGAAGGACATTTTTTGCCCACACTTCTTTTATGGTTTCGCTTTTTTTCTTCTTTTATGGTTCACATATTTGCAGTTTTGTTGAATAGAAAAAATATAACTTTGAGATTGTGGCTTACCAAGAAGTTTTACTTAAGGTATCCGACTACGTTCCAAGGAAAAATTTTGAAAAATTGGATTTTTTAAAAATAATTTAAAACTACGGCTTTTAGATGTATTGTCAATTATGGTACAAAATACTATAAATACAGCAAAATTATTTATAAATATAATATATTTTGAGAAGTAGGAAAATTTGTTGTAAATTTGAATGAAATTTAACCAAAACGGTTAGCATTCTACTCACAATTGTAAAACACCAATGCTATTTTTCTTTGTATACGAGTTTTAGAATACAATAATGCATGAAATGAACCAAAATCTCAGAAAAATGTTGAGATGCAAGAAAGTTATGGGTAAAAATATACGCATATATGCATTTTTTCCATAAATTCACAACTTAATTTTTCTAAAATCACCTATAAATGAAAAAAGTATTTCACCAACAGTAAAACGTTTGGTACATTTCATTGTTTACATGATTTAAAACAAACGCTGAAATGTTCATGTCAATGCCTCTATTAGTTTTTGAGATATCATGTTAATGGTAGTAAATATTTATAAAAATTAAAGTTTTGAAAAAAAAACTGAAGTGAAAGACTGAAAGTTTAGCTGAAAAAATATGTGACCCTGGATGATAGGTCAGGCCTTCCTTTTCCTAAAACAAATCAACTGTTACGGAAAGAAAAAAGTACAAATTAAAAGGAATAACAATTTTTAAAAAATTCACTAATATTGTCGATAAGCAATGTTTTTAACGTAGTCGGATACCTTAATTGGTCTAGGTCTACTCCATGACGACCCCGCCAATCCGAAAGGGTATATGACCTTGAATATTGCCGGGGAGTGAACCATTATTTATTTATTAAAAGGCTTAATCGCTAGAATATGGGCTGTAAATAAGGGCATACATTAAAATTCATTTGACTGAAATAAAATATTTAAATTAAATAATTAACGAACCAATTCTGGGTTCAGGAGACTAAAGTGCTTATAGAAAGCAATGATGATGTCGTGTCCGTGTTTCCACGGAAAGGGGGTGCAGTAGCTTCTGAGGGTAAAGACCCCTGAGCACCCAGAGGGCAGAAGTCTGACTTCTAGCTCAAATGTAGGTGACACACGCATTCGCTTGCACAACCCCTTTTTACATGGGGGCCTCATTCATACACCTAACAGATAGAACACAGAACAATCATGCCCGAACCGGGACTCGAACCCGGGACGCCCTGATCACTAGGAAGACACGCTACCCCTAAGCCAGGACGTCGACTCTAGAAAGCAATAATATATACATGCACAGAAAAAAAATCACAATGCTCAAAGGATGGAAAACAAAATAGATATATTAGTATAATAAACTTATACTGATATATAAACTTATAACTTAAAAGAAATAAGCTTACAACAATATCAAACTATCTTAAATCGTATATCCACCCATTATATAAAAGGAAAAATAGGGTTTAGTTATATTAACGTCCCATTGTAAAGCAACACTAGGGCTATTTGGGGACGGACCTCTTAATTTTCAACCAAAGAAAAATAGGAAAATGACACAAATAGGAGGGGAAAAATACAAAGCATATCTAGAACGACAAACACATTTAAAGAATCATTTATTGAATGTAAATCAAGATCATGGGCAGAAATATACGGTTATAATCCTACGGACAAAACGGTTATAATCCTATAAAACAGAATCTAGAAAATGTACCTGGGGCCGCTGTGGCCTGGTGGTAAGGTCTCGGCTTCGGAACTGGAGGGTTTCAGGGTCGAGACTCGATACCACCGAAGATCCATCGTGTGAGGGGGTCTCTTGCACGCTAAATCTGTCAGGCCAAACGTCCTCCCGTTGGTGTGGTGTGGTGTGGAGAGGGGGGTGCCACTTCAGGTGTCGTCCGCGTCATCTGACCGTGGGTGAAAATGACGAGGTCCGTCCCAAAATAGCCCTCGTGTTGCTTTAAACGGGACGTTAATATAACTAAACTAGTAAAATGTACCAGAGTAATTACAAAAATAAAGAGTCGATTAAAACAAAAAGCTGCAAATAACTTAAGATGCAAATCAGTCATCTTATCATCCTCTGAATTTCCTCACAAATATATCTCGAGACTTCACAAATCTTCTCCATCAACAGCGAAGACTCGGATTTTACTTAATGTAAAGACGGGTTCACACGAGGCTTATTATTGTCCGCAATTGTTGCCTCTCTGCTGTTGTCCCGGCATTGCCCTCGTCTGCACACTTGAGACAACGCGGACAAGGTTTGTTCCGACCAGATAATCATTTGGCATTGTCCCTTTGTGGTCAAGGGGCCGTAGTGGCCTGGTCGTAAGGTCTCGGCTTCGGAACCGAAGGGTTTCAGGTTCGAGGCTTGATTCCACCGAAGAACTGTCGTGATTTAATCGTGTTGCATATTAAATCTGTCAGGCCGAACGTCCTCCCGCTGGTGTGGTGTGGAGAAGGGGATGCCCGTTTAGGTGTCATCCTCGTCATCCGAACCTGCTTCAAAATGACGAGGTCCGTCCCAAAATAGCCCTCGTGTTGCTTTAAAACGGGACGTTAATAAAACTAAAACCATTGTGGTCACGTGATTTTTCGGAAGTAGACGTGATCTACTATTGTGGGCAATAATAAGCCTCGTGTGAACCCACCTTTAGTTTTGAATATGGTCACAAAATTCTGCAAATATTTGTTTGGAATTGTATGAAATATTTATTTTAAGATATGATTTAGTTGGGAAGTGCCAAACGTTACTGTGTTAATCATCCAAGATCTAATTTTACTTTGTCTTCCATTATTTCTCATCTCTTTAGCAAAGCATTTTTACCTTTCGGTATACAAAGAGAAAGCATAATGTTTATAGGAAAAAAAATCGAATTCATGATTTTGTCGAATCTCTAAATTTCAAAACACATTTTTGGCATTAATTCTGTCTGTTTGAGAACATTTTACCTGAAAACCGCTTTCGGCTAGAAATGTTGGAATTCTGTATATAATTTTTCATCGAATTTGTTGATTTCTATCAAGTTTTCAACAAAATCGTAATAGTGCAAGCTTATTTGTTCAGTTGCACGAATATAAGTTAAAACGATTAGTGCAAAACAAAAAGAACTGGAGAGATAAAATTTGGTATACAAATTTATCATTGTGTTGCAGTTACATAACTCTTATCTTCTCTTTTGGATACTAGATGGCGATGCCTGATAGGCTATCCCATGTGTCATCCCATAATGCATTGCTCATTGCGAGTGTAATGAGAATGAGATGTGATACTGTACCGTTAAGCTGCTCGCTTGAATGTCTTGTCTTGGTGTTTGTTCCGTGTGTGAATGTGATTATTAAAGATATGTTCCTGAAAACATAATTCCTGATGCTTCCTGCACAGATCATAATAATCCACATTCCACCACAATAGAAAATGCAAATTTCAAGGAAATTCAGAAACAAATTCATCTGTAGTCTGTAATTTTCAAAACATGTGAACGTGATAACTCAAAAACCGAATAATTTAAACTTACGAAATTTCGCTAGTGATAGTGCGATTAGAATTATAGTTCTGTGTCAATTTTATTTTCCCAATCAGTTGGGGAAAACTTGTCTAAAGTCTAAATTTGAGTTTCGGATATTATGAACCAAATGGTGGGGATTTATCGCGAAAGATCAGTTGATAGATTCTATCAAAATCCCTCCAAACGTCAATATTTCGTAAATATTGCTCGCCAATGCCCTACAAGGGATTTTGTATATTTCAATCCCAACATCCATTCAGAAGAAGTCTGTCTATCTGGTTGTTCGAATATAAGTTAATGTCAAAACTGTAAAAAAAAAAAAAAAAAAAAAGGAGAGTTAGATGAATAAAATTTCTTACACAGATTTAACATCTATAGAGAAAATTCGTACCCAATTTTTAGCTAAATCTATTCAGGAATTAACCGTTTGTAGATGTGTACTTCTAGAAACATATAGACGCGATGACTCATGAACGGAATGACTCAAATATATCAAATTTTGTGTGGGATCCAATTTTGGGTCAAACCCAGCCAGGAGTTACCGTTTGTAGCTCTGTATTTCTAGAAACATATAGACATGATGATTCATAAACGAAATGACTCAAATATATCAAATTTTGTATGGGATTTTGTAACTGTAAGTTTAGTTTCTTTCCAAATTTTTTTTTTTTTTTTTTTTTTTTTTTTCGATAGGTGGGAGAAACCCGTCTAAAAGACAAATTCGATTTTCGGATATTATTAACCGCGTGCTAGTATTAAACTGGAAAAAAATTCTTGCCAAGAATGGCGAAAGATTCAGTAAAAAGACTAAATTATCGACAAATGATAATATTTCGTAAATATTGCATGATATTCTCATATAAAGCGTTCGCTGGAATAAAACTTTTATTAGGGAGTATGCGAGAAATTTTGGAAACCACTTTTGTAGGCTCATTTTATTACGATTTCAGTGAATCAAACAAAACTGTAAGCATTTTTTTAATATTTGCTCCAACAAATTAAATAAAATTTAGCATAATCATTAGTTTGAAATAAAATTTTATACTTTTCTAAAAACGATAATTAAGAATGCTGAAAAATAATAATTATAATAATTTATTTTGAGCTTAAGTTTTAACTATAATAAATGAATAATATCATTCATTGATTGATTGATTTAAATATGTTTACAAGAAACTGTATTTCATCAAGTGGAAAAACATGGTAGCTAAATAAGTTGTTAAAGCTCATAATCCACTTAAAAATGCGCTAAATGATTTTGGGATTCATGTAAAAAATTGTAGTAGATAAATTATTTTAATAAATTGCTTATTAAATTATTCAAAACTAAAAGACAAGAAAACAGAAAATGGCAGCAATGCAAATGCGAATATCCGTTCGGTGTAAAATTAATAAACAAACTAAGCGCATAAATATGTTCTGTGCTCTTGAAAAGTATAAAAAGTAACGCCAGATCTATTAAAATTTATTATTCTCATTTTTTTCTAGTATACAGTGGATTCCGGTTAATCGGACCACATCGGGACGCGATCATTTTGGTCCTAATAACCGGCTGGTCCGATTACACGAACATGCCCTATGTTACAAGACGAGACGTACTATACGTAACATATTAAAATGTCATTATGACCTTTATTGTGCGGCACACGCGAACATACAAACAATAACTACTGTTGCTTATGAACTATATTCATTGAAAAATAAATTTACAAACAAATTCTTCGAAACGATCTACATGATACTCAGCATGCGAAGCACAGTAAAAAAAAGTTCTTATCAAATTCAAGTCAACGTTTGAAGAACTTACTACCGAGCTGCCCGTTCTAAGAAACAAAGTGCTTGCTCACCTCCCACTGGTTCTTTTCCCTTTCGGACTTCCTGCTATACACAGGCGACTTGTGGCTTCTTTTTCATCTTCCCTGCCACGTTCTTTGGTCCGTTTAAACGAAATTTTGGTTCAAATAAGCGAATAATATTAGGCTTATGTACATAGGATTTGTTTCGGTTCTTTGAGATTCGGTCCGAATAAGCGGCTGGTCCGATTATCCGGTGGTTCAATTAACCGGATTCGAGTGTGTGTGTATGTATGTATATAT
>JAPMOQ010030862.1:666443-688557 GCA_026543055.1 Argiope trifasciata
CTTTCCTTTTTTTCCGTTCACCTACTGTAAAAAGAGGTGTGAATATTTCAATCCTGAACTTGAAGTGCAAGCATTCATTTTGTGAACGGTTAAAATATTTTGTTTCCAAATATATGAATGGCCATTATACAGGATGGCCACAAAGTTCTCTCTTAATTGCAAAAAATTATTGTTAAAATTTGGTATTTAGTTGTTTTGATATATCGCCGGTCGGTCTAATGCCACTTGGTCATACCAAACCGAACGAGACTAGCCCTTTCGAATTAAGACAGGAATGTGTGTCTTTCGTTGTTAACGAGCACCGTTAAGGTGAAAGTACGACTTTGCTGGAGCACACTCGACACAACCCTTTTTAAGGGGCAGTCGAACTCAATCATTCATCCGCAAGTCAGAAAAAAGTTGGGGTTTATGTATTTCATAGTTGCATTCTAGAATTGAAATATCAATAATTTTGAGCGATTTAATCACACAGATGAGTGGGTCTAATACCACTTGGTCATACCAAGCTCGAATAAGCCGAACTCTTTCGAATCAAGCCAGAAGTGTACATCTTTCGTTGTTAAGGAGCGCAGTGAAGTTGAAAGTACGACTTTGCTCGAGCACACTCGACATAACCATATTTAGGGGATGGTCAAACTCATTAATCCATCCGCAAGTCAAAAACCGACTCACCCCTGATTCAGTACCCCCAGAGGTATAATTTGTTATGGGAACTTGGACGACTTTGCAGTCTAGACATATTTAACGTGCCCCAACTGCCATTAGCCAACACTGCGGTCTTTGGCCGAGACGAGGACAGAACTCGCTACCTTTCGGTTACGAGATTGACGCTATACCAACCAAGCTACCGCGGCCCCGTTTTGATACACAGACGAGAGGAGAGGTTATAAGACGTAAAATTTAACGTTTTTGTTTGTAAATTTCACTGTGAGCACACTTGGTAGCTTTGACATCATTCCCATTCTCGCCAAGTATTATCTATCAATTCGGCTGTCATGCTCGATATGGCATCCGCGTTCTTAACTTTGAATGCATCAATATGTTTGATTTGCATTGCAAACACGTTGCAATTTATGCAATTCCAAAATTAACAGAGATGACATGAAGTGAAGGATGAAATCAAATACAAGTCTTTATCAACAGAGTTTTAAATCTGAAGCAAACAAATTCGTGAACAAGTTATTTGTCTATCGTCTATTTAAAGCAAGGCGAAAGCGTTTAAAACTACTGATAAAATAACTTCGTAGTGTGTCTCCATCTGTGTTAAATTCTTGATGTGACCCAAAATTCATACGAGGTGCTCTTAGCTACGCAACAAATCTAAAATTAAATACAGCATATTATTAATCAAATGAGTGGGAGTGGTGTCCCTAACACTTTCTCATATTTTCTCTAATAAAGGTGTTATTTTGGAGAATACCTATTAAGGCATTGCGTAAATTTAGCCTTTTTATTGGATCTGTCACGTGATGACGCTTTTTTTCATAATCTATCCCTCGCATACTGTTGATAATACATGAAAATATAATTTATTTTTTAAATGCATTTCTTTTAACGGATACCGAACTTGCACTTGAAACTTTGGCTTGAAATTTCAAGCCAAATTTTATATATAAATTCATTACATTTCCAATTTATCGCGTTTGCATGTTTCTAAAAGACCAGACCGACAACTGATCAACCTGCTGTTAGATTTCGCTTAAAATTTTACGGATGACTACACTGTACATATTACTTGTGAGTGACGAATATTTTTATTTTCAAACTGATCACATTTAGATGAAAATTTGATAGATTATGAATTTAGTTTAAAGATCTAAATTCAAGTTTCAATCGTTTCCAGCTCAGAGTGTTTTTCAGCTATCTTTGTCACAAACAGACAGACTTGTATTTTATTTAAAAAAAGTTTTAAAAAATTGAGTAAGGTCTAGAACAGTGGTGGGGAAACTTTTTTTAAGACATGCCTTTTGTAATAACTAGACGATCGTAGCGGCCAAAGAATAATGCTTAATCGTTAAAAAAATTTATATGTTCTATAAACATATACATATGTATATTATTACATACACTTATTATTTTAATAGTAAAAAAGCAAAAGGTAAGAAAATTATAAGCACAAAATATAAAATGAATTTAGTGTAGTTCTTGATGTGAAGTATTATCACTTTATTTTCTGGTGTCATTACTGGTTGATGGTGCGTGAGAAAAATGAAATTGAGACTGTTTTATCAAAATTTCATCATAGTCTGGTTCCATTTTCGAAGCAGAAATTCTTAAAACTGATGAAAGGTGCTCATCTGTAATTCTGTTTCTTAAAGAAGTTTTCCTAAGTTTCATTGTTGAAAAGATTTGTTCGCATATATAAGATGAGCCGAACATTGTCATTATCTTCATTGCTAACTAATGCTCTTGCGCGGTTGTTTGTTGAGGCAGTGGGAGTTTCGGGGATTACACAAACAATTACTCGAGTCAGAGCGGGTCGTTGAAGATGACTGACTAAGTCGCTAACTAACTGATCTTCGGGCGGCCTCGCTTGTATTTATACCTATCTGCAAGGATTGTTCGGGAATTGGAGTTTTGCTGTTCTTTCGGAAAAACGGAACAATGAATCGAAAATGCGAGAATATCTGGAATTTTCGAGCGAAAAGGAGCCAGCTGTTTGGGTCGGATGGATTTGTCCAAAATACTATTGTGTTTTGAATATCCCCGCAGATAGTTTTTATGCGGGTCGTCACATTACGAAGTAAGAATGCGTTCAAACATTCTCACGATGGCACTCTTAAACGGGCCGGATTAAACCTTTCCGCGGGCCGTAGTTTCCCCATCACTGGTTTAGAACATGAATATTGGTTAAAATCTAGAGATCTTTTTTTTTTTACTATATTTTCTCTGTATTATGTATATGAAAAAACAAAACGTAGAGGGAAAACAATCTTATTAGAAATATTTTCTGCACTCTTTTTCTATCCAATCAGGTATATCATCCTTCTTGTAAAGAAATACTCAGACTACATATGTGTACGCTCATCCGTAATATAGTCCAAAGATCAAAGCTATTCCGATTAATTAAAGTATTATTCCTAAGCCGCATTATACTTCTCATTATTTCTAATTGGTACATTAGCTGTTGGCCTACATTAATAATGGGCGTTTTCTTATGTTTATATCTAATTTGGGACATCATTTGAACCAATTGCATCACAGATGTACTCATATTACAAACGTATTGAGATTTTTTTTTCTTCCTTGTGTATATACGGAGTATACAAAGAGGAAAGACTGTAATAGTTAAAAAATTTGACCTCAAAATGATGACGAATCTTCAAGTTATAGATATCTCTAGGTGTAGGTAATAAATTTTTGGAAATATGTATCTGTGATGTCTTTCTGTCTGTTTGCTTTATCAACAACCCTTTAGTGGGGTCGCGGTTTTGTCGCGGTTCTGTCCTCGTCTGTCGCGGTTCTGTCCTCGTCTGTCGCGGTTCTGTCCGAAAGGTCGCGGGTTCTGTCCTCGTCTTGGCCAAAGACCGCCGTGTTGGCTAATGGCAGTTGGGGCCCGTTAAATATGTCGAGACTGCAAAGTCCTCCAAGTTCCCGTAACAAAACGATACCTCTGGGGGTACTGAATCAGGGATGAGTCGGTCTCTGATTTGGATCTAAATTCCGACTTGCTGATGGATGAATGAGTGTATGAAGGAATTCGACCACCCCTTAAAAAGGGTTGTGTCGTGTGTGTGAGCTAGAAGTCGGACTTCTGCCCTCTAGGTGCTCAGGGGTCTCAGAAGCTACTGCACCCCCTTTCCATGAAAAACACGGGCACGACAACAACAACAACAACAACATCCCTTTATGCTAAACTAAAAAAATGGGGGTTTTTTGTAGATTTTTCTAACATTTCGAACGAAATCCTTTGCACAGGAAATATATCTGTCTACTTGTCCAAGTAAAAAATGAACACGATAACTATGAAACATTAAAAAAAAAAACTAGATGAGTGAAATTTAGTAAACATTTTTTTCTCCATGGTATAAATTTGTGTGATATTTTAAATCAAATCCTTCAAGGGCTTGACCACCGTCTGTACTTTATATGAACACAATAACTCAAAAACGCAATCATTTAGATAACGAATGCATAATTTTTTGTCTGCACCTTATGCAGAATTTTAATATCTAAAGTGTGTATCCTTAATAAATTTTAAATAAAATGTGTCAAAGAATTAACAGTCCGTAATTCACACGCTTATAAACAATATAACTCAAAGTGGCGTTGATTTAAATAAATAAAATTTTGTATATGTTCTTACGACTATAATTCCTTTTCAAATTTTGGTTTCAGTTGATCGCAAAAAGTACCCTAAACAGATACTCAGTTTAGATTCTTAATAGATACTAGGAAATACAAAATGTGCATCGCAGGAGACTGGAAAATAGAGATATGTGATCTTTAGGCATTCATGGTCTAAAACCCACGAATTTATGAAGATAATAAGGGGCCGCGTTTGCTGGTGGAAAGGTTTCTGCTTCTGAGCCGGCAGCTTTCAGGTTCGAAATCCGATTCCATAGTGGAACAGTCTTATAAACTGGTTTGGTGCACTCTAAATTCGTAGGGGCTAAAAGTCTTCCCTTTGGTGTGGCCTGGAATTTTGGAGATGGGCGTGCCAGCTCAAGTGTCGGGTCGGTTTAATGCCACTTGATCATACCAAGCCGAATGACAGTAGCTATTTTGAATGAAGGCAGAAGTGTGGGCCTTTCGTTGCTAAAGGGCACCGTTGAGGTGAAAGTACGACTTTGTTCGAAATGACACGGCATGATCCTTTTTAGGGAAAGGTCGAACTCATTCATCCCTCCACAAATCAGAATTTAGATCCAAATCAGAGACCGACTCCTCCCTGATTTAGAGCCCCCAGAGGTTTTGTTATGGGAACTTGGAGGACTTTGCAGTCTCGACCTATTTAACGTGCCCCCATTGCCATTAGCCAACACGGCGGTCTTTGGCCAAGACGAGGACAGAACCCGCGACCTTCCGGTTACGAGACTGACGCTCTACCAACCAGGTTACCGCGGCCCACTGTATGCATTGAGACGATATATAAACCAGCTTTCTTGCGTTGGTTATTGTTGCTGTATAATTAAAAGCACATTTTAGATTTATTATTAGAGGTTAGATTCGTCATCTAATATTTTGGAGATTTTAATGGATTAATTTTATTATTATGTATATGAAAAACTCGAAATTAAAAAAAATCTTTCTTTTTGGGGGGGACAGACTGTTAAACCTTTCCACAGATCTTTACATATCTTTCATGAATCGAAACGAAACTATTTCGTTGACCTTGGTTGTGATTTAACCTTCAAATGTCATTGAATCAATCATCTAAGTTTAAATAATGTTTTGGTTTTTTTAAAAAAAATCAACAAATTATTGCTAATCGTTGAGTTAACGTTTGGTGATTTTTTAAAAATATTAAAATAAAAAAAAAGTCCTCCAATGATTTTTTTTCTGCATTTTGCTATAAGTGGATAAAAAATTTTTAAAAATCAATCGAAATATTCTAACTGAAATTTTTTGTCTACTCCCAAATAAAATTTTTATCTTCTGTCACACTGAGTACAAATTATGAACTTTGGGCAACGCCTTAAACTCCACCTGTGCTCATATTTTTATTATCAGAATCTGTCACCTGGCTGTTGTTACCTGTTTCCTGTGACAGAGAAGAAAAAACTAAATGAATTTTGGATGCCTTTATGTCAATCGATTCACACTAAACTGTCGTTTTTGAACAATATGGCCCAATTTCATGTATCTAAGTCATTGCATTTTTGAATTATCGTATTTACACGTTTACGAATGTACAAATTACTTTTTAATGCATTTGATTCAAAATTTGATACAAATCTACACCTTAAAGATTAAAACTGTTTATCAAATTTGAACTTTCTAACTCTTATTGTTTTGTAGTTACGTATGCACTTGTATTCGGACATAAATACAGACTTCCGCTCTAGAGATTTGATTTGATAATTTGGTAGAAATCTGCACATTTGATTAAAAAATACATACCAGATTTCATCGGTCTGACCCAAGTTCATTTAAAATAATAGCGTTCACAGCTAAACAAACAGAGCGACAAAGAGGCAAATTTTTAAAAATGTTTATAATTTTTCGTATACATAATATAGAAATAGTATACTAACAATAAAAAAATTCGAGATTTTGACGAATTTCCAAGTTTTGAGAATTCAATAGCCTGACACATTTTTTGGAAAGTGCCTATCTGTCATTCTATGACTAGCTCAAAAATGCTTTGAATTTGACAGATGAAATTTCATATGATATTTACACTAAAATTATAGTAATTAGAGCTATCGCGTTTATATGTTTCTGAAAGCTTTTACGTGTTTTAGTCAGATCCAACAGCGAGTTGATCGATGAATAGTTAACTCGCTGTTGGATCTGGCTAAAAATTTGACAGATATCTACATTATAAATGTTAAGTCTGTGCACTAAATTTTGTCTGTCGAGCTGTCTTCGTTTCGCAGTTATCGTATTAAATTGTGTTCGAACAGGCGAACACACATCTAGATGTAGATCCTCTAGATGTATTGGGTTGTTCGGAAAGTCATTTCGTATTTTTTTGTCAAAATGAAAAGAAATTTTCGTTTAATGAATAAATCATTTATTAAATTATAAAATTGCCATTCTGGTCTAATACCTTTTGCCATATTTTTGGTAGTAACATGATTACACGCTCATAAAAGTTTTGGTCTTTGCTGTAAAAAAAACTGATCGAGGTGGTTTTTGGCCTCCTCATTTGAAGGAAAAATTTTGCAAATCAGTTCTGGTACTGATGTACTGTTAACACATCTTCTCCACACATATTGGCTAATTTATTTCTGGCTTGAACAGCATTTTTACCTTTTATATAGCAAAAAAGAAAAAAAATGACGAAAATGCTGTTTATTGCTCTCCATATTTAAAAGGGCACCATCCAAAAACTACTGCGAAGAATCAGCTGCACTTTTTCACACTCAAGCCTTGCTATATCAGCTCTTAAAACATAAAATGATTTTGCGGTTTAAGTATGAAATTGGGTGCGAAAAATGCAATTAAATCCTTTGTCAGGAAAAAACGAAATTACTTTCCGAACGACCCAATAGTTAGTTCAAAATTTGACTAAAATCTGCACATTTGATGCAAAGATCATGTAAGAAATTTCAGCTGTCTAATTCAATGCGTTTTTGAATTATCTCTGTCACAAACGAATTGACGGATGGTAGGACATTTTCCAAAATTGATTTTTAAAAAATTCTCGAGCTCGAATTTTTTACCGATAACTAAAATTTCTCTACACACATATACGAAAAAATAAGTTTTAAAGCTCTATTTGAATGGTACTTGAGTATTTTATCCGGCGATAATCAGGAATTCGCGAACCAGTATCTCGTAGGAAACTCAGAAAGAAAATTCCTTCTGGGTAAAAATCTTTTAAATAACTCAAGTCACTTCTATCTGAGATTCTTATTAGAAACTTCAAACTCTCTTAACTTCTTTAAGCGACAAAGCGAATCTTCTTGAAGAAACTCAATTTCGTCATTTATTAAAGTTAAAGCTGAAGTTAAATTAACGTAATTAAAAGAAATTAGGTAAGTAAAGTTAGTTAAAACTTATTTTCGGTTTAATTATTAAACTTACTAGTCACCGTTTTAAAAATCGATAAAACCTTAACTTGCAAGATTAATTTACTTTTAACGACATCGCTATTTTTTGTTTTTAACCATTTTTATCAATCAAAATACTTAGAACTTCTTTAACTCCATTCTTAAGGTATCCGACTACGTTAAAAATACTGGTTATCGAACATGTTGATGATTTTTATTGTAATTATTATTATTTATTGTATTTCAGACTTTTCTCTTTCCAAAACAGTTTATATTTTCTAAGAAAAGGAAGGCCTGACCTATCATCCAGGGTCTCAGATATTTTACAATTAAATCTGTCTTTGACTTCAATTTTGTCAAAACTTTAATTTTTATAAGAATTCTCCAATGTTAACATGATATCGCAAAAAACTAATAGAGGTATTTACATAAAAAATTCAGCGAGTATTTTAATTAATATGGACAATGAATTGAACCAAAAGTTTTATTGTTGGTGAAATACTTTTTCATTTATTGGTGTTTTTAGAAAAATTGAGTTGTACATTTAGAGAAAAAATGCATACAGACGTAATTTTTTACCCACTGCATCTCAAAATGGGTTTTGGTTCATTTCATTCATCATTATTCATCATTATATTCTATAATTTGTGTGCAAAGAAAAGTGGGATTGTTGCATCACATTTTTGTGTAGAGTGTTAACCGTTTTGGTTAAATTTCATTAAAATTTACAACAAATTTTCATATTTCTAAAACTATATAATATTTTCAAATAATTTTTTTTGTATTTGTAGCTTTTATAATTGACAATACATCTAAAAACTATAAATAGTTTCTGAAAAACCCAAAAACAATTGCTGAAAAATCCAATTTTTCAAAAAATTTCCTTCGAACGTAGTCGGATACTTTAAGGTATCCGACCACGTTTAAAGAATTCTTTATCGACTGCATTGGCGAATTTTTTAAAAATTGTTATTTCTTGTAATTCAGATTTTTCTCTTTTCAAAACAGTTTATCTTTTCTGGGAAAAGGAAGGCCTGACCTACCATCCAGGGTCACATATTTTTAAGCTAAAATTTTTCTTTCACTTCAGTATTTTCAAAACTTTAATTTTAATAAAAATCCTGCACCGTTAACATGATATCTCAAAAACTAATGGGAATATTTACATAAAAATGTCATCATATATGGAAAATGAAATGAACCAAAATTTTTATTGTTGGTGAAATACTTTTTCATTTATAGGTGATTTTAGAAAAATTAAGTTGTGAATTTATGGAGAAAAGGCATATATACGTATATGTTTACCCATAACTTCTTTGCAGTTCAAGATTTTTCTTAGATTTTGGTTCATTTCATGCATCACTATATTCTGTAACTTCTGTGCAAAGAAAAATAGGATTTACTGCATTACAATTCAGGGTAGAATGTTAACCGTTTTGAATAAATTTAATTAAATTTTACAAAAAAAAAATTCTTATTTTTCAAAAGATATTATATTTATAAATAATTTATTTTGTATTTATAGTATTTCGTATCATAACTGACAATACATCTAAAAACCGCAATTTTCAATAATTTTTAAAAAGTCCAATTAAAAAAAAAATTCCTTCGAATGCAGTCGGATACATGAGGCTACAATGTTTTTAAAAAAACATCATTTTTCTCAAAGAATTCTCCCATTTTTTTTTTTCATTACTCTCCGCAAAATGGTGGAGATATCGCTTTTTTACAAGCGAGTTTTTGTCTGCAATCGGCAAAGAAATAGGCTAAGCAGCCCACACTTTATTTTTGTTGGTCTTAAAATAACTCTTTTTCTCCGAGTCTTTATCGTTCTGTTGAACCCGCAGTCTGCTTTTTAGCAGGGAGTGTCGAATTACTTTTGCCCAACCCATTCGGATATCGTTTGAAGTGGGCATTAAAGTATCCGACTACGTTGTAAACACTTGTTATCGATTACTTAGGCTGATTTTTTTATATTGTAATTTCTTATAGTTTAGACTTTTCTCTTTTCGAAATAGTTTATTTTATCTAGGAAAAGGAAGGCATAATCTATCATCCAGAGGAATTTTGAGCAAACATTTTTCAGTTAAAATTTGTCTTCAACTTGAATTTTTAAAATTAATTTTTTTTAATTAATTAAAAAGCTAAAATTTGTCCTCAACTTTAACATTGGTTATCGACCACATTGGCGATTTTCTTTGATATTGCTTTTTCTTATAGTTTAAACTTTTCTGTTTACGAAATAGTTTATTTTTGTCTAGGAAAATTAAGGTATAACTAATCATCCAGGGGAATTTTGAGCAAAACATTTTCATCTAAAATTTGTCAACTTTAATTTTAAAAATTAAAATTTGTTTTATTTTTTAAATTTAAATTAAAAAGCTAAAAGTTGTCTTCAACTTTAACACTGGTTATCGACCACATTGGCTGATTTTTTTATATTGTTATTTCTTATAGTTTATACTTTCCTCTTTCCGAAATAGTTTATTTGTTTCTAGGAAAAGCAGGGTATAACTAATCATCCTGGGGAACTTTGAGTAAAACATATTTTTCAGCTAAAATTTGTCTTCAATTTTAATTTTAAAAATTAAATTTTTTTTTTAAATTTAAATTAAAAAGCTAAAATTTGTCTTCAACTTTAACATTGGTTATCGACCACATAGGTTGATTTTTTATATTGTTATTTCTTATAGTTTATACTCTTCTGTTTTCGAAATAGTTTATTTTTTCTTGGAAAAGGAAGACATAACCCAACATCCAGAGGAATTTTAAGCAAAACATTTTTCAGCCAAAATTAATCTTTAACTTCAATTTTCATAAAAATTCTCTACTGTCAACATTATATCTCAAAAAATTATTAAGTATTTACATAAAAAAATTCACCATGTGTTTTCAGTAATATGGGCAATGAAATGAACCACACGGTTTTTTGTTGCTGAAATACTTTTTCATTTATAGGTGATTTTAGAAAAATTTAGTTGTTAATTTATGAAAAAAAAAACTGCATATATACGTATATTTTTAGCCATTATTTCTTTGCATCTCAATATTTTTCTCGTATTTTGGTTCATTATTATATTCTATAATTTGTGTGCGAAGAAAAATAGGATTGCTACATTGCAATCTTGTGTAGAATGTTATTCGTTTCGATTAAATTTCATTAAAATTTACTACAAAATTTCCTATTTCACAAAATATTTTATATTTTCATTTTTTTTTTTTTGTATTTATAGTGTTTATAATTGACAATACATCGAAAAATCATAATTAAGTCCAATTTTTCAAAGAATTTTCCTTCGAACTTAGTCGAATACCTCAGGGAGAATTTTCAAATTCTGACAAACAAATTGCGGCGTTTTTTTTTTTCTTTCTTTTTTCTTTTCTCCCCCCTACTCTTATAGCGTCTGAGAGAAATCGGGTACAAGTAGCCGTCCGCAGTTATCTCGCACACGCCAGAATAAAATTATTCTTCGGCCATCTTCATACATAAACACTAGAGACCTTGAATGAGACTGCCTTAAGTGCTCAGATTCTTTTTACCTCTTGATATTCCAAATTGAAATAAAATAATATATTCGTCAAAGAAGTCAGAAACGAATTTTTTTCGAATCTGCATGTTTTCAGTTAGTTTTCATGTTTTCATGTCAAGCTCAAAAAATATATTTTTGGAAAATATCTAAAAAAAAACGATAACTCAAAAACGTTTTGAATTAGAGAGATGAAATTTGGTATATGGAAGTGGCATCAAATTTTAGATTTATGTCAAATTTTGATTCAGTTCTGCACAGAAGACGTCTATCTGTCAAACTGCCCGAATATAAATTAACACGATGATTGCAAAACCAAGAGAGATAAATCGATAAAAATTGGTACATAAATTTAGTATTAATGATGTAGGCAATTATCGAAATTCGAGTCAAATGCTATCGCCTATCGATCTGTGCTTTTAAAACGCGTAAATGCGAAAAGCTCAGTGACTTAAATACATGAAATTTGCTTCGTTTTTGTGTTTGCAAGTGTAGCTAAGTATAAATTTTTTTGTTTTAATTCCTTGAGAAACACACGTCTAAAATACAAATTCGATTTTAATATACTATTAATTGCATGCTGGCCATTAATCTCTAAATAAATCGCTAAGGATGGTATGGTAGACAGTAACAATGCTTAATTGATGCCAAAAGTTGATGGTTTCATGATTAAGGCCTTATCACACGGCAAAATATCTTCGGCACTTTCCGTCAGCAAACGACAGCGAAATTGACGTCACTTCAAGGTTTCACATGATTGGTTGAATTTCGTTTGCGTACAATATTTCCGACGACATTGTCGAACTGGTTAGAAAAAGTTGTCGATTATGAAACTTGCTTGACCGGTATTTGAGGGTAGAAACGGAAAAATGCTGGCGAAATTTCATCGTGTGATAAGGCCTTTACTTGTATGCCATTGCCTTCAAGGCTTTTTCTTGGACAACACTTACAAAACAGAAAATTTTGGTGTGATTACTCTTGAAAAGTTTTTACATTGTTTGAAATCAGAATTTGGCATTGAACTACAAATTACATAACAAGATCACATATTTCATTTCATGTATTTATGCATATTTGAGTATTCATGTTTATATGCCTGCGAATAGACGGACATACCAATGGTCAGTCCCTTGATGGATTTATTTCAGAATTTGATACTGATCTGCATTAGAGATGCTAAAAGGATGTATCAAATTTTATTCATCTTGTTATTTATACTCTTTATTACTTATATTTGGTTAACTAGATCTTTTTTAATAGATTTCATTAAAAATTGAATAGAAATTTGTAAATTTTAATATAGAAACGTCTTTCCAATTTCATCTGTCTAGTTAAAAAAAATTTTGAGTCATTGTAACCACAGGTAGATATATATGTCTGTATAAGAATATGTCTAAAAGTTGGAGATTTGTTGAAATTTCAAAATGATGAAATTTGAGACACGATTTTAGTATTTAAAATGTAGATTTGTATCAAATTTTAAATCCTACTTGTCAAAAGATTTACCGTCCATCAGGTTACTGATTCAAACGGCTAAGTACGCAATAGCTTAGATAAATAAATTTTACTTAACATTTGCAATATTAATAAAATATTATTTTGTGCAAAATTCCAGTTGCAATATTTTGATTTTAAAAAAATGCATACTTACTATTCTTTGTTATGCTTTGATGAATAAAACGCACATTGAAATTAAAAATCTGAGTAGTTGTACGCTTGAATACTTTCCTATGATCCAAAATTTTATGTAGAGAAGAATAACACATTTATGAAAGAATATGCGAAAAAATTTCGGGAATATAATTTCCACTGCTTTTATAATTTTCTTTCATTTATTCTTTTTTAATTTAGGTGTTTTACGACGCATTTCTGGAGTGCATAATAATCTATATCTTCTGTTTTTTTTTTTCTATTATGCCTAAAAAAATTTTTCGAATGGTTTTTTTGTTGCTATGACAAAAGTTTAGTTATTGAAACTTTCAAGTCCCCAGGAAATTCACTAATTGCATGTTTTGTTGTTCGGATTTTGCCTTATGCACTCCGATGATTCTTTTTAATATTTTATATTTGTTCCAACTTCTTACTCGTTCAAGTAAGTTATCAGTGAAGCGAAACATTTTATTCTTTCATTTTATAATTTTCAACTGTAATGATTAAAAAAATCCATTATGATAAATCATTATTTAAAAAAAGAGAACAAAATCTGTTTTGTGCCGAAAACTAACAATGACCGCAATTTTCTTTTGTTTGAGAAGCAAAAACAATAAAAAAAATCACATTCTTTCCTGAGAGTCTGAATAAGGAAGATAACAAATGATATTGTAGTGGCAGTATAACAACGTTTCCATAATTGTATTTTTCTCCTAATTTTTTGCATCCAAGGTCAAAATAGGTTATGTAATTCCTGCGGCTCGTTTTTTTTTTAATGCAACAGTTACAATTGTATGAAATTTATTCTTTTCGTTTATTTCAGAGTAATTCTTTTTCTTTCTTTTATCTAAGTTTTTGAAAATGTTATTTGTTTAAGCTTTTGAAAAATCGTTTGGCGTTTCTTGATTGTTAAAATAATAATAATATGTTTTATCGTTTGTAACTGTGACTGTTCCATCTACTAGCTGAAACACGTTTGAAGCAAAACCAGAAATTTTTGCCTCTTTTAATAACGGTTCATAACGTTTTCGAAATAAATAGAACTATTCACAGATGCGATTTTAGAATAAATTTTTAGATTGTGTGCCTCAATTCACAATTTAATCCGATTTTTAATCAAAATGATTCATTAAATTTAACACTCTTCATTACGTTGTGAATTATATCAGATATTACTCGTCTCATCACAATATCAGATATTTTTAATCAAATATATTATAAACTTAAGATGATGGAATGAAATTTTAATTCTATATATAATTGTTTTAATATTTTTTTCCAACAGTTGTTTCGAACTTTTATATCCACCTTAAACAGTATTTTTTTATCAAATTTCAAGAAAAATTCTATTCAAAGAAAGTCCGTCTCCTCTGATATAAGTCAACACGGTATTTACAAACTGGAGAGAGGCTATATGGATAAAATTCTGTACGCATATTTAAAATCCATAGTGTAAACACTTGACATATTTTGAGCCAAATTCAACTACGAGTTGTCGTTCTGTCGGTCTGTACTTTCAGAAACGAGTAAATGAGGTAGTTAAAAAACGCTGTTATTTAAATATATCCAATTTGATGTGAGATTCTGTGACCTCAGGTGTACTTTTGTATCAAGTTTTTATTTCAACCAATTGCGAAAAACGTGTCTAAAATACATATTCGATTTTTGGTTATTATGAACCGCATACCATGGATTAATCTCCAAATAACTCACCAAAGATCTCACGATAAATTCAGAAAAAAGGCTAAAATGGTGGCAAAAAGTATTTTTTAATTATTGCTTGGCATTGCCGTGTAAGACGTTCTCTGACATGACAAATTTATTGGAGAGTATGCGAGAAAGTTTTGTGAGGACCACTCCGTCTGGTTTTCTATACAGACTAGTTTCTCTTTGTAACAAATGAAAACAACATTTAAATTATTTCCCATTAACTTACGAGGAAAGCTAACAATCGCTCATTATAGACTATCAAGAACTTAAATGGTAGAACATTCCAAAGTTGTCCTTGACCTTGTAGAAGGAATTTATAAAATTAGGTTTAGGCGAAGACAGATATAATCGTATATCTGAAGCTTATCGTCAAACTCATTCCAATATTTGCCTGTAAAAACGTATGAGTCGAAATTATTGGTCTTCCATATAAGTTCTGCGTTTGTAAAGGGTATTGTATATAAATATTTTTTTAGTTGTAGCTGCATTTGCGCTCACTAAATACAATGATTGATTTTTAAAATTTTAGTTTTTAAACTTGTTTGAATTGAAAATAGTTTTTAGTTTCCGATTCCAATTTTAGTTTCATTTCCGTAATTAGTGTCATTTTTGTTTCGTTTACATAACTTTATTAATTATATTAATTTAGATTTGTTTCTTTAATTGGTTCTATTTCATTTACTTTTAATTTTGTGAACTTTTTGCGTTTAATTCCGAATTAAATTTTAATTTCGCTTTCGATTTGATAAGTTTCGTTTAAATTTTTGTTGACCAGGAAATGGGTTTTAATATCACTATTCAATAAAACAGATGATTTTTGATCACTTCATCGATTGTCTCAAAGATAATAGCCCAATCAGCTTTCAGTATTTCTCAAGATTGGTAGGTCAAAGATTGTGAAAATGTTGATTGTTCTAAACTTTTCTATTTAAAACTTCATAAATCGGTCACACTTGATAGCAGAAGATAGAAACGTACATGTATTTATTTAAAAATTGAAGTGTCAAGAAAATTTCGCAGAATATGTTTCCTTTGGACCAACCGACTATTTGAAATTTAGACTAAATAATTTTGCGAAGTTTATTTATAGACCGAAAAAAAATATTCTTATTCACATCATAATTATCCTTGAGATATTATGTAAATCTATTAATAAATTATATTCTATAGTGCTCAAAAGATTTAAATGCTGCGGAACACTGTTTTCATTGCTATATTTCTCAAAAAAGGTTTGATTTCAATAAAAAAAATGAATGATGATAGTTTAATAACTAAATCTTTAATTTAAAGTAGAAATTTTATGAGCTCTGACAGAAAATTAGAGAGATATATAGTACATTATGTCTCAATATTTTTATGAGTGAATAACATGTCTATCAAAATTGAAGCTAAAAATATTTTGACGGAAAAATTTATAGAACGATAAGTTAAGTTACATAGCATATTTAATTGAAAATTTTAACGATCATTAATATTGGCGAACCGGCTAGTCGCCAAAGGCGTCTAATAGTATATAAGTATAAACTATATAAGTTGCTTTTCGTTCTCCATGTTACGAGGCACAAAACATTCACATTTAGGATTCTACAAGCAAAATGCATGTCTTTGAGCAAGGTATACTTACAAGTGTGTATACAAGTGGAGGGGAACACCCCCCTGGTGTTTAGTAGGGAGGGAGACAGTTATCCCCAACGAGCAATTAGGTATTAAATTATACACATTTTGGTTTTGTTACACAGCTGAGAAATCATCCGAATTCAATAATCAGTTGGATAAAACTTTGCTTTCTTATTAATCTTTTCCGAAAAATAAATTTATGCTCTAATATTAATTTCTTAGATTTTCCTACCACCTGTGTATTTCTCTAATTAAAAGAATACAATTATGCAGATGGAGACTCACGATCGGAGATGTAATTATTTACGTAGTCATCTTTAGGTTTCTCGGCAACAGGTGGTACTTCGCAATAGTTTTATATTAGTATTCCAGTCGACTTATTCGCAACCATTGTGTTGATAGATTATATTATATATGCCACGCTAACGTCTGAACGCTTCGGTTAGCTATTATTTTCCTCATTCGTTGTAAAAAAACATAATTCATTTGAAATGCGTTTTTAATACTAACGAAAATCAATATATGTATATTATGTTTCACACGTTTATAAAAGTATATTAATTAATTAATATTAAAAGTGTATAATTACTTTCAATGCTATTTTTAATATATATTGTGAATCTTAAGCAAGGTTGTGAACGACAGGGCTTTTTTCAATTCCTACTATTAGTTCACTTTCCATACATAAATATATGTTTAAATTTTCAATCGTTAATAAAATACTTTTTATTCATCCACTAAAGTTCAATTACATTTTTTTAAACTTGCAGTGGATGACATTCGATGTTAATATTATTTCCCCTCCCCCCCCAAATATTAATTCATTTATTACATTTGATTGATTTTTAATACTTCAAATAATATTTGGGGAAAACCCCGGCTTATAATGAAAACTGAAATCAACAGATAGTAGCCCCATCTGTAAATGCAAGGAATTCAGTATTTTAAACGTGATGACGAAGAATGTGAGTTCAATTCTTAAAAAAATCAATTATTTTTCGAAACTTATAATTTTTTTTATAATTATTTAGTGAAAAGTAGCTAAATAAAAGTTTTCTTGGCGCTATGAATTGTAGTTTTTTTTAAAAACCGCTTTTAAAACACAAATTCATATTTCGAGTACCATTAGCATATTGACAGGGATATCGCCAAAGAAACTTGCCAAGGATTACTCGATACATTCAGTAATAATACTTAATTCTAAATTCATGCCAAAAATTAATCTATCACATGCATCGTACGACAAACCATATAAGGTTTTTGGAATAACACCTTTATTAGAGAATTTGGGGAATATTGTTAGATAATTGGGGAAACCACTTCCACATTTTGTTTGGTTTTTTGGTAACTGAAATCAATTTAGTTACACAACTACAATTTTAGTAACTATATCACACGCCAGATTTCATTTACCTTCGCTTCTCCATTTTTCAGTTTCATCTTTATATGCTTGAGAATGTATTGATTGACATATAGCGAGCCCTTCAATAGATTTGTTTCGACATTGGAGGAAAATCTATATTTTAGATGCTGAAATTGCGTAGCAAATTTAATTTTTTAAAATTTGTATGTTTTTGAGTTATTTCGTTTACTAGCATGAAATGTTACAGACATACACATGATCATTACATTCATTGATTTAATTCAAAATTAGGTACAGATCTTAAGGTGCTAAATTTGTGCACCAAATTTTAATTATCTGGCTCTTTACATTCTGAATGTATTGTGTTTCATTGTATGACGACACATTTGACTACTTCTGAATGGATTTCAGTCAAAATTTGATAGAAATCTACAGCAAATCAAATTCATTCGTCTAGTTTAAAATATTTCTGAATTATCATGTTCACAGACAGACAGACTGACATAATTTCAAAGGTTTTTTTTAATCATTCAGATAGGTCTGAAACATAGAGATTTCTAGAAAAATTTTGAATTTGAATTTTTTGGCGATTTCCATAATTTTCTATATTTTGCATACAAAAAAAGGTCATTTTAAATTTACTGCTTTCAAAAAGATTTGTTGCAGTAGCATTAAATTTTTAATTTTCAAAATCTTATATTAAAATTTTAATTATATGACTTTTAATTTATTTCTATATCGTTTTCCATCAGTCACTTGAAAGGCGTATAAACGATAGTGTTATTTTTATACTGCGGTTCTATGTAATTATGATAAACCTACGCTTGAATGTTCGTTTTTAGAACACAACTGACACCTGTTCCACCTGCTTAATAATTAAAACAATCCAACTTCCCAGCTGCAGGCATGCTATCGAATTCTTATTATTTATTTAACCAACTTTGATTACTTTTTCTTTTTAACAGGTGTTATTTTACATAATCGTTTCATTAAAATAGTCTAACGCAGTGATACGGCATAAAATCCATATTTAGAAAACATTAATTCAGAATCATATTTTTTTCTGTGTCAGTAAAGGAATAATTGTCCTCTGCATCAGCTATTCTCTAGGTTATTGTGTCATAAATAACATTTCTCCCGAAGGTAGCATTCTTCTCTCGTGCCATTTATGTCTGGGACAGCCAGACATATCGAGATTTGCTCTCGTTTTTCAGGTTTTTCCTAATGATACAGGTAACGGATTTCCCAAAGATTTGTGTTCCGGCCCGACATTCGATGGTTTCTTTTCCTTTGTAACTCTCACCGCTTGATGATGTGTCCACTTCCCCCCACCTCCTCTGGTTTTGGTACGATCCTGTTGCTACGGGAACATTAATTTGGGAAGAATGGCAGCGGAGATACTGTTGCGTGAAGTGAGACGAAAAATACAAATGATGTGAAGGTTGCGCTTTTAAAATACAATAAGATCATCCTGCAGGAAATTGATGCTGAAGATAGTGAATGGTGGGCGTGTGTCTCTATTGCGTAATAAAATCTTTACCGACTAGCAGGCAGGGATATTAAACCTCTTGAAAGATCCTGAACTTCATATTCAGGACGCATATCATATAAGTATTTTCGACTTTTATTATTGGGTGCGGCAGAAAAATTCGGATAAAATGATTGCATCGTAGAATAAAAGTTAACTAATTTCTTTTAAATTTGTGTTCATTTATTTTTAGCTCTACTTCAGTTATAAAATATTTTATTATATATTTTTTAATTTACTTGTTGTGTTTTGACTTTTTTTCAGTCTGAACCACTTAACTGACTTTTTTTTTTTTTTACTATCTAATTTGATATCTTCTATTTTGGGAATATCTTCTTATTTTGATTCAAATGGAAATCCATTGAATACTTGACTTATCTATGCATTCGGAGTAATTTTAATATTGGATTATAATTTTACTTAGAACACTCAAAATTTGATAAATCGATGTATATATGGCATACGGGCAAGCCATATTACTGACTCTCCGTTTGAGGCACTCGGAAATAAATGTTAAATGACCGGACAGCCGTTCCAACAACACTGGCGGGAATTATGGTTAAGTCCTGAGGGCCATCACCGGCCATGGTACAACCCTCTGGGTAGGAAGTACGTCGCTTCATCAATGGAAAGAGCTAGATCCACCCCCTTTATTATACACACCGAGTTGGTGAGATCCAACCACCATGCCGGAAGCATCTCATCCCCGATTACAAAATGCCTCCCCCGAGGTGTGGCATACAGGTAAAACAAAAACAGGTAGCAAAATATCTGCTATTTTAGTTACTTAAATAAGGAGAATAACAGTGAGAAGCCGTTCGTTTGACTAGGCAAGCAGTGTCTAATGTAATTTGCCGTTCCAAAGATATTGACAATAATGGTTAGCGTCCTGGAAGTGGACAAAAATGTATGGTGAACCCTTTCAATAACTATAAAGCCACCAAAAACGCGAAATCCGAGGTTTTCCATGAGCAAGAGGGCTCGTGAAATGGGAATAAATGGCCGATCAGTGTGGCGAATTGCAAAAACAAAGCTTGGACTAAAGCTTTATAAGAACCAAAAGGCTAAGTTCATCATTGAAGGAAACAAACTCGTGCGGCTCCAAAGATGCCGAAAACTTTAGGGGTCGGCCGCAAGTCTGGGCTGGGAGAAATTTGGTTTCACTAATGAGAAATTCTTTACCATTCAACAAGATCATAACTCCCAGAACGATAGGAGGCCGCGGTGGCCTGGTGATAAGGTATCGGCTTCGGAACCGGAAGGTTTCAGCTTCGAAACTCGATTCCACCAAAGAACCGTCGTGTAAGGGGGTCTCTTGCACGTTAAATCCGTCAAGCCAAACGTCCCACTGGTGTGGTGTGGAGACAGGGGGTATCAGCTCACTTGTCATCTGATCGTGGTTCAAAATGACGAGGTCCGTCCCAAAATAGCTCTAGTGTTGCTTTACAACGGGACGTTAATATAACTAAACTAAAACTAAACAAATCCAGAACGATAGGATCTAGTCTGTAGACGCCCCAAACATCCTGAAAATCTTTGAACAATGCAAAAATCCAAAATCAGTCATGGTTTGGAGAGGAATTTGATCAAGAGGCAAAACACCTCTTGTTTTTGTCGATGAGGGCTCTAAAATAAACCAGAAAGTACATCAGCGGCACATTTCTGACGTTATTGCATTTTCTTGGGTCAAAAAGCCTAGTCCTTGGATAATGTAAACTGGACGCTTCAGCAAGACTCTCCAGCAGTTCACAAGCCCAAAAAATTGCAAGAGTGGTGCAAGGCGAATTTCCGGTAATGATATCATGTGGGCAATGGGAAAAATATTCGCCGAATCTTAACTCCCTGGTTTACAACATGTGGTTTATTTTGGAGGCGAGGGTTTACACTAAACCACACAAAAATTTGAATCATCTAGAGCAGAGGTGTCCAAACTTTTCGCGGCACGGGCCGGATCGAAATTAGATCCATGTTATACGGGCCACATGTATATACAAATTGAAAAATATCATTATGAGTAAAGTAGCATTAAATACTATTAATTAATACTTTTTTATTGTAACTTGAAAATACAAAATACTAAACAAACAAAGTATAATTATATAATTATTTTATACTAGACGCCTTTGGCGACCAGCTGGTTCGCCAAGAGTAAGGGGTCTAAAATTTTCAATTAAATACTTATGTGCCTTGCTCTCTTTATAATTTCTCTGCCAGATATACTTAAACTTCGAAAGTCACGTAACACTGATTTACTAAATTAATGATATAGATCTTGCAAACGATCATAGAAACCATTGTCTTGTATTTCTTTTTTAGAAAACATGACATTTAATATTTATTTAATTTCATCCAATCACGTGGTGAATGTTACATTTTTTTTTTCGATTAAATTTGCAGTCATAGTTAATTTATTTTTTAATTTGAACTTCTGTCAGTATGATTTCAACAGAGCTAATAAAAGCTATTTTTTCCCCTTTGCTCGTTCATTATTTATTTTAGAAAATGTCACATATTATATTTCTCTTATTTTATCCAGTCACGTGCTAAAAGTTGCATTTCTTTAGATTTAATTTGCAATGATAGTTGTTTTTTTTAGTTTGAACTTCCGTCAATAGGATGGCAACACGCTGATAAAACCTAATTTTTCCCCCTTGACGTGCTCGTGCAGATTAAATTTTATTGTTTTGTCCGAAATATATTGTTGTAAAACATGGTTAAAATATTTCTTTAAAAATTCGTTAAAAATAGAAGCTTCAGTTATACATTAAAACACTGATACCATTAGAAAGCTAATTTTTTAATCTTTAAATTGATGTAAAAATCATGTTTGTGCGATAATATTTTCGGAAGTTATAGCAGAAAATCGTTGAAATTTCGCTTAAATTTTAATTAATTCAAATTCTAATTAAAAATTCGAAAAAAGGGCTCCGAGGTGCACATTCCCGACCTCCAAGGTATACATGTACCAAATTTGGTAGCTGTAGGTCCAACAGTCTGGTCTGTAGAGCGCCAACACACACACACACACACACACACACACACACACACACACATTGAG
>JAPMOQ010030862.1:688657-699967 GCA_026543055.1 Argiope trifasciata
TAGTTGGGATCAAAATTTGTTACACCAATCATAAGCAATGACTGCAAGTGATCATCAGATAGATGTGCTCTATATTTTGATTTGAGATATTTCATTCGAGAAAAAGTTTGTTTGCACACGTAAGTAGTCCCAAACATTGAAATGAATTTACGAGCAAATTTCTTCAAAGTTGGAAACTCTTTTGCATCCAAATATTTATAAAAATCTATTAAGTTTCCTTCCCTGTATTTGTCCTTGATTTGTTCGTTTGCTTGAAGATTAATAGCAAGAGATAGACAAGAGATTGTGTTTGGTCAAGTACAACAACTCCGTTTTGTTGGCCACGTAGTTTTTCGATATACCTTTATGAGAATGAAAAGGTTTGGGCGAAATCATCGTTATGTTTTAAAACCCTCCGCGGGCCGGATAAAATCACTTGGCGGGCCGGGTTTGGCCCGCGGGCCGTAGTTTGGACACCTCTGATCTAGAGCAATCGCTTCGGTTAGAATGGGATAGATTAAAGATAGAAGACTTGCGGTCTATTGCTGAAAATTTTAATAAGCGTTTGCGTCTCTGCAGCGCTGCAAAAGTCAGCCACTTAGAAGCTAAATAAATTTATTTATTAGCAAAAGCCTATTCTTCTTATTTCTTAATTTATTTTGTTGATTAATTTATTTTGAATAAAGTTATATTAAAAAGGGTTTTTGCGAGTTTTTATGCCACATCCTGTACAAGTACAGACCGTTAGGAATTGTAGTATTTAAATACTTAATCTTTAACTCTAATTTGTCATTCCAAAAATCCTTGGGGGCCGCGGTGGCTTGGTAGTAAGGTCTCGACTCCGGAATCGGAGGGTTTCAGGTTCGAAACTCGATTCCACCGACGAACCGTCATGTAAGAGTCTCTTGCATATTAAATAAACTTCTTCCGCTGCTGTGGTTTTAATGGGGAGAGGGGCTGCCACCTCAGGTGTCGTCTTGACCGTGGTTCAAAATTACGAGGTTAGGCCCAAAACAACCCCAGTGTTGCTTTAGAACGGGACGTTAAAATAACTTAACTAAACTAAATAAAACAAAAATTCCTTCTCAGTTAACAATGCCGAATTGTCAAAGATTCAAAATAGGCAGTTACCGAGGGGGACTATTATTTCGATATTCTTTTTTTCTTTCTGAGCGTATATATACATATAATGAAGTGAACACATTCCACTAACTGATAATCACCAGTCTAATAATTTAACTTGGAATTTATTATTGATTCCTGAATTCTACTTCCTGATTAAAGTGACAATCGAAATTTATAAGGCAGCGCAAGAAGTTGGATTATTAATGCTCTTTCTACCATTCATTTAACTGTTCGTTACACAATGCGAGTCCACACGCTTCATAGGCACGGTGCGATGAATCTGCTGACGCCTGCATCCATGAAAACAATCCGTTTGTTTTTGAAATCCATTCATTGGATATTTACGGCCGCTTCATCTACCGCCGAGTTTCGGATCTAGAGGCGGAATAATAGGGGAATAAAATATTCATCGTCTTTCTCACTTGCTATTTTATCGTTCGCTTTATCGTAACAATTCAAGGACGAGGTAATATGGATTTTCTGCTAAGAGCGCGAGAACTAGTCAATAAATATGGAAAGGTGAGGTATTCAGACGGATTTTTAGAATTTAGAACTGGAAATTTTTTATTCTCTTTGAGTATTCCAGTAATGTACGTTCCAGTTTAGTATAGTATCCGGTTTTAAGACAAACTGAAGTGCTGTTTTAAGAGGAATTTCATTATTTTGGACAAAATAAATTGATACCTGAGATGGAGTTCAAAGGATAACTGGATAATTCAAAGACGCCATAAATTATATATGTTAAATTTATTATTTAATTTTGAGAAAATAATTGTAGTTTTTTTTCCAACCTTTGAATTGAATCCTTTGTAAAAATAGTCGTTCAAAATATGCATTCATTGTTCTGGTGTTTATATATTAACCACACCCAAACAGTTAATAGTCAAAACTTACCCTCTAGTTGGCTGATTCGTAGCTTTTGTTCGCCAATATTGTAAAGGTATATTTTTTGAAAGTATGCTAGAAAGTTTTTTGAAGATCAACCATACTGGTTTTTTATCCTTTCTCTTACGCGTAGTATACAGAAAATATAGAAATTTGTCAAAAAAATGCAAATTCGAGATTTGACGAATCTCCACGTTAAACATTCCTCAGTACAAAAACCTTTTTTTTTTTTTTTTTTTTTTTTTTTGAAAATGGCCATATGTTTCTGTTTGTGAACAAGAAAACTAAAAAAATCTTTCAGCTAAGCGGATGAAGCTGTGCACGCTTCAAATTTGTAAAATTCTATCAAATGTTGATTAAAACCCGTTTAGAGTAAATCTGTTTGTCCGGATGTTCGAATATAAGTTAATATGACAACTATAAAACAAAGAGATCTAGAAAAATAAAAACCGATACACACATTAAGTATCTATAATCTAAACATCTGTCCAACTTTGAACAAAATTTGATGAGGATTGACCGTTTGTCGGCATGTACTTTGAGGAACATATAAATGCGATAACACAAAAGACACAATGGGTTAAATATATGTAATACTAGCCGCATTTGGCGACCAACCGGTTCACCATGAGTAATGCGTTCTAAAATTTTCAATTAAATCACATATTCATTAGCTTTGAAGTAATTCCGGTCATTGATTGGCCTGAAATTTATATTTTCTTTAAGATGATGGACTGAAAGCTCTGGAAGAACGCGTTTTCCTAATAATATTCTTTAATTTTATAAATCAGTCAGTTTTAATTATTGATTTAGAAGGCTGATTGATGTTGCAAATTTTATTTAAAGTATTAATAAAAATATTTTGTAAAATATGGCTCACAGAGCAAAGTATGAAGAAATCTAAAACTCATTATTCATAAATGCATTGTTTGACTCAAGCTACATAAAATGTAATTATTTACTTCATTTAGATCAAATTAATATTATTAAACAATATATGTGCGTATTAATAATATTTTACAAATTGGCCATTGAGCCGGAATTTGAATGCATATCCTGAATAAATTCAATCCTGTATAAATAAAGATAATTTTATTCTATTAATGATTTAGATATTGCAAACGATCATAGAATAGTTTGCCTTTCATTTTTTAAAGAAAATATCACATTTTATATTTCTTTTATTTTATCCAGTCACGTGCTGAAAGTTGGATTTCTTTAGATTTATTTGCGACTAGCCGCCTTTGGCGACCAGCTGGTTCGCCATGAATAATACGTTCGATAATTTTTAATTAAGTCACATATACATTAGCCTTGAAAGAATTCCGGGTATTGATTAGCCTGAAATTAAAAATGTTTTTTTCCGTGATGTTTCAATATTAAATGTGTATTTTTAAAGAAAGCGAAAAAGCAAAAAAAAATCTTGAATGAATGATATAGATGTTGCAAACGATTAAAGAAACCTTGGCTTTGCATTTATTTTTTTAGAAACTATCACATTTTATAATGGGAAAAAATTATTGAATTAATGATACAGATATTGCAAATGATTATAGAAATATGCCATCAAGTCGGGATTTCAATGCATATCCTGTCTAAATTCAATCAGGTTTACCATAAATAAAGAAGATTTGTTGAATAAATGATTTAGATATTGCAAACGATTATTTATTTTTTTAGAAAATATCACATTTTATGTTTCTTTTATTTTATCCAGTCACGTGCTAAAAGTATCATTTCTTTAGACTTAATTTTCGATGATAGTTTTTTTTATTATTTGAACTTCCGTCATTGTTTTCTTTTATTTTATCCAGTCACGTGCTCAAAAAAACATAGTTAAAATATTTCTTTAAAAATTCGTTAAAAATAGAGGCTTAAGTTATACATTAAAACTCTGATACCATCAGAAAGATAATTTTTTTATCTTTAAATTGATGTTAAAATCATGTTTGTGCGATAATATTTTCAGAAGTTATAGCGGAAAAACGTCGAAATTTCGCTTAAATTTTAATTAATTCAAATTCTAATTAAAAATTCCAAAAAAGGGCTCTGAGGTGCACATTCCGAACCTCCAAGGTATACATGTACCAAATTTGGTAGTTGTAGGTCCAACGGTCTGGCCTGTAGAGCGCCAACACACACGCGCACACACACATTGAACTTTATTATAAGTATAGATATCCGATGAGAATTGACCGTTTGTCGACATGTACTTTCAGGAACATATAAATGCGATAACACAAAAAACACAATGGGTTAAATGCATACAATATATCCGATGAGGATTGACCATTTGCTGGCATGTACTTTCAGACACATAAATGCGATGACACAAAAAACAAAGTGGGTTAAATATATATTGAACAAAATTCGATGAGGATTGAGTATTTGTCGGCATGTTCTATCAGGAATATCTAAATGCTATAACACAAAAAACACAATGGGTTAAATATCTATTGTAACAACAAATTTAATGGAGTTTTGTAACAACAAATATATATGTATATATATTTAAAATTTTTGATCTCAATCGGCTGAGAAAAACTCTTCTAAAACACAAATTCGATTTCCGAATACTACTAACCGCATGCCAGGACTTAAAAGCCATATACCTCGCCATGGATGATACGATAGATTCAATAAAAGTGCTGATTTCACTCCGAAAATTGACATTTTGTAGCTATTGCATGATAATGTTAATGCATAATAAGTTTATTATAAAGTATGCGAGAATGTTTTGGGGAGACCATTCCCCGTGGTATAGACAAGCACACAAACATGTTGCTAAATTATTAAGTACTTGCTACGATGCTTCCAGATACAAATTCGCGTTTCCTTTAATTTGTTTTGTTAATTGATATCAAATAACCAATTTCAAAGCATCGCCTTCCCACGTGATCCGAAACATCGGTGACAAGAAAACGTCCTTCACAAAGTCATTCGTTAAAACAGAGCAGGAAGATAATGAAGAACTTATCTTTCCTCGCCGTAGATAATGGATCATCACTTATATAGAGCTTAATGACTGCGTTGAGCGTTATCTGCATTCATGGAATATCCCACATTGCTCCGACGTGCCGTGCATACCGATTATGTTTTTGCACGTGGCCGTCATATGGTGAATGAAATGGCTTATTTTTTTATCAAATCATCGCCAGCAACTATATAACGGTATTAAAAGCTTAATTTTTTTCGGCGAATCAAACCTGCAATTTGGAGAGCTGCGTAGATTCAATAAGTAAGTCATTTCGCATTGGTTAAAATAATATTGATTAATTAATTGATATTCGGCGCGTTGTTGCCGCTAAAAAAATTGTATTAAGTCCAATCAATCCATAATTTGGCAATGTTTTATCGAAATAGGATGAACGGTACGATATAAAATATGAACAAACAAATATTCGTTTTTATATATTAGATTTGTGTATTCTTTTAAAATTGTAAAACTTGGTGCTCTTTCAGAATGGTAATGAAAGAAACTATTTATTGTATCTTGAGATTCGTTTAATATTCGTTCAGAATTCTCAAATTTAATTTTTGAAAATATGATAAAAATATTTTTTCAAAAAATTGATTAGACATAGAAAATATATTTATGTCATAAACTCGTTAATATACTTGAAAATATAATTTTTAGAAATTAAGATGGTGCAAAATTATTTGTACTATAATATTTTTGTTAGTTACTGCGAAAACTGCTAAAATTTAATTAAAATTAAAAAACCCCTGGGTTGGTCTCCCCAAAACTTTCTATAATCTGTAATCAGGTTGTTACTTTTGAGAATGACTTGCATGACATTTTCGTTCTATAGCCACAAAATACTAACCTTTAACTTGAATTTAGCATTTCTACAGAATCTATTGTCTCTTCGGCGAGTTATTTGGAGATTAATCCTTATTAAATAGATGCGTTTGAGATTCGATTTTTTTTTTATAATTTTAGATAATTGTACTATTCCTATAACCATCTTGTAGGTCTAAACAATAAGCTGACCAAGTTTCATCACAACGGGTGAATAGTTCAAAACGGTATAAGAGACATACAGACAAGCATTCATTTTTATTTATATAGACTATATATCAGTAGTTCTCAACCATTATGCCACGGCATTTTAGTGTGACGCCAAATTTTAGAAATGTATAAAGAAAACATTTTAATGCTTTTAATTATTACGAGCCGCCTTTGGGTTACCAGTTGGTTCACCAGGAGTAATGCGTTCTAAAATTTTCAATTAAATACTTAAGTGCTTTGCTCTCTTTATAACTTCTCAGCCAAATATATTTAAACTTCTATAGTCAAGTAATTCATATTATTATAGAAGCCTTACGATTATTTGCATTACATATATCACTGATTCGCAATAAGCTGTCATGAAATTATGTCGAAAATATTACATTTTATATTTGTTCCATGACATTACGCTTCTTTTTGATCACATTTTATATTTCTTTTATTTTATCCAGTCACGTGGTAAAAGTTGCATTTCTTTAGATTTAATTTGCAATGATAGTTATTTTTTTAATTTGAATTTCCGTCAATAGGATGGCAACACGCTGATGAAACCTAATTTTTTCCCCCTTGACGTTCTCGTGCAGATTAAATTTTATTGTTTTGTCCGAAATATATTGTTGAAAAATAGTTAGTAAAATATTTCTATAATATATAAAATATATATATAATATATAAAATATTTATATATTTATATAATAAAATATTTCTTTAAAAGTTCGTTAAAAATAGAAGCTTTAGTTATACTTTAAAACACTGATACCAATAGAAAGCTAATTTTTTTTTATCTTATCTTATTTTAAATTGATGTAAAAATCATGTTTGTGCGATCATATTTTCGGAAGTTATAGCGGAAAAACGTCGAAATTTCGCTTAAATTTTAATTCAAATTCTAATTAAAAATTCGAAAAAAGGGCTCCGAGGTGCACATTCCCAAGCTCCAAGGTATACATATACCAAATTTGGTAGCTGTAGGTCCAACGGTCTGGTCTGTAGAGCGCCAACACACACACACATACACACATTGAGCTTTATTATAAGTATAATAGATTATGAGTAAATTCTGTTTAAATTAAAGAAAAGTACACTGGAGAAAAAAACTTGTTTTTACGAAATCTTTAACGTTAAATTAATTTAATCGAAATCAAATGCAGTCAATATTCCTAGTAAGTCTCCAAAGCCGGCTAATTCACAATGGCAATAAAAAAGCTTTTTGAGTAGCTCATTGATTTAATTGCACGAAGTCTCCTTGATGTTTTTTCAATGATGTTTTTTATTGATTCGTATTTTGTCTCGGGAAAATCCTTGGAAAAGTTTTCTGCTAATCCCCAGCTTAATGTTTTCTAAAAGGATTTACAGAATCGAAAATAGAAGCATTCGATTATCGCCGGAAGTCAAGTTTAAAGAATGCTTATATTCGGAATGCAGTAGAATCGCTTTGCTTTCAGAGTGTAAGCCCTGCGGATTACTGTGATAGTAATTCCAGGTAATTCTTTTGGTTAAAACTGTTATTTGTTTAAAGACTTCGAAAAGTAAAAGAAAGATTTATCCAAAAGTAAATGATGAATGAAGCTGGATCACATGCATTGAGTAAGTTTAGTTTAATGGCTAAAATGACGCACTGCTTGAAAGGAATTATTTTTAAATTTTTAATAATAGTTCACAATAATAAGAAACGAATGTTTATTTACTAATAACAAAGAAGATTGACTGTTACAGTACAGCAGTTACACACACCATCACAGTCCTTTACATCAGTATCATTGAAATTCTGTGGGTCATATTCGAAACAGCGATCCAAAAACAGAAGATAAAATAAAGGATAGAAAGATTTATTCAAAAGTAAACGAAAGATTTATTCAAAAGTAAAAGAAAGATTTATTCAAAAGTAAAAGTCAGATTTATTCAAAAGTAAAAGTCAGATTTATTCAAAAGTAAAAGAAAGATTTATTCAAAAGTGATTGATGAATGAAGTCGGATCACATCCTTTGAGTAAGTTTAGTTTATTGTTTAAAATCGCGCACTGCTTGAAAGAAATTATTCTTATAATTTTTAATAATAATAATACACAATAATAAGAAACGAATGTTTATTTACTAATAACACAGAAGAATGACTGTTATTGTACAGCAGTTACACACACCATCACAGTCCTCTACGTCAATATCATAGAAATTTTGTGGGTCATATTCAAAACAGCGGTCCAAAAACACAAAATTAGAAACAAAACCCATTTAAGTCAAGTGTTGATAGAAGAATACGATAGAATATCTTCACATACCACCAAAAGTTGGTCCAATAGGTACCACTACGTATAGAGGCCATTATAAAAGCCAAAAGACGTGCAACTAAATATTGATACTTCTTTTCTGTGTGAAATATTACAAAAATTTTATTGGTATAATCTTAATTTTTTGAGGCAATAATCTGCATTTATTTATTTAAAATGTTTTTGAAACTTTTCAATTTAGAAGTTTTTCGTTGATTGCTCTTTAGTTTTACTTTAAATTAAATAACTTGTTATGTGTCAAAATAAAAACTTGTTTGCACTTATCAGTAATGTGTTATTTATATTGAAAATCAGATTTATCAAGTAAAATCGAGGTGTACTCTCAATTGTTTGAGCCACTGTATATGTTTACCTTCTAACAAAGCAGGCCATTTAACCTAAACTGATTTTACACTATTATTCAGACCGAAGTTTATAAGTTTTAATAAATTGAAAATCAAACGATATTTTAAACTTCTTTCCCCGCTATAATTTCACAAAATATTAACGCACGAAAATAATTTTTGCTCCATTTAAAAAATTAATTTAAACGATATTTTTGACGAAACCATTTTAATTGCTGATTTTATCTTGATTTTGGCAATTTTTAAAAAATATATTTATGCTCAATGTGCAATTTATACTTTTCATTGTTGCTTTGTAATTCTGACTACTTTTATTTTATCGCTAAATATTTAATCGCATTTTTTTTATTTATTCTTAAAAATTTGATTCGTTTATAAAAATAAGCAGAGAAGGTATTA
The DNA here is from genome assembly GCA_026543055.1 of Argiope trifasciata. Lineage (NCBI taxonomy): Eukaryota > Metazoa > Arthropoda > Arachnida > Araneae > Araneidae > Argiope > Argiope trifasciata. The sequence continues at coordinate 697,689 of JAPMOQ010030862.1, forward strand.
AATATGCCAGGAAATTTACATAATATGTTGAATGATTGAACATATTATTGTTTAATTTTTTTATCAGTGGGTTTCCGAAATTTTTTTTCAACGGACTAAAACGAAAATTTAGCACAGAGTTACAGTTGCAGCAATGAAATCATACTTCAATTTTTATAAATTTGCCATTTGGTTTTTAATTTTTATACTTTTATATATTTATGAAATTACTAACCGACAATCAACCTATTGTTGGATTTTATTTAAAATTTGATAGACATCTGTACTTCATGTATCGAATCTTATCTAGCTCTCTTCGTTTAGTAGCTATCGTATATTCGAACTGGCAGACAGACGAATTTTTTTTAACAGATTTTGCACAAAATTTGATAGAAAATTGCAAATAATGTAAAGAACCTTATAAAAAATTTCAACCGTCTAACTCAAAGCATTTTTGAGTTGTCTTTGTCATAGAGAGAAGAATGGACATTTCCCAAAAATGTGTTTTTCCCAAAAATGTTCAAGGAGGTCTTAAACTTGAAGATTCCTTAAAATTTCAAGTTTGAATTTTTTTACGGTACTGTACATTCTCTATTTTATGTATATGATAAAGTAAAAAGACCGCTCAAAATTAATTATGGACTTTGTATAATGAACTGATAATTAGTACAGAAGGCATTTGCTGTTACCATGCCAAATCCTGATCGTCTTGATTTTTTTACATTACTATACATTCTCTATTTTATGTATATGAGAAAGTAAAAAAAAAATGCTCAAAATTTATTATGGGTTTTGTATAATGAACTGATAATTAGTATGGAAGACATTTGCTATTGCCATACCAAATCCTGATCGTCTTGATTTTTTTACGGTACTGAACATTCTCGATATTATGTATATGAGAAAGTAAAAAGAACGTTCAAAATTTATTATCGACTTTGTATAATGAACTGATAATTAGAATGGAAAATAGTTGCTGTGTCCATGCCACATCCTGAACGTCTTGATTTTTTACAGTACTATACATTCTCTATATTATGTATATGAGAAGGTTAAAAGAACTTGATTTTTTTTTACGGTGCTGTATATTCTCCAAATTATGTATATGAAAAAGTAAAAAGAACGCTCAAAATTTGTTATGGGCTTTGCATAATGAACTAATAATTAGAATGGAAAATAGTTGCTGTGACCATGCCAAATCCTGAACTTCTGTATGGATGTGATGAATGCGCGAAGTACTCCACCTTTTCATTCATGTAATTCGAACATTGTTTATGGGGAGGCTAAATTAAATCAAGATCAAGGTGCCCAAACGAGCTTCACAAACATTTAGTTGCTCGTGTGCTGGGTTCTAAAATAAAAGTTCCCTTCTCTTGCTTCTTCGCCCTTCAAAAATCTCGAGTGCCCTACACGAATCTCCTCTGAGCAAAGGTCGTTTGCCTCTATGGGAGATTTTAAACATTTTGGAACTTTCAAACTTTTTGAATTTTGTATTGAATGCTAGAGATTGTGAGTTTCTTGAAAATACAAGCTTTCCGATTGAATGGGTTGTTACATATCGCCCATGTAAATTTGCGTTTAGGACGGAGAGGAATTGGATTTTTTTGCTCAACACCTGATCGTTCTTATAAAGTAAGTTGTTTATTCCAGTTGTATTTAATGGAATTTAATGGCAAAATTTGAATTTTGCATTCATTTTTTTATAAATATATTTTGTCATCAATTTCGAAAAATTGTGATGAAGTCATCTGCGCTGTTTTAGTGACGAGCATTAATACAAAATTTAAATCTTGTGTTTACTGCTCGCAATATTATTAAGTTTTTCTAATTAAAATATTTGTTATTTTTTTACCTTTATTTTCTTATGTGGTTTGATTCCGGTTCTTACATAAAAAATATAAAAGCACTTTTTATAGTTCCTAAATATTGTCTAATTAATAGAATTTGAAATAATGCTGAAATATGAATCAATTATCTTTAAAATCATTATGTTCAAATGCATTGAATTTAAAGTAATCTAGTGGAACAAATTCAATAAAGTGACTTCGAATTTCAACTTTATTGAACATTTTATTTATTGAACAACAACTTATTATCAGCATCACCCTTTTCAGCTTATAATGTCAATGCAAGACACAAAAACAGTGCTTGTATTGATTAAAATAGTTATTTATATGTTTTTCAATAATATAACTTTAGTTCACTGTTTAATTGTAATTTGTTTACTATATTCAAAACCATGGCTTTTGCGCCAGAAAAAAATCAAAATTTATTAGATAATTTTTAGTTTTTGATTAGCT
>JAPMOQ010030907.1:0-14688 GCA_026543055.1 Argiope trifasciata
TTTAGCCATCTTATAATGAGGTGGTTCCTGGAGAGAAGGATTCTTCCCGCCGGCTATAAAACTGTCTTCCCTCGATAAATGAAGTCTGGAGTAGAACCGTGAAATTCCTGGCAGCTATAAATCAACTCTCTTTGCACCGACGACAGCCACTTAGGTTGCGGAGCAACAGTTTTTCTGGAAAATAACCGATGGAACTGGCCTTCTCAAAACTGTCTCGCATATTTTCTAATAAAGTTGTTTTCCTAGCGAATGAGTTACATGGCACTGGCATACAACAATGACAAAATATTGTCATTTAGTGTAAGTTTAAGATTATTATTAATTATGTCGTGTGATCATTGATGAGATTTTTGACGATAAATTCTTGCCATGCTGTTAAAGCTATCTATCTTATCTGAAAAACTAATTTGTAAACTTTTAACTTAAACTTTTAGATCTGTTTTTTCCTACCGTTTGAAATAGAAATATGAAACCGAATTACACGTGCATTTATAAAACTGCTTATCAAATTTGATGTATTTAAATCATCGCATTCCTGAGTTATCTCGTTTACAAGCTTGTGAAAGTATAGACCGATAAATCAATCCTTTGTTGGATTAGAAAAAAGTTTGCAGGTGTAAAATTTTTTATGCATAATCTGTATACCGAATTTTATTCCTTAGTTTTTCTTAATTTTGTATTTACCTTGTCAGTCGATAATCGTAAAACTAGAGACCTTGACTTTTTCAGAACGGATATTCTTCAAATGTGACAGAAATTCTGTAAATTTAATTTAGTGTAAAAAATTTTATCCGTTTAACTATGAGTCTCTTTGGTTTACATTTCAAACTTGTTTAATATAATTATCATGGAAAAAAATGTGGACTTAAATATTCCAGAAATACATTTACCAAATTCAAGAAGTTCTTAAATCTGAGGAATCATTATAACGAATTCGAATCTTTAAATGATTAAAATTTTTTTTCCCTATTTCTTATTCGAGAAAGTAAAAACAATTAACTTGACCACGGGATCTGGTTTTAAATGTCAAACTTGTTCTCCTAAAATGTTTTAGATATGTTTTTTTAAATATTTTTGGAGTGGGGCCATTAAATATTTGTTATTAAAATTAGTTAATTTCGTTATTTTTCAAAGAAGTATTTTTACTAATCAATTCCTCTCTATAATATTATATTACCATACTGAGTTAAAAAAATAATCATTCCAAAATATCAATTGATAAATATTTGAAAGTAAGACTTTATTTTTTTCAAAACTTTCACTGCTTTCAAAAGCCTTACAAACAGTTACTTTTCGATAGAATGAGACTTTCAGCAGTTCTTAAAAGCTTGCGTGATTATCTGTTAATCTAAAAATATATAAAACATTAACTTAGGAAGAGCACTTATTGTTTTTATTGCTTATTGCTGAATGGCAGAAGTTATAGGGAAGGAAATTACAATATGAACTTTTCAGTCTTCTTAACTGAATACTTTTGCAGCAAAACATAATTCAAAGTTTCGTTAATTACTGGAGCAGCAAAATATTACTAGCAATATTTTGGATATTTCTGATTTTACCCTTCAATATGATTTTGTAAACATAATTTTTGCAGTAGATTATTATACCTGAAAATGCTTTTTTTTCCTTTTTTTACAGTAGCACTCCGTCTTTCATAAAATAAACATGCAAGTCGCCATTGTACGTACCATCATAAATATTATTTCTACACTTCCCGAAATATATATTTTTATATTTTTTAATACATGAACATAATTAATTTCTAAATGTAAAATTATTAATAAAATAGCCCACAAGGATGACTTTGAAAGAACAGATTCACAAATTAATGGAATTTTGTAATACAGCAAATGGTGACAAAAAGGAAAAATGTCACATACCCTCATGTGTAGATTATTGATCATCAATTCTTGAACGAAATATTGTGTAGAAACTTTTAAGTCAATTTTACCTTTATTGAGATTATATGTTATTGGACCATGTTTAGAATACATTCAGAGTCAAACTGACTTTTCTTGCTCTTTCAACTTCACATAGTGAAAGGATTAAAATACATATGCAAAACATTAGATCTTAAAGTCTGTTAAAGTGGGTTTTCTCTAATAACTAAACTTTTGGATTTGAAAACATGCTATTAATATTTTCTTCCATCTTCTTTAATAGTGGGTGAACTTAAAAATATAAGGAGAACGTCACAGTTGTTTATTTTGATGGTAGATATTAATCTTCCAGATACGAGAAAAAAGGAGGAAAAAGGTTTTTTTTTCATTAAAATAAAGTTTTAAAGAAATATCTTGTATTTTCTATAAAGAAGAAAAGAAAGAACAAAAGCATCCATCAGTTTCTCTGAAATATGACGCACAATATTCTGTGTATTTAATGTAAGATTTTAAGAGCATAAATATAAAGGAAGGAACGTAAAGAAATCTTAAAAAAAGAGTAAAGAAGATTCTAAAAATCTTAGCATGATAAATGCTCGAGACTTGATTCATATATCTTGAATGTATCAGTCATTACATAGTGTAATAAAGTATTACGTCATCAAGAAAAAATACGAATAAGAAAATAAACAAAATTAGATCCTGAATATGTTAAAGCATTTGTTAGTAATAAGTTAACTTAATTTTGGTTAGTTTCACGATAACTATACTACTCTACAGTAGGTCGCGGTAACCTGGTTGATAGAGCGTCAGTCTCGCAACTGAAGTGTAGTGAATTCTGTCCTTGTCTCTGTCAAAGATCGCCGTGTTTTCTAATAGTAGTCGGGGTACGTTAAATGTATCCTGACTGCAAAGTCCTCCAAGTTCCCATAACGAATTATACCTCTTGGGGGGACTGAATTAGGGATGCGTCGGTCTCTGATTGGGATCTAAATTCTGACTTGCAGATGGACGAATGAGTGTATGAATGAGTTCAAACGCCCTCTAAAAAGGGTTGTATCTTGTGTGTTTGAGCAAAGTCATACTTTCCCTTTAACAGTGCTCGTTAGCAAAGAAAGGCTCACACATCTGCCTTAATTCGAAAGAGCTCCGCTCATTCGGGCTTCTTATGACCAAGTGGTGTTAGACTCACCACCACCACAAACTATACTTTCTAATAATTCCTAATTTTCCTGTTTTATCGTTCATAGTTCTGAAAGTAAAAGCAATGCATGCTACCAAATTATGATGAAAAGTAATTCTGAAATAATTATTAAAACAAAGAAAATTTGAATCATTCTGCAACAACTAGTGAGAATATTTCTGAGATTTAACAGCAGTAAAAATAACCTCCTATTTTAATTTCCACATTCTTTCATTTCCAATTACGATGGCGATGTAACTTGTTGTAATATTTTCTAATACAATACCTATTAGTTGCTAATAGTCTTTATTCATTTTTATCGCTTTGCATTAGATTACAAAGCATTGAAATATGAATAAACAGTGAGATCGCCCGTCGTCACAGAAACAGTTTAGTTTAGTTTAGTTTACTTTAATTAACTTCCCGTTTAAAGCAACACGAGGGCTATTTTGGGACGGACCTCGTCATTTTGAACCAAGATCAGATGACGAGGATGATACCTGAACTGGCACCTCCCTCTCCACACCACATCAGCGGAAGAACGTTTGGCCTGTCAGATTTAATGTGCAAGAGACCCCCTCACACGACGGTTCTTTGGTGGAGTCGAGTCTCGAACCTAAAACCCTCCGGTTCCGAAGCCGAAACCTTACCACCAGGCCAACGCGCCCCTTCCACAGAAACAGATGAACTTAAAAGTGAAAATAATAAACGCCCTTTGAGAAATATTAAAAATGTCGAAACATTTTCCTTTCACTTTGACTTTCGTGTTCAGATATTAGTCATTTGAGAATTAAGGGAACACTTAAGAAAAATTCTGTTGAAACTGAAATAATTTACTCTGAACAATATAACTAGATCATAATAACTCTTAACTAATCACTTTTGGATTAAATTTTTTCTCCCTTAAACAGATAAATTGACATAGATTTCTACTTAATTCCATACCATTGAGAAATGTCTGAAATTCCATATTATTCATCATTTAGAATGAAAAAAGAACAATAATTATTTTCTCCAAAAATAGGTACTTAATATATACGAGATTAATTTTCTGTGTTCTTATTGATATAACTTTATTTAATAACAATTAAATGTTATTATTAGCTCACAAAATTTTTTTAAAAAAATTTTTGTTAAAAGAATTACTTCTCCGAAATAATTTACCCAAACTGAGGTGATTGTTAGCTTCATTTCTCTAAATGTATTGTTTGCTCAGAAATATATATCAAAAGAAAGGAAATATTATACCGAATCAGCAAAGAATAATAATTATCATTTATCGGTGTTCAAAGAAGTTGGCAAAAACCTATTTTTCTGACAGAAAAGTTAGGTCGTTGAATCTTGTTCAAAAATACACTGAACAATGCAAAATCTTAATAGTTATATTATTTGAACGGAGTAAATTAAAATATAACTTAAATATAACTGTAAATTGATGTGAATTTAAATTAGATGTTAAAATATCATTAAACACACAGTCACACGAGTGCGCGTAATATATTCCACGTAATATGCTTCGATGAAGGCACATTCAATTTTAATAATTTAAAATTTAAGCAAGAGTCTCAATACAAATAAAATGAATCTATGAAAACTAAATTTTTATGAAAAATGTTACGACTGAGGGACATTGACAGGTTATTACAAGCATAAGCGATCCAAATCTATCTTAATATGGATAAAATGCCCCCATCCTTCTCCATTCCAGAAGTAAGATTCGCGTATTCCTTGCATAAATAACATTTGTGTTTATACACGGAAGAAGCAGCTTTCTTTCACCATCGTCCGCCTCATTACCTGGAATTCCACTGCACCATTTGTTGCGAGACTAATTTGTTTTCCTTTCTTTGAGAGAATTTTTTAAATTTTATTTTCGTGGATGAATAACGCAGAGTTCCCTTAAGAAGTACTGATTTTGAAATGCTTCATAAGCAGGAAATACTATTTATTGAAATTTTGATCATTGTCATGATTTTTCATCTTCCTGATTTTATTACCCATTTTTGATTAAATTTAGTTTTTTTTTTGTATAAATAGTCTGCCATGTGAGTTTGTTTTATAGAAAGAAAATAAGTTTAAAAGAAGTTCAAAGTTTTAACAGATAAATAACTAACCTTTATTTGTTTTCAAGAAGTTTAATAATTTTCGTTTCTATTTAAATTATGTGGGAATTTTTTTTAAATTGCTTGATTTTTCTATGCAAAGAGAATCTTTAGTAAATGTAACTGAAACTGTATAATGCATATTTACTTATAATTGAATGGCTACTTTTTGCTTGTGAGAAATGGGCAACACAAAACTTACAGAATGAAGTGAATTTTTTATAAAATTATTTCCTTTAAAAAAAGTTTAAAGACAATTTAAAAGCAAAAATAATTAAAATATCAATGGAAATTAGCAAAATGATGCAAAACATATCTGCATAAAAGCACACACAAGCATGCTTACATATAAACAAACTTTTATTATACATACAGAAATTAATAAAAAATTAAAATCAAAATTTCAATTTTGAAATAAATATTTTTTAGCTTATGCATCATGCCTATAAGGCTAAGAATTTTATGCAGAATAACATGTAAATACATGAATTAGTAAAAGGAAAATTTTTAATAAATCAAAAATATCAAAAGAATAGAAAAGAACAAACATTATGAAAAATAGTGAAATGAAATGAGCTAAAACGGTTTCCCATTATTCTATGTTATAATAAAGAAATTAATTATTTACATTTACAAGAGTAAGCAAATTCTGCAAAATATATGGTAGGTAGTTTGTTTTAACAAATGTAGTTAGAGAGACTGATCAGTTCAAGAATTTTCTTTCAAATAAGCAGAGACAAGCAAAGAAATATAATATATTCCATATTTCAAACTCCACTTAAAGAGACACCACACATGTTATTGGTCTAGTGATGAAAGCTTTTTTAAATATTCTCCAATATCACCATGTACAGTCAGAAACCGAGTTATTTTAAAACTATAACATAAAGAAAGCTATTTGCAATGGAAGATGGTTTTTTAATCATCGAAAGAAGTTTATTGAAGGGCTTGAAAAAAATCAAGATTCATATTTCTGTTTCCACCAACCATGAAAAATTTGGTGACTGTTTTTTTCCCAGAGATATTTCAGAATTACTATATGTATATTCTAAGTTAGAAGTTGTTTTATTAATCAATTAACCCACCTCTTGAAAGGTAGTATTTGACTTGAATGGAGCGTTCGATTCATTCATGAATACAAAATTTGTCTATTAAACATATAAATTTAATATCATGTTGAATTTCCATATCGTTATTTCATACGATTATATATCTTTAAGAGGTTTAAGTGGATGAAGTCATTTGTGTTAACTTATGAATTCTCTGAATTATGAATAGTTATAAACTCAAAGTTATTCTAAGGTCTCTAAAATATTATAGCTTAAAGACTTACAGTTTTCCACTAGAAAGATTAACCCTGCTTTTAAAGTTGAAACCTTAGATATTATTATGCTTTCTTGCTTTGTTAAAATAATTTTACAAAGTCTTTGAAACAAGGAATCAAATACCGATTTTATTTTGAACTGCTTCTTACAGGCTGTAGATTGGACTGATGTATGATAAGAATTTCTGCACATCGCTATTAAAAGAGCGGAATTCTGAGAAGAATGAATTGTTTTTAGAGGTGGAGGTTTATTTCCTAGAAGATTGATTAAATTTTGAATACAGGCAGATTCGCTTTTCTCTGAAATCAGTTTTGCGAAATCTTTCAGAATGTTTAGCCAAAATGATACGAGCATTAAATGAAAATTACGCTTACTTCTACGTTAAAACGAAATGCTGTTGAAATTTATCCATATTATCAAGAATTAAATTCCAAAATATAAATAAAAACTTTTGTAGAGGACTAAATCAAATTATTCAGCAATTTTAAACAAAGTACACAAACCAAAATAAACTTTTCATAACATGGAAGTAATGAACATAAAATTAAATATATTTTTTCTTTTTAAATTTTATTCCTTTTTTCTGAAAAAAATGAAAATTTTCAGATTGAACATTTATCGGATTTTTTTCTTTCTATTGGTTTTTCCTTCCTGGTTTACGAAATAATTCTCATTTCGAAGATGAGAGAGATCTGTTTTAAAACTGATCCTATAACTATGAGCCACGATCAAAAGACACACACACAGACATTGATTAGGGAAAAAGTTTTTTAACTATATAAATTCTTTTTATAAATGCTGAAAAATTTCAGTGTAAGAAATGTCTTATACTTAATGACTTTTTAAATCACACACACATACGAAATTGCGAAAGGAAGATACTTGTAATACATTTTCAGTAATGAGATTAGTTTCCTAAAAAAAATAAAGCTTTTATGAAATGAAATTTTAAAGTGAAAAAAGAATAAAATATCATAGTGAATAGTTGATCCCATATAGTTCATGATTGCAAAAATCGCAAGAACATTAAAGAATAATCGCTATAAATGGATAATACTACATAATAATAAAAATAGCACACGATAATATAATATTATAATAACTATATAATTATAGAACCATATAATAAATATTCCATACAAAAATAAAAATTATTACTATCATAAAAATTAATGATTACAGAAATAATCGATGGAAATATTTGTTGCCCATTAACTAATATCGCTGGTGAAATGCCGCAAGATTATGTGATTTGTAAATTCAAAAGTTATTTTTCAAAAATTTTATTTCATATTGTGTTGGAATAGAATTTTTCTCTAAACTTGCGTTTCTTATATTTAACTTAAATTTCATTTATTATATGAATTGACTCTGAAAATATTCGTTCATCATCACCGAGTAAAATTATATAAAAAAATTTGTTGACGTGGTCCATTGAAGAATATCCAATCAAAATTTAATGACTTAAAAATTATAGTGATTTATTCTAAAATGACTTTTTTAATAACGGTTTAATTCTTTAAGAAATATTGGTTATTTTAAATATCCAATGAAAAAATATAAATTAGTGGATTTAATTACAAATATACGCTTTTTGAGAAATTATATAGATTTTTTCTTTCTCTCCAATTTTAAAGAGTAGAGCTTATTTATTTTTATTTTAGGTAAAAAGTAGGTATTCTCAATGAAATATATTCTAAACTGATAAAAATTCAACAAAAATATACTGGTACATTTCTTTGATTTCTTTATTTAATAATTAAAAAATTAGCTACAATATTGATTTCTTTTAACTTTTTTTCAATTATCGATCTATATTAAAATAGATTTATAATATGTATAAATCTATTATTTAAATTATTCTAAGATTCAAATACTTCTTTTTCATGAAAATAAAATAATCTCTAATTTCTCCAGCTTAAGAAATGCATTATTTAACTAAATAAATGCATGCAATATCATTTCTGTGAATCTGGACCATCATTGATATATATCTAGTGATGTAGAACTCAGCGTGTCCGTAAATACGATTGTTTGCCTGAAAAAACATTCTTATAAATCGAATGTTAGATTCTTTCTTCACTCTTTCTATTTGAATGTACAATACACGTTACTAGAATGAATTGCAAATATGAATTTATGAGCAAAAAAGCGACTGTTTATGGATAAATTCTTCCTGAAATTGATATTTTTTTTTATCATCCTAATCTTATTATTTTGATCATTTATATTTATAATGATTGTAATGTGATGATCTTTTTTGGAATTCCACCATTTAAATGCATCACATATGTCACCAGAATGAATTGCAAAACTGGGTTCCGGAAAGAAGAAAATATTATGAACAAAGTCTGCTTCAATATAATGTTTTTTTTTTAATCTAACCACTGGCAACACGATGCATAACTGTAAGAGAAACATTTATTAGATTTTGGATTCTTCTTTGAATTGATGATTGTTCGACTTTGCAGTCAGTAATCGAAAGAAGTTATTGTAGAATAACATTGAATTTTTACGGACGGTTTGTGTTAAAAGTTGAATTTTTAAGCTTCAGTTTTGGTGATAAGCTCCTTAGAAACATTCACTAAATTAAATCAATTCACAAATCAAAGCTATTAGTGCTTATAAATAATCCCTTTTTATCTTTCAAAAAGTTACAATTCATATAACATATAACTTATACCATGATCAGAACATGGAATAAGTTACAAACAACATTTAATTTTTAAAATGATGTAAGAAAATTGCATGAAAGTTAAATGGTAGAAATTTTGAGAATTTTTTTTCCCTTAAAAGGTAAATTCAATTATTTACTACATTATGGAAAATATGTGAGTATCTCTTACATTGCTTTAAATTGATAAGTTAAATTACTTGAAAGCAAATGTCAGCAATGAATGAATACAACTTGAGTGCAAATTTTTTCTACAGAAACATACATTATAGCACACTTGTATAAAAATAATAAACAGAGTTTATGAAAGAAAGAACGATGATAATTAAAAAGAAAATAGTTAAAGAATGAAATAGAAAACGGTTTCTTTGTTTCCTCTCTTTTTAAGAAAATCTTACTGACTGTATAACAATGTTAGAAAAAGCAGTTTATATTATTCCTTGCTTGCCCAAAATAGTAATCCTCCATTTTTATGGTGCCATAAAAAGTGTAGTCTCATATCGCTGCTCGCGGTTTCTAAACGTAGTCGTAGGTTTCAAATAAAGACTGTTTCTTCCTATTTTTTTGTTTACTTTGACTGCATTATTTTGAAACTAATTTTCATTTTCGGGTGAAAATACACAATACAGTGGACAGAAAGGTAACAGACAACTTAAGATAGAATGCAAGAGAAGGATTCTTTTCTAATCTTTTAAGGCTTTTCGCTTCATAAATAATAAATTTATAGGCGATTTTTTTGCTGTATATTACCAGTTTAGATACAAAACGCGCAATAAAGTCCCTTTTTAATGCGTGAAGGGTTCTTCAGAGAAATTTGTCCATATGTTTTCAGTACTTTAAGCTCCTGTTAAGTTTATTTTCGCTCCGTGAAAAAATTATAATTCAATCGATTGGGAAAAGCGAGTACAAAACAATGAATTTGCAGATAATATTATCACATTTTTGTGAATAATCACCAAAAAATTCGCCAGGTATTACACGATAGATTCAGTAAAAATGCTACATTCCCTCGCCAATGTTTAATATTTCTTAACTCTTGATATGCAAGTGATATGCAATGCATTTTCTAGGATAATAGCTTTCTTAGAATGTATGGGAGAAAAATTTGAGGAGACCGCTCAGGCTGATTTTATTTAACTATCTCAAGCTTGCGTTTTTATTTCATCCTCTTATAGTTAGCGTCTTTTTATCTTTCAAGTGTTAAAGCTCAGAGATTAATTTTACAGAGGATATTAGTTAAGAAGTCCAAAATAACAGTTGCAATATCATGGTTGCAATATCACAGTTGCCATCGAAAATTTTCGAAAGCTGCAATTTGTTTAAAGCCAAAATTTTGTATTAAATGAACGAAGCGTTGTTATATCGATTGCTTATAAGGTAGATTATCTTTGTGTTATATTATTTTTCAAGGCAAAAGTGAAATAGATCCGTGTGGGTTTTCTTTATCGATGAAATGTTTTTGTAACTCAATACATAAATGTAATTTAATTGATTAAGTAACTCAATAGCATTTCAACGAGCAACCTAATTCTTTACATCTATTTATACTTGTAAAATTATTATACTTGTATACTTCTTTATATCTATTTATACTTGTACTAAAAGGTTAGAATTTTTGACCTACAGTTATTAAATTTGGCACATTGGAGGTTGGGAATGTGTGATATGAATGTTAGATATGTGCTTTTTTATTGACAGCAAGTTGGAAATAAAATATAAATTTGCAACGGAACCCCTTCAGTAATGACTTTCTAAAGCGAATTTAAATCCGTTTTAATGTAATCGTTACAAAACTATATTATTTATTACATTCGATGTCGCTCTTTCATCTCTTAAGATTCTCCTCAGTTTTTGTCTCCCTTGTAATAAGTATTAATATAAGTACAAAGGTCTTAATCTTGATGCCCTCGATTATTTTCTCGCACTTTTTAGAAACCTTGTTTGTAAATTCTAGATAGTCATTTAGACTTTGAAAGGAATGCATACAATTATACCTTTACGAGAACAATCTAAATTTGATGTTCATTTGTATGCGAAATGCGAAAGTGATTAAAATCTAAGATCTCAAGCTCAAAAGTGAAAGAATACCATCTGATAAAATTCTAAAACTTCAACCGCGTATCTTCATCAATAATGAAGAAAGTTTTTATTTTAGAAAATTAAATGCACTATTACATATATTTATAAATTTTTGATTATAGAAAATGTATACTCAAATGGTAGGTAGTAAAGGATGCTTCATGTCTCACAATAAGATTAACAAAATATTTACTCATAAAAGAATCAGAACAGCCAGATTTTGGAAGAATGCATTGTTTGAAAAAATATTTCGATAATAAGAAATATATATTAATATTTTGCCCTGACAGATAGCCTATTTCATCTACATCTAATGTGCTATAAAATGTTTAAAGCATATGTATGATTTTGAAAGAGGGATGCAAAGTGTAAAATAGGAGCAATTAGTGTCATCATTTCGAAACTTTGACAAATAAACTTATACTTTTAATTACCTTTTCCAGTCTAATATTTTTACAACGAAGATTAAGAAAATGGAGTTGTCTAAAAAATGTGGTAGGTCTTTAAGAAGTGTTATTAATTCTGAAACGTAAACTTATTTTATATCAAAAGCATTTCAACTTAGGGCAGTTAAAAGAGATTACTGCAAAAGAATTACACTCGTTTGAATGAATGTATCTGGAGTTTAAGAACTGACCTCGATATCTCGACAGCAATGAATTAGGATTTAAAATGGGATAAAATGGTCATTCACCATGATACAACTCTCTTCCATAAAAGAAACATCCGTTCATGGACAGAAAGTGAGAAGTAACTCAGACCTGCACCCTTACTTAACCCACCAAGCTGTAGAAAAGCAATTATCTTAATGGGAACTTCTAGTACCTATATCTGGGGTGATAAAAGTAAATGATATACTCTTCATGCATCCATATTAAACTTCGCTCTATGTACTTATTTCTAACGATGTTTACTTCTTTACCTTCTAGATGTCTCTTCTCGAATTCAAAGTTCAACTGCCCAAGCATCATTCAAGTTGTCAGAAGAAGGGAAGCTGGTGGCAGGTTACCAATTATGCTTGAAATAGGTGCCAACTTGTTTAGGAGTTCTCATATTTGGTTCCGAATAATGCTAAATTATCAATCTGGACTAATTCCCCAAGCAGTCGTCTAGAATAACTAAATCCCAAACTTACTAAGCACAAAAGATTTATTTAATAATCAAGATCTTTAGAGGAGAACTTGACAGAAAACTTTTCATTTTAAACTGCTTTGAAATATATTTTTTAAAAAATTAAAGAGCATTTCGAAAGGAAAAAATATGTAGTGCCATATTGATAAATACGTTATTTATAGACCACGCAAATATTGATGAATAAGTCTTCACATTTGAGATGAGAAAACTAATTACTATCTTTTCAAGAAGCATTGTAGGGTATCGGAATTAAAATCAGAATAATATCCATACTAAGAGTGTTCCGTATTGTTGCACTAAGCTAACAACAAACTTAAGATAAACGGTTGTTGGTATAGCGGGTGTTTAAGATTCTTTTTTTCAGTTATTTATTTTCTGCTTTAATATTCAGGAAGAATATCTCCAATTTAACATATACAGATGTGTGCTTTGGAGTCTATTTAATCTATCGTTCATATAAAAGAAATTAGTATTAAAGAGAAAATTTTTATGTTGCTTTAAAACAAATAATTCAAAACGGAGATAAACACAAATCAGCTTTTGCAAATCTGTCTTGTAATTTAAATAGAAAAAGCCTTATGGATGCTTATTTATAACATTGAATTATTTTTAATGCTAAATAGAACATGTCAGAACATGGAATTTTAATTTAAATTCTTGATGGAAATAATGAAATATTAAATGCTTTGAAGTAGTTTTGACGAAAGCTCTTTTCGAAGCAATATTGTTTTTTAGTTTAATTAAATTGAAAATAAAAGCTTTATATACTGCATATTTAAACAAAACAGTTAAATATGTGTTAAGAATCAGATCTTTCCTGGAACGTTATGCCAGGAAAAGACACCCGTATCTTCATTTCTTGTTATTCTCCCTTTTAAGTCGAAAATAAATTAAATTCAAGGAATATCATTTGGAAGGGTTAGAATTCTCGGAAGGGATTGACCTTTACTGTGTGTCCTTGAAATTTTATTTTATGAGCATACATACATACATCTTTCGTTCAGCTTGATGGAACTTCCACAAAATCATAACGGTGGCTAAGATCTTCAAGAAATTTGATTTGTGAAATCCTTTAAACTTAAATTCATTACATATATCATTTTTGCAAGAATTTAAAATTTGAAGTACATTGCACAGCAATGGGACAGGCAAAAAGTCTTATCTTCAAACAGCTGCACATTTTTTTATTTGAACAACTACCTTTAGACCTCTTATTCCCCACCATACTTGAAAAGAAAAACTGAAAACTTTTTGTTAATAATAGGCAATAGATTCTATTACAAGAAATTGTAAATTACTACGAATGTAAATTTTTTTTAAATTGTGAAAGGAAAATTACATGTTATTTTAACTTTTACTATACAATGGCTTTGATTTACAAAATAATATAAATTCAATATAAATGTTTACACAAATAATATAAATTCTCTTAAAAAAACCAATACTTATTTAATTTTCTTCATTTTTTTTTTAGACATGTAAGAATTCGAAAACAATATCCAATAGACCGAATTTTGCTGATTTTTTATGGCTTTAATAATCAATATTCTCTTCATTAGAATATCTTTCCCATTCAATATATATAACTTAATGATCCGATTTTGATATTTATTTTTCTTGAAGTATACATTAGTATTAAAAAAAAACACAAATAAATATTAACTGATGTATCTCAAATCATAATATATGGAAAATATTTAAAGTTCGGATAATTGTAATCGTTATTAATTATTAGTTAAAAAACGTACGAGACAAAAATTTGTGTCAGGATCATGTTTCTTCCCTATTTTACGGATATAATATTAAAACATAAGAAAACATTCCGAATGAAGGGAGGTCTATAAAAACAATTAGAGTTTTTTGGAACAATAATTGTTTACACTTTGAAAAGATTGCTAGACATGTTAGAGCTTTTGAAATTAACTGGAGATATTTTTAAAAATATCAATCGATCGTGATATGACGAAGAAATCTCTAAACCGAAGTTTACTACACAGAATGAATTTTCTGCTATATCAGGATTTACTAAGATAAGTTCAGGAATTAAAAAATGTGTTTACTCTATAGATATTTAATAGGTTCCAGTTTGACGAGCTTCCTTAATAGCACATATATATTGTACACTATTGTGTAATATTTAGCAATAACCAAAATATTCTATAATTTTGTTAAATATTAAATTATATAATGTAGTATTGTACCCTGCAGCATAATATTATGAAACAGAATGAGCTGCCTGGGTTGATGTTTCGGTGTTCTAGGGGTATGGCTCTCACTTTGGGTGTGAGAGACTTCAGTTTCAAATCTTGGT
>JAPMOQ010030916.1:0-48040 GCA_026543055.1 Argiope trifasciata
AACATAGTAGAAAAAGTCACATTCAAATATGCTACTTTAAAAAATCCCTGCAAAGAATAAATTGTCTTTTCAGTAAGTCTTGCTCTGTAACTGGCAACCTAGTTAGACATTCTCCAATAATGTATTACAAATGTTTGAGACCCATTTAAGAAAACTCTCTTTGGAGATCAAATGCACCGTTAAAATTTTTCAGCAGTTATTTCAAACTTCTGCCATTAATTCTGCTCTTCTCGAATTCCTTGCACTAAAGTGACAAAATTTTATGCGTTTGAACCTTAATATAGGTAATCTGATATTTATATCAGATTACCTAAGAGATATAACTACTTTTGACATGTGATCCTGAAAAAGTATTGATCCCCGATCTAACTCGAGAATACTTGGGGAATCTGATCTTCTTGCTTGCAATTAAACTGAAAAGCTAGTATTTTTCACTATTTCCTCATGAATTTATTCTACATGTGTTTATTATAACTTTTATTTTGTTTCTTCTCTGTTAATAACTACAAAATTAGTTATCCGATAGATTTTTTATTATTTAAAAATGTGAAAATTTGTCGTTTATTATTTCTTCTTCTATGATTTAAGATTTTATGCTTTTTGTTACATTTTTTCTCTTCTTTTATAAACTACTGTTTTAAATGTAGTTCATACACAATAATTTTTAATGTAACTGTTCCAGTTTGATCAAATATCTAATAGGAAGAAAATCATGACCGAATAATGACAAAGTATTCTTTGAATGAAATGCGCTCATTCTACCGCTTCTCTCCCCTTAATGAGATAGAATCGTCGAAATGTGGTCATTTCAGAATACTGAAACGAACGGTAAATATAACTGAAAATTGTTTCTTAGATTAAGCATCTATAGAGTGGATCAATATCAAATTGGATAGGTCATCACCGATTTGTACATTCGCATGCATATAATAAATGCAATGACTTAGATACATAAAATTTTACTACTAAAATTGTCTTCTGTATCATACTTCAGAGCCAGTCGGCGGATAAAAAGTCCAACAAAATGGACAATAGATTAATTTTTTAATCTCTTTCGTACGAATATCCCAACGCTCATGCACGTAACTGAAAATAAAAATTTTGATAAATCTTGCAATCATCAACTTGCCATCAAGCATCAACAAGTCCAGCAATTTCTTTGTTGAATGAAGGAGTTTAACCCCGTTTAGAGTAATATAGAGAACAATTCGGAGAAATACTATCAAGCTTAATCGTGGTTATAAACTTATAATAATCTTATGGTTGTCCTTTTATCTCTTTATTGTAATTCGACATTATTAAGATTTTGAAATGGAAATGCAATGAATTTCAAGCCCATCTTTCTTTTCACAGCGGCACTCTGGAAATGGCTCTATCCAGAGGTGTTCAGCCTGTGTACCTTCGGTGCAACCAGGGCACCATCCGGTGGCACTATCCCCAGGGGGCTCTGAGGATCGTTCTGCAATACAGATCGGCCGGAAGTCCCTTCAGTGCCTGCGTCAGACGATCGAAAGGATCATCAGGTGCCCGCATTTATCTTGCTGGCAAGAAAAAACTTCATCTGATATTCGGTTCTGAGGACCCTGTAGACTTAGTGAAATGTGTGTCTTCTCAAGAGGGTCAAGTGACTCTATATGTGGAGGCCGATCCCATTGCCGATCTTCTGAGAAGAGCAACGGCCGAATTCAGCTATCATTTGAAGAAGATTTCGAGGTTGCCGAATCAGAACTTGGCTGACGGTAAGATTTTTCACTTTAATTACATTTTCATGAATAAGATGGCACTTTTGGATTTAATGGCACCAGCCATTTTTTGATCAAATTTATCCTTGAGAGATCGAATTAATGTGTTATTATTTCTTATACATTTTTTATTTGATTCTTGTATCTAAACAGAAACAATTCAATATCGGTATTTTGATATATTTACACATTAAACGCATTTATACTTTTTAGACTTACCGTAAATTGCGAAATATATTTTTAGACATATTTTGGGACTGCATTTCTGTGAAAAATCTAGAAGTAATCAGTAACCTCAAGTTTAATTTCATAAAATAGAATAAATGGAACAAAATTGAATCAAATGATAAGCCGATTGGAAGATTTTATCAAGGGTCATCCTCACATAGGAAATCGAAACAAGAATCCTCCCCCCAATCCTTCTTCTGTGAGAAGTCTAACTTTTGTCGAAATATTGACTTTTCGGTACCTGAAAATACCAATCAATTAAGATCTTTTTTTGTAGACAAATTTAGTATATACAACAAAATTTACCAGTATATACAGTAAAATTATTATACACAATAAAATTTACCATTAAAAGCCAAAATTACTTATTTATTAAAGAATTATTTCAAAAATTCAAATCTAAATATTAAAAGCCATATACAACCATAGCAAAATACTATTAGAGATAAACATCAATCTATAAACAAAAGATACCAAAAAATTTAAAAATCAATATAGTTACTAGTGGAATTTAAATATCCTTAAAAAGAATCAAAGACGAAGAAAAAATTAAACTTACTCTTGAAGGCAGATGTAATAATCAAATTTATACATTTCCGCTTTTAACTCTGAAAACTCTAATGTCATACATAAAAAAAACATCGTCATCACATGATTTAAATGTTAATGATCTCGGCTCTATCTATTAAATTGATATAAAATTGCAAAAGAAAAAAAAAAACCGAAAAAAAAAAACTGTTGTGAAAAATAGAATACAGATAAGCCATAAGACCTTTCTTATTTTAACTTCTACATTACTTATAATTATAAGGAAAATCCTTAAAAGATGAATTCATCTGAAGCTTTAATAAGATTTTTGTTAAAATATAAGGAATTTTTAATTAAAAATTTTTAAACCTGTTGCATAATGAGAAAATCAAGTTATAGAAAATTTTACTGCTTAAATTAGAATTGGAAATTACTTAGTTTAACCACTTTGAAGTCAAACTCACACCTTTAATCAAATGCATCCTATTTTTACTTAAAAAAGTTTTTTTATGAGAAATTTTTATTTTTAAATCCAATTTTTTAAGCTATTATAGTGTGAATGTAAGAGAAAGTAAGGGGAATAATCTGTTTATTGGTTATTTATCTATCTATACTTTTTTTATATATTAGGTGCTTGCATGTATTTTAATCAGCTACATTTATTCGTAAACATGTGAAGTATCTATATAAAGGACAATGGTTTTCGATTTTACCATTTAACTATTTCTTTATTTTTATCATTTTGAAACTTTTCCATTTAGTATTACTGAGTTATTCAGTGTTTAAAGACTCTAATCATGGAATCGTTTAAGAATGTTGATTTCGATATTAATGACATGAACGACCTGGAGGACAGAAAAATTCGAAGATAATCAATTACAAGACTTATTGGACGAAAATAAGAAGAAAATTGTAGAAAATAATGGAAAATATTTTGATTGATGTGTATTGCATGAGTTTTTGTCAGTAAATGCCTTTTTAACGCGAAAAAAAAATTCTTTTATCAAAGTACGTGCAAGCACCTAATAATAAGACTCTAATGGTAGTAAACAACAGGTTTTTTTTTGGGGGGGGGGGTGTAAATAACTAAATTAGTTTTTGAGTCTGTTTTATGTATTTTGTAAAACGCTTTAGAGTGCGAAACGTTTTAATGTATTAACTTAAACTGTATTAATGATTTGCAAGTAAAAATCTCGTCGCTTTATTCATAAAACAGTAAATGAGAGCCATCTCTTCAGTGTCAGAATTCAAGACACTATGCAAACCCAAATATTAAAAAAAAGCTTCAAGCTATCTCTCTCTTTCTTCTTTTTTAATACTTAGCCGAGGAAGGGAATCCCAAGCAAAAACAAACCTCTGTTGTCAAGGGAGTGCGTTTCCCGGGCCCTGTTCTGGGATTTGTAGAGAAACAATAATTCAAACCAGTCGACGACCTCGAAGTGAGGGTAAACGCTGAAATAACTGGATTCGTGGAGTGCCCACTTGGCTATCTCCACCCACAACTGGGGGAAGAAAAGAGCTTTACCCTCCCTGTCCGCGAGGTCTTGGGAGGGGTGTTTTTCTCGTTGGGTAGTCTTTATCCACCATTATTTCACTTGCGCTGAATCATTTTTTCCACTTCAGTTGAGGACGCTCTTAAATTTCTTTATTCAACCGGTGTGTTTAGTTTTTGCCCGAGTTTTATGGTTTTGGATGATTGTGTCTTTGAGGCCATTTGTTTCTTTCTTTTGTTAGGCAAGGGAGGGTTCGGTTTTCGTATCCTGATTTGCGATCAGATGACTTTGTAATGCAAATGGCTGCTTTGTTCCTGAAGCTTCTTGGAATAGAATGATTGATAACAATTATTTTTTCGGTTGCTCAATAGCAACCATTTATATATGTTGATTAATTTTAAAAAAATGCTATCTTTCTAACAGAATTTTAAAATTGTCTTCATAAAGAAATGGCAAACGTTTTAATGGTTATTTTAAAGAAATGCAACTAAATAAAAATATGAGTTTAAGATTTTAGAATTAACATTTTATACACTTACAATGATGCTGTAGATTTTCTCTAAATTTCCACCTTTAAACATATTTTTGCGTAATTGAATTTCCCCGAACTAGAATAATATAAATTTAAATTTTGCAGAATCATAATCAGTTTTGTGAAATTCAAATGCTCATAAATTCAAGGATTGAACATTCAAGGTATTTGCAATACAATTTTATTTGTTGAAGCAGGTCAAATATTTTGAATTCAATTTTTTAAATTATTTTTGTCGACTGTACCTTGTCGATTTTCATGCACCGGATGGTTTCGTAATAAGACGGATGATTTCGTTTGATTCTGCTACGATACATTAATAGATAAATGTTGTTCATTCTTCAGCGCGTGATATTTGTTATTTATATATAATCAACCAAAACTTTTCTTATATATTGAGGTTGTGAATCCATAACCTCCGATGAATTTTATTCATAACAAAAACAATCTTCATATCAATAAACCATGCAATAATAATATGGAAGAAAAAGGAATAGTGGTCTTATTGATCAAATTTTAGTTATACCTAGCTGGAAGAATTATAAGGTTAAAATTTTTCATTGAGAAAAATCATTTATCCATGCACAGATGATTGTCTTTTCTTTTAATTTTTTTTAAATTTTCATTATTTCAGAGCTAAACCTCTTTTTAAATTTTAGGAAGATAGAAAATTCATACGCCATTATATCATTTTTTCTCTGAAGTATGATTTAATTCTTTGTTGCTTAAATATGATAATTCCATAATTTACGAGATTTGTTTTTAATGAAATTTCCAGATTTTTTTCCCACAAAATTCATTTGATTTTTCGTCTTGAGACATTGCTCAGAAAATTGAAAATTCAGCTTGTTGATTGTTTCTTTGTTTTTTTACGTTTCATTTAAAGCATTCGACGTGCCAACAATTTTATCAGATCTCAAATTTAAGCAAAAACGAAGGCGTTGTGACAAAAATTTAAAGGTGATTCCAATCTCAGTTTCGGAACTTCATATTATTTTAATTATATTAGAATAACAACCCCATTTTGAAAGTATAATTGATCAAATATATGGTGAAACGTGATCTATAATTGGTCAAGTATAATTCCTATATGTTTTATTACTTTCATTCAGTCTGGAAAATATTTATCAACACCGAACATCTGCTTAAGTATTACGATATAGACACGTGGCTATCGAACATTTTAAAGTAATAATAGGGTTTTTTTTTAAAGAAGAAAATAGGCAAATACATTTATAAATTGTTAATAAAATAATAAAACAAATCACAAATAAAATAAAACAGATAAAATAAATCCTTATAAAATCATAAATCTTAAAATAAATCATAAATATGTTGAAATGCATAGATAAACTTGCTAATTTATTAAGGTGAGATATAAATATACTTTAAAACACTTATTAGAAATAGATGGACAGAAAAGCTATATGGAAATAAAATTAATATAGTTGAAAATCAACAAAAAAAATTACTGAAGTTTAAAACAAAATTCTTTGCGATAATGTATTCTAAAATAACTCTGGAAAAGTTGGAAAAAAAAATCTTAATTTGTTATTTAAATTTAGAGGATTATTTCTTGAAACATTTATTGCCAAAGAAACGGGTATATGTTAGAGTTGGTAGCTTTTGGTCTAGCTATCTTCCCTATAAAGTATTTTTAACTATCTTTATATCCTTATCGTCGCTTAGTGCAATACCCTTATAGTATTTAGTCTACTAAATTTCATATATTAAAACAGTGTAAAGTAAAAAAAAAAAATTGCAAAATAAATGAATGAAAATGAATTTACGAGTAAAATATTTTTAACACAATTGCTATATCAAAGAAAATCAGATGAAATGAAACTTCTGAAGGCAATTTTTTGTTTTTTACTATGAATTTTTTGTGATAAATTATTAAAATTAATATGCAAAAAAAATTGCTTTTTTATTTTTGCTGTAAATAAAAATAGAAAGCTGTAATAAATGCTACATTTTTTTCATTGTAATTGCACAGATTCTATAAAGTATATATAAATAAAATAGCCGTATGTCCCGAACAAATCGAAACGGTCACACTTTTGAATTCTTGGATAGAAAAAAAAAATCTTTGATTTTAAATAATAAATGTTTTGCGCCTAATTCCTCCCCCCCCCCCAGCACACACCTCTGTCTCTCTTTCTCTATTTTTTTCTTTCTTTATTTTTTTATTTTTATAAACAAGTAAATATTTGATATTTGGAAGAAAAAAGAATTAAAAAAAAAACTTATTATTTGAAGTTAGATTCTGACTCTTTTTTCTGAAGAATCATTCTCCCTAATATTTCCAATATTTAGAGAACTGCCGCATCATTATATTATCAATGCAATCAATGGACCTGGCTGGAGGAATAATAAAAAAATTATATCCCTTGTACTTTACTATCTCTTCGTGACTTTTTAAATAATTATTTTAAGTTAATTATTTCAGTGCCTCTGGATATTTTTAATATTTATTTCTCATGTATATTATCCAATACTCCACTCCGCTTCAGACTTGTTTGGTGTCGTGCAACCAAGTTTAAAGCGTCTTATGACGCTGGTCAGTTTATGCTTGTTTATATAAAACAATAAAAAAGGTTTATAGCGCTCTCCTGTGATACTTTCTTTTTTTCTCTCTCTCTCTCTCTCTTTTTCTTTGGAAGAGCTTTGAGCAGCACTTTGAAAACCTGAAGAATAAACGTTTTGCTCGAGCGAGTTTTCGAAAACATCCTCGGAGCCGGTCGGTATTTATTTACATCTCCGCATCCCCCTTCTCTTTTTGGCGGGAATCATAATTGCACGCTCATTTTGTAACCGCAAACACAGTATCAAAAGAGAAAAGCGAGCCTCGGAAATGGCGCTGACCCGAGATCTCTCTTACCCCTGGCCCCGTACATATGACGGGGAACCTGTTCCGCTGATGGGGGAATGTGCTCCAAGTATCGTTTGTAGTTTTCCGTCTTGTTTCAGATATTTTTATTTGACCTTTATGGAACTACATTTCAGTATTAAAAAAAGTAATATTTTTTTAAAAAATTAATTCAATTCCCACTTAGGACAACAAAGAATTTTTTTTATTTCAGTTACTTTTATTATTTAGTTACTTTTTATTAAATACTTTTATTAATACTCTTATTACTTAAGTTACTTTTTATTAATACTCGCGAAAAATACTGAAATCCTTGCATTTTATCGATTGAACTATTATTGGCACAGCGCTATTCACAAGCAATAGTTGAACTGCCATTGCCTGTTGATTTCAATTTTCATTACAAATTGCTGTAATTATACTTCAAGTATTAAAAATGAATTTCATTTAATTAATGAATTAATAGTTCAAAATAAAAAGTGTATTAACATCGGGAGTCATTCACTAGAACTAATATTAGGAATTGAATTACATAAGTTATGAGATTTCAAAAAGTTATTTGAAGACTATTAATGACTTTTTTTTTTTTGAAATATTATATATAATCCAAAATTATTTGACGTATGTCAAACAGTGGTATATTAAGGATAAGCGGCGTTGGGTTTCATAATTCTGGAATCATATATCTTATTTAATTGAAATAAATGCAACAAATTTTTTTTCCTCTTAAACCCCTGGAAACAAATTTGGTGACCAAAACATCTCTTTTGTGTGCCTCCTCTTCCTTTAGACTTGCTCTCAACCTATCTGTACTTCCACTGTTCTATTTGCACAGTGACTGGGAGATGGGGCAAATGGATGTATGGATATTTTGAATGCCAGTTATAGGAAACGCTACAGAGACAAATTGATACGTTTATTACACTTTTTTAAATGAAATTCTTGAAGGTTTAAATTAATGTCATGATCTGGATGCCATTTATACAATCCAAATGACCAATGGCTATAGATTACGAAAAAAATTATATATCGAGACGCCAATTATCTACGCTGTGCCCTCTCCCTCATGAAATGTACCACACCAACTTTATTTAAAGATCTAATAAGAATTTTGATTGGATACGAATTTACATAGGAATATCCACAATACAGGAAAAGAATACGCGCTCTTCGCTTACATTTGTGACATGGCGGGAATTTATCATGTTTATTCATCTGTGTGTGTGTTGTTTCTAATGGCACTAGCTACGCAAAAGCTTGCTGACGAGTCAACGGCTTTAGGCCAATGATGTGTTTTTGTTTTAGTTGCGCCAACTAGGGTTCAGATTACGTCTTAGTTACTCACGCATCACATTCGCTTGATCAACCCCTTTCTATAGGGAGGCACATTCACAGATAGAACAGGTGAAGAGAGTCGGAACCGGGACTCGAACCTAGGATGCCCAGATCGCGAGGAAGACGCGCTACCCCTATGCCAGGTCACTGGCGTGTGTTTATGCTTTCATTGAAATCTAATAAATGTAAAATGCAATACGATGAACTTGAAGATCTAAAATGGAGAAAGGCAAAAGAAAGCTGGATAAATTGATGATGACATTTTAGTAAATCTGCTTTTATCAAATATTTTTATAAAAATGCACATAAGGAAATGGAATTCAATGTGTTATCCTTGTCTCAACAAATGAAGAGGGTTTCTTACTTGGTTTTAATGGGAAATAATATAGAAAGTGGAAATATCGGTCCTATTTTTTAAAATTTCACTTTTACCAATGAACTTAACAAATTTTTAGAAAAAATATATAACTTTAAAAAAAAAATCCTAATTTATAATCAAGGCAAATGAAGGTGACATTATTGTGAATTGCAATTTCAACGAAAGGAACATATTAATGCTTTTACGCATCTAATTGTTATCTCTTCAAATTAACTATGTGAAATAAGATACCTAAATTTTAAATTCTCTTCAGAAATGTGAGGAGTTACTTTCATGCCCATTAAGATTCTGTTTAGAATTTTGTTTACTGATGCAATGCTACATTTTATCAATTTCACTAACCACTTATTCATATCATAGATTTTTTTTCCACGTTTCTTCTATCTACGTTTCTCTTGCTTTCTTTATTTATGAATAATATCATCTTTTTCCCCTCCTAAACCTTAAAAAATAAGTAAGTTATATGAGAGACTAGAAAAGAAAAGAAAAAAAAAGGCATGGGTACTTAGTGACAGAAACATAATTCATTTCACGTGTCAGAATTCTCAGCTGTTTTACTGTTAGCGTTTATGTTTGGACCATTGTCCGAAATGCCATATAACAGCTGCTTTGTGACAGATGAATCGTTGTTTTAAGTTTCAACACATTCTGTACATCGAAATAGTCTAGCATCTCACAGAACATCAAAATTCATGAGGCCTGCTGAATGTCACTTAGAACAGCGGTGCCAAACGATTTATTTTTTCCATCTCCCCTTTCTCAAATGAAGAGGGGGTGAACGATGAAAAGGCCCATCGTCTTCAGAGAAACGTGAACCTCTGGAAAAAAAAAGGGTGTGCTATGAAAAGGGTGGTGGTTGTGAAATGTGTTGGAAAGAGAGAGAGGGGGAAAGGATTATGAAAGAAAAAAAAAAGAAAAAGAAAGTGCGGGTTATGTGTTGCTAAAAAAATGAAGTGGAGGAGAGAAAGACCTTAAAGGCCCCCGCTCGTAGAGCCTTCATGAAGGAGGATGACAGAAACCAGATTGAAAAAGCTTTTTTTTTTTTTTCTTTTAATGGGCAAGCTTTCTTCTTTCTTTGGATAACTTAGAGCTGATTAATTAGGAAAACGGCCCGCCACAGCCGCAAATTGTGTAAGGTTGTAATTATGTTCGATTATGTCATTAAGTTCGCCTTCATGAGTTGCGTTTTGTTTACTAAATGTGCAATTTGAGTTGTCAGAAAAGAACGGTTCGTTCCGTGTTGTTTTGTAGGATGATCCAGGAGGGAAAAAAAGAATGGATAGTAATTGGCTGAAAATTAGCTCTTTAACATTTGCGGTTTCTTCAGCATGGAAGGTTTGACCAGATAATTTGCTTACCAGAAATAGAACTATTATTTGAAAGCATAATTATAAGAGGATGATAGAAACAGTTTTTCTTATGTAACAGTTTTTTTAAAAAATATGTTTTTATGTAATTTGCAAGAAGAAATAAATTTCACATATTTCGTAACTAATAATGGTTGAATTTTCAGAATCTGAAACTCTCTTGATAAAACTTGCGTTTGACTAATTTGTTTAGTTTATTTTTGAATAAACGGTTATTGCATTTATTTTAAATCTTTGTGTTATTTGAGTAAATTAGTTGCATATCATTAATTCATGCTTTAATTTATTTGTTGTAAGTATGCCGTTTTTTTGTGTCAGTATTATTGCAAATAAATAATTAATTTTCAAAAATACATTTAAAAGTTTATCTGCTTAAATTTTTTTTAAAAGCATTATTTTGATTAGATTTTCATTTGAGAATTCAATCATTTTTAAATTGTTCAAACGTTTAAAAATGTAGTTCTAAACTAATAAAAAAAAGTGAAATTATGATGTGTAGAAGAAAATAATGCTACACTCGGACAAGATCTATATTTACTAAACCGTCGAGGACAATTGGAGAGGGGGGAGGAAGACGATAAAATTATGTCCCAGGTACTTATTAACCTCGCTATGTTTCTCTGTAGGGGAATTGATTAGTTAGTTTATGACTCTTTTTGTTGATTGACTAGGTTCACAATTCGATAAAACTAAAATATTTATGTGAAGACCACATACTAAATTTCATTCGTATAGCTTGATTTATTTTTGAGTTATAGTATACGTATACATAAAGACAGATAAACAAACAGACAATTTATTGATAGAATCATTGCAGAATTTGACTCATTTCTTCAATTTTGGTTTAAAATTTAGATGTTAAAATCATTGCATTCTAACTTGTTGCATTTTTTAACATCGTATTAACATAGACTTGAATAGACAGATTGGCATACAATTAAGCCTTTGGCTTTTTTAATTCAAAATTTCATACAAATCTACAATTCTAATAATAAAACTACCATCTATACGTCTTGCTTGATTGTTAAGCTTTCAACAGATTTCAAGACGACAATTTATGGGAGATTTGTAAATTTGGCTGGAGTATTACAAATTAAATTCTATCTTTATGTATTATGTTTTGTTATTATATTCCTAGTAAGTTGGAGAAGTATAATATTACTCCCATGGATTCAAAGAATTTGAAAATTCATCAAAATATAAGAGTGAATTATTTTTTTCGACAATCACAATACTTATTATAAAAAAAATAAAAAAAAAAAAGGGGGGGGGCGTTAAGAAAAGAATAAATAATAATGAAAACAAAAAACATTTCAGATATCTCACTTATTGGAACTATCCCTACAACATTTTTTTTATGTTTTCATAGCTTCCTGTTTTCAACTTTTTTCCCCCAAAGAAATAAAAATGAGCTACAGTCGTAAAATAACTACTTGAAAAGCTATGACCTTATCTCTATTAAGATAAGAAAACAGCTACTATCAATATTACGCGTTCGTCTAAGTGCTAGTTCGCACCGTCTAAGAGAAGCTTAAAATGCATTTTATTTTCGGACTGAAAAACTATTATCTTCATTGGTTGATATATTTCGCACTCATTTTACAACTACTGCTTGCAGAAGTGCATATATATATATATATACTAAAAAAAGAAGCCCTGTTACTTGCCGCAGCACGCTTTTAACGACTTCAAAATAACAGTCACAATCTTTCTTTTTTTTTTTTTCCATTTTTATGTTGGTAAATACTGAAAATCTAAATTCACTCAAATACAATGTTGAAAATTGTTATAATATTTTTAAAGCCTTTTTTGGCTACCATTCGCCATCGCAAATGTATTGCGAATCCAATCAAATTTTTGTGTTTGAGAAATAATGAAACAGTTTGTACTCCTATAAAAACATCAGTTTTCTTTTACAGTGTATTTTTCTTTAATTGAAACAAACTTCACTCGTATATAAAAAACAGCATTATAATTTTTACTGTATGCATTTCTAAAATTTGGCGGTACACAAACGTGCCACCGCACTGTAGTTGAGAATCACTAAGTTAAACATATATATGATGAATTTATGAAATGCGTCCAAGATCTCTTCAAATTAATATTAGAGTTACTATCCTTTTACAGATTAATTGGAGCATCTCATCTAAAATTATGCGTGGAATCAAAGACACTTTAAACGTAAGGTGAAATTGGATCTTATTTGAAAATGCGCTGAAGAGTTATACTTTAAAAAAAATTCTGCGCTTCTAAAAGTAACTTTGATGTAACCTTCAAAACAAAAGGAAAATATAATTGACTCTATCTGATATATTTAAAATTCGACCATTATATTTGATTTCAATTAACTTTAACTGTACAGGTAGAAATATTTAATTAAAGCTTGAATTACTAACTCGGAAACGAGTTTTTTAGAATATGCAAGTCCTATTTATAAATATGTAGAAATGCATGCACTTTTAAATGAGAAAGCGTTTGATTTAATTAAATAAAACATTCTTTATTCCATGGATTGTAATATTTTTTCTGTGTTGTATTTACATCTTTTTATATGCAATATATTTGTTGTTTATGTATTTAGAAAGTTTAATTTTTTTTCATGGCAACTGAAATTTATGTATCATTTTAAAAAGCTTGCTAAAAGCTTCTTTGTTTTGTATTTTGGAAAAAAAATTATGATTCATTTTTTCTTCTTTTTTTTTTTTAAAGAATGCCAACCATGTTCCGAAGAACAGCTACTTCACCATTACTGTTCAAGTGATTTTGGTAATTATTTATTTTATTATTTTTATTATTTTATTTTATTTTTCTTTAATCATTTAATAATTAAGTAAATTTCATGTATTAATCTTTAGTTAAATGAATAACAGGTTAAAAATAAATGTATTCTATAATTTACATTTATAAGAAGAAAAAAAAGCTTTTCATCTGTTAGTATAAAATGCTATGTATATATATTAATATATTTCAGTAAAATAAATAAATAAAAAGTTCTTTTATTTATTTATTCTCCTGAATGAGTCACTATGTATATTTTTTGTTGTTATTGTTCTTTATTCTGAAACGTATCGTATATTTTTTTATGCTAACAAAACCGTTAATTCTTTTTATTTCCATTAATATATTTTTATTAAATTCATTCGTTATTCTACTCTGCCAACTAGAATACTGAATATTTTTAATTCCTTATTTATTCTATTATTATCTTTATCAGTTATAATTCTATTGTGTGGCACGAGGCATTAAATTACTTATGGAGTTCTTTTAATTAGACATTTTCTATAAACTAACCATTGATGAATTTTGTAATATTTTTAAGTAAGAAATTACGTAAACAAAACATAATTTGAAGTTTGTTTGTTTTTTAATTTTATTTCTTTCTCTTTTTTTAGTGTTCCAAGGAAAAGTGACCAATTTGTTCCACAACAAATTACTCCAAGTGACAGAACTGACAGTTCGCATATCGAAAACTCACAGAACTAATGAACTTCAAAAATTTCCAAATATTTCGGACTCAGACGTTGAGCCAAAATATGTTATTTTGCAAAGACCTTTGAAATGTGGTACAAAAGCGGGATCTGGTGATTATTTGTTCCTAGGAAAATGGATTTTAGGTAATCCAAGCTTGGATTGTATTCCTAGAATCACAGAATGGAAGAAAGTTCGAAGGAAAGCTTTGATGTCTGGATCGAATGAATGTTTATTAAATCTGTGATTTTATGTATTTACTAAACTTGCATCTGAAGGATGTTAAAAATTCATGTATATAGCAAAGTATTATAAAATTCCTTTTTATTACCTCTTTTTTTTATCAACAAAAGCAGTATTGTAATTTTTAAAGAAATGCCTAAATGGTCAAAAACCATTTTTAATGTAATTGAGTTGACCAAAAATTCTTGTTTTATTGAGAAAGTAACATTTTGTAGAACAAACGGTTTCAAATATTATCTTCTTGTGAAAATTTGGATCAAAAACATTTTCGAGTTCTCATTTTTTTTTTTTTTTTTTTTTTTTTTTTTTTAAATATTTTGCAACAAATACAGATTTTCAATTCCTATTAAAGTCACCAAAGAACATAATATTTACTTATTTTTTATCAAATAATTTTCAAAAAAATTATTATTTTTGCAAGAACTCGCATTCTTCACCTTCACGCGAAAAATACTGAAATTTTTGCAAATTACCGATAGCTACTGCCTGTCTATTTCAATTTTTATTACAAACTGCTAAAACTCTATTTAAAATATTAAAAAGAATTGATTAATATTTGAAACACTGATTAACATTAAGTGTCACCCGCTACAAGTTTAAAAAATTGTATTTGAACTTGAGAGAATAAATAAAAGCTATTTTAGTAACGACTGAAAATTTGAATAAGATATATAAATAAACATATATAGGGTGAGTGTAAACTAATTGTAGAAATTACAGCAAAAAAAAAATTAATTTTTTAATAACGTTGATTGATGGAATCATTTAAACGCGGATTTTCGTAATTATAATGGAAAATAGTAATTAATGTTATAAATTATTGCTTTGTTTAAAACAGTTAAGGGTGAAAACGCAGTCTATGAAGTTTTATTAAAATCAAATTTTTGTGAAAATCTATAGAATTAGTAATAATATATTATTTATTCCGTCTAAAGCTATTTAAAATATTTTGTCACTGATTCCACTTATTTACTCTCATAAAGGAATGTTTCATTATCTTGACATAAAATTTAAAAATAAGACGAACTCATAAAAATTAATGAGATTAGGTCTTAGTAGACATAATTTTTTTCTCTTTTTGATATTTAATCCATTCAAAGAATAAAGTAAAACATATCGTCGATAAACTAGAATTAAGAAGCAGCTTTATGGATTCAACCTAATTTTTTTACTATATTTCTGTCAAAGCTAATAAAATATTGTAATCCAGATTTCTAAGAAGAAAATTTATTTCTTTTCATTCGCTTTAATTTTTCATTCATATGTTAAACTCGTTTACATAATAATTTTATTACGTATACATATTTTTTTACTCTTTCGGATCATGATCCGAACTAGAGCTGAACAAGATCTGTTTTTTTTTTTAATTACTTGTTAAAGAATATCAAATATTTTTCTATATTGAATATGAAATATAAATCGTCTGTGATAGTACTGAAATACCTTTGTGTGCACCAATATTTTGTAAATAACAATTATGTGTATTTACATTTCTAATACTATCATATTTTTTTTTCACCTGATCTCACTTTTATTTTTCATAATTTTTCATTTTAGCACTTCTATTCTTTTTAGTTAATTTAAATTTTTGCCAAGAAAATAATTTTTGTGATGAAAAATTATAAATAATGAATTTCTTCCATTGTGTTCATTATGTAAATTTCAAATACATGTGTGCAATTTTTTTTCTTGCATAAATTATACCTCATTTCATACATGTCCTCATATCACTTTGTTTGTTACATATTGTAAATAATAAATAAAGCATCTTAATTTTTATATTGCTTTGATTTTATTTGTATATTAACAGATTTTTTATCGATTGTAAGTAAACGCAGTAAGTCATTTAATATTAAATCATTGTTATACTACATTTCTTTCATGATTCTTGTAAAAAAAGGCTTTTTCCATGATTTGTTTCCATAATTTTTTCGATTATTCTACTGTCCTACCGTCACAAGAAGAACCCTGACCAATGGTTGCCGTAAATCGACAAGTCAAAGTGAGGAGGCATGTACGCATTAAAGCAGTCCACAGCATTTGGCTAACTAAGCGCGCTTCAATAGGCGAGACATTCATCTCGCTTGTGTTTATATAGATGTATTTATGATGATATTATATAGATGTATTTATTTATATGCCATATAAATATATAGATTATATAGATGTATTTATTCATATGACAAATAAAATTAAATAATTGATAAAAGAAATTAATTATTATTTAAGCTTAAAACAATGTATTGCATAAAAAGCCTTCAACGATATTTCTTCAATTGCTTTTGTATTGGTTTTTTAAGACCTTTTAACTGTTAATTAAATAAAAGTCATTGGATAATAACAAAATAGTTTGATATTTTCTTTACGTTTTAAAACTAAATCCCACTCTCCGTTTTACACTAGGATTTGTGAATTTTGAATAAGGTAAAAACGAACGATAGTTTCAAATAATAAACTTAGGATCAGAAAAAAAATAATAATTTGGAACTGTTTAATTCATAATAAATCTGTTACTGTTTGGTATAAATAAAAAATAAAGACACGAAATTCAGCAAAAAAATTAAAATATAAATAAATCAATAAATAGGTAAAGTTAAAGAAATTTATTCCTTTCATATTCTTTTAAGAACTAACGAGGCATTTATCGGAATCTTTGTAATAACTCATACACCTCAAAATTCGTAACCCAGTCCTCCGTAGCACTTCATATACAGATATATTACATATAACGTAATATCCACAAATGATTAAAGAATAAATATATCCAAAGAATGTTAATAAATTTAAAAAATTACTCAAAATTATTCAGCCGGCATCTATTACTAACTGAATATATAAGTGAAATAATTTTACTCAAAAATCTTGATACATATAGTTGATCAAACAAATTAACACCGTCAGATATTTATAATATTTTTTACATTAAATAGCAATCATTAGTACTTTTTTGAAGTCATTATTGTAAGCACTGACAGAAATACAAAGCAAAATGAGACTTCTAATTGGCGATTCTTCTCATTATAATGATATCTCTAACCGGTTCTTTTGGCGCCAAATGAAATATTGCCCTTTCCTTCACCTCCAAAATGTAATAGAACATCCCTTTTTCCTCGACTGACCCCTACTTTTAGGGTTACTAGGGTTTTTCTCCTGACGGTAAGACAGTATGACGATCATAGTCATTTTACTATTATTGGATTTCTAATTTGGCTTTCAGCGTTCAAGTATAATTTCATCGAATGGCGATATAAATATACTGCATAAGTTATACCAAATTTAGATGAAAATTTTATTTACATTTACAAAATTAAAGGGTAGGACAGACTAACCGACTAATTGCTACCAACTGTGTCTCATAACAGAGATCTGTTGATTCTCAGTTCAGTAGCATTGCTAATTTTTAATTAAGTAGGGTAAATATCTTGTATGTACTTTCTGAAGAAGTAAAATTGGACTAAGGAATTTAAGAGTAATTTTTTGTTTTTTTTTAGGTAGCATATAATATATACAACTATATATTTGTGTTTGTAATATTTCTTAATTTAATTTAAGTCTAAATTAATTTCCTGGTTTTTATTTTAAATTAGCCCATGTTAAAATGTTCTTTTATTTTCTGATTCAATCCCAAATTTTTATTTTAATTATTTTTCACACGCGCTTCAGAGAATTGATGACTTACTGTTTTTTTCGTGATCCCAGAAAAGGGATAAAAATCCATGACACTTGCACTCACCTTTCAAAGATACTTAAGATTCCTTTTCCTAAGTCTGTACGTGGCAAGAAACCCTATCTGAATTTTACAGTAAAATCACTGAAAGAAAAACATTCAGCCACTTTGCGCTTATATGTCGATGTAAACAGAGTCAGTTTTCTCATCTATTTTTTCTTGTAGATGTTATTATTCCTGTAGAGAAATAAATTGAAGTTAAAATTTCAAAGTTCCTTTTCGACCTTGCAACTGCAAAATTATGTTTACATATAGATATTACAAGTCTGAATAAATCGCGACATGTAATGAGTTAAATGTATCTCCATGTTTTAAATCTCCCTCAGTTAGAGAATAAGGTATATTTTTTGTAGAATTGTATCGATATAATACGAAAACTTTTTTAAAAAATGAAATTTCATTTGTAATCATTTCAGAAAATTGCAGTTATTATCTAATTTTAAATGAAATTTTTTTTATAAGAAAACTGTTTCCGAGTGTTCATGATAACTCAAAAACGAAAAGAATTAGAAAGATTAATTTTACATATGTTTTTTTTTAATCTTATTTTGAACCAAAACCATGAAAATGAAGATTAGCTGTCATTCTGTTCGTTCATAGATGTGTGAGCTTTAAAAATAAAATAAATAACATCTTTTATCACCAGGATTTTAGGTTTGTATAAAGTTTTGTTCCTTAATGGGCAAAAAAAAACAACTGTTTACGAATAGTACGAAATACTTAACATGTAACACATCGTATTGTGCAAATATAAAAGATCGAAGGGAGAATGCAAAGCACTCCCCCCCCCCCCCCCCAAAACCCACCCACGCACATATATACTTTCCATTCGTAGATTTCATCTAAATTTTGGTAAAAATAAATAAATAAATTTTAAAAACTGTTTTCAAATTTTGTGAAAAAATCTCTTGTTAAATTTTATGACTGTAGGTATTTACTTTGTTCAATTGTTCAGTTAACATCGGAATAATACGCGGAATTTATTTGTTAAATAAACTCAGCGGCACGACAACCCTTTTTTTCAAAGAGCAATGCATGATTTATCGGTCTTTTATGATCATACGCGAATGGAAGTACGCATCTGTCCTATTACCGGCCAAAGCCAACTGTGCCCCTATCTGCTTTTTTCGTCTAGGAACCTGGAATGCAAGGCATATGTTCCGGTCAGGTGTTCAGCCAGACGCGGAACCCCCTGTGTTTAGTTCCAAGCATGCTAGGTCCTCAGTTTATCGATCAACTGAAGGAATGAAAAGCAGAGTCAATCTTGCTCAGACTGAGGATCGAACCTCGGACCTCGCTATCACTATAATACAAGGTTTTGAATATATATGCTACAAGAAAGTAAAAGAGATGAAAACCTATTCAACAATTTATTACAAACTAAATATATTATTATTATTATTTTAATGTGTAATCTCGCTAAGGAAAAAGTGACAATATTGTAGAAGAATAGGTTTTTATTCTACCTCACGTATACTTTTTCCCGATATTGAATTTTATGTACCTACATTAAATATATAATTAAAGAATGATGCATTAATTAATGATAAATATGATTAAAATAATTAAGCATAAAAAATAAAATGTCCTCTTTCAAATACCATATTTTTTTGTGTCGGTTTTAAATATGTAATTAAGGAATGAGGCATTAATTAATGATAAATATGATTAAAAGAATTAAGCATAAAATAATAAAGTGTCCTCGTTCCAATATTAATTTTTTTGAGCCAGCATTAAATATATAATTAAAGAATGATACTTTAATTAATAATAAGTGTCATAAACATAATTCAACTTAATTGTTGATATATTCTAATAACATATTTAAAACTAACAGTCTCCAGTTATTTTTATTCATTCATTTGCTATTCGACTGAAGCACGTTCTTTCAAAATTTACAACCTCAAATTGTTTGACCCCATATGAAGGGGATAGTTAAAAAATCTCATATAGATTAGACGCTTGATGTATAGATTGGATAACAGAGAGATATTTTCAAGATAAAAAGTTTTTAAAGCATACAACCCCGGCAACTTTTCTTTCGTTTTTCTTTTTATCAGAGGTGAATTAACTTTCCTTTATGCAAGAAAGATTGTTAACCTTTTCTGGAAAAGAGATTTAATTCATGAAAAGCGTTAACATACTCAGCTAGGTGTATGCAATTTCAGACTTTTCTCTCTCGTGATGCGTCAAACATTATGCCACTCTGCAGTCACGATATTCGGCGATTTGAAAGTGCATCTAATGTCGTTTCGCATGTGAGGATCGAAGAATTCATTAGCATAAAGCCCTTTGAGGCCTTCGATGATAATCGGTTATTGTTAGAATGTGTGTTATAATTCTACAAAACATTAAGTGTTGTAATGTCTAAGTACAAATGTTAATTATGGCACCATATCCGTTTGTGGAGAAATCTATTGAAGCACGATTTTTTAAAATTCTAGTTGGACACGAGATCATAAAACAATTTTTTTCTCTTCAACGAATATTAAAATAAATAAAAAAATGTTTTATGAATAGGTCAAAAGGTTAAAAATGAGTCTTATTAACCAATACTAAAAAAGTTATACATGGTTTTAATCTTAACACCAAAGGTATGGTGAACTTTGTTAAGAATTTAAACTTTATTTGTATGAGACTTTATGTATACACATGTTAAAATAAGAATTTAATTTTAAACAATTATTTAAAACATCCTATGAATGAGAATTTTTAAATGGCTCATTTTAATGTTTTTTATTATTATTTGAAATGGCATTAGGATTATATGTTATTTCTTTTAAAAATTAATTTTCAAGAAATATTTTTATACATACGAATTGAATTATTATTAAAATTTTGCGTTTCTCTTAATAAGTCGACTTTATATCATTTACTACCTGCGGCTGTTCTAACTGCAATTTTTCTTAAGACTTTTGAGTACATTTCCTCAAAAGTAAGTGCGGGCTTGCGGTTGGTAACTAACAATGCATTTTTTTAAAACTTTAACATTTTATTTTTTAATTTTCATATCCAAAACTATTATAAAAGCGAAAAGTTTTCGTGAAAAAGTCATTTGAAATATATGCTTTTTTTTATGAACACATTTTATGCAAGGATGCGTATTTTAATCATATTTTTTTAAGCATGCACTTCGGTGATAAAATGCTAAAACGGAAATATCATCATTTGATCAATATTTGTTAATTTTTACACTCACTCTCTATTTTATTCAAGAAGAAATTACAAAGCTAAAAACAAGTATAAAAATAAAATTATTATTATTATTACTTTTAACGAGATTTTAGTAGCTACGGTCACGGTATAAGGCACAAAATTCAAGAATAAACAGTCACGGTTAAAGTTATTTAGCGAAACCTTTCGATAATTAAAGGGCAGTTTTCGCAATTGATTGAATAAAGATTTTGAATGTAATAATAAAGTAATTACGTTACAATTGGTGACCTATTTTATTAAGTAGACTTTGTTTAAAAATTAATTATTGCTCATATGGCATTCAGTAAAACTTTTAAAAGCCTTATAATTTCTTATATTTAATTCTGTTATAACTATCCATTTAAGCAACCATTTTAGATATAATGTTGTCAATTTAACATCGAAAATGTTCATGCAAACTTCTCTGAGTGGAAAACTATTGTTTTGATTAATAATCAGTTCAAATTTTTGAATTATTATTATTAGAAAAACATTAAAAAGTATATTACAGATTTCTTACCCTTACAGAAGATATGTGATATTGAAATAACTGGTTTATATCATGGAATAATTAAATGAAAGCTTTAAACAGTTTCTCAGACATGAAATAATAAAGGGATAAAAAAGTGAAGAATTTCATATATGATATGAATTGAAATGGTTTAAGAAATACATACGTATAATCTGCTTTTCTAATATGTACTCATAACAAAAGTAAAATTCCTCCCTTGAAAGAAGCCTTTGGTTTTAGGATTGACGAGTTTTCACTTTTGACAAACTAAATTTAAAAAGGACTCCATTTTGAAAGCCTACGCTTTTCTTCAAGAAGTGATTATAATTTAAGATGAATAAAGCGATCATTCATCTAATCTAAAGTCAAGTTTCATATTTTCATTCATTTTTCTTTACTCTTTTATAAGAGCTGTACAACTTTTGAAAAGGAGTGAATCCATTTCTTCTCAGCTGAATGTGTCATTCAATCTCTTCAAAAGTGATAGGTCAGGATATCTTTTAAATTTATGAAACTCAAAACGCCATTTGCTTTTATTCAACATAAGTCATAAAATTAACAGAATCAGTCCATTGGCTTCGTTTTCCACCGCTGAAAAGAACTCTGTCAAAATAAAATCATCTTTGCCCATTTTATTAACATTTCACTCCGTCATTACTTGTGATGTTTATTATGTCACAGGCTGGCGCTCAAACAGGAATTAAGAAGCGTCATTAACCTCGCCGCTTTCAGATACCAATAAATAAAGACACAGAGTCAACTGAAGAAGCAACCACTTCCTCATCAAACGATCTGGTCGTGTGTGGTCCAGTTGGAATGACACGGAGGGAGCCGACTCTCCCTTTTTGTGACCCCCGTCCGATGGATGCGCCCCTCACGAAAAGTCTTTTGTACACCCCGAAGCGAATATCACGATTGGGGGATGATGATGAGTAATGATGCCAATGCAGAGTGAAAAGTGGTTGAAGTCGACTCAAAAGAACAATTGCGGTCTGGAAAATGGGAGTGCCCGAGATTTACTGTTCTTGCCTGGCAAACGATTTTTGTCCGAACGAAGTTTTTTTTTTTTATTCGTCACGCATTATTCATTTTTTTTTCCTGTAAAAGGAAATTTTTTAATTGCATAGATTAAACTATTCTCTAGAAATAGAAAAGTTTTGTTTCTAGTTTTATAGCAGGAATAAATAGCAGGGAATTATAATATAGCAAGATTATAACTATTATAAAATATCAAGAATCCTCTTTCATTGTCAAATAAAGCATTAGAATAAGTATTGGAGTCCGTGCTATCTGAAATATATATCCAAGACTTAAAAAAAAAGAAATTGAAAGTATGTAACATTTTTCTTATAATTTTATAAGAAGATAATAAATCATTTCTTCATCCATGAGCCCCCCTGTAAAAAGGGGTTGTCCTAGCGAATGTGTTTGTTACCTTTATTTGAGCTAGAAGTCAGACTTCTACCCTCTGGGTGCTCAGGAGTCTTTACCCTCAGAAGCTACTGCACCCCCTTTCCGTGGAAACACGGACAAGACATCATCATATCATCATCATGAATTGTTCATTGTCATTCACTGCAACTTCATAATAAACCGATACAGTAAGTAAATGAATAAAATAAAGTTTAGCTTAGTTATATTAATGCTCCGTTTTAAAGCAATCCGAAGTCTATTTTATGACGAACCTCGAAATTTTGAATTCCCGTTAGATAACGAGGATGGCACCTGAGCTGGCACCCTCCTCTGCAAGCTTCCACACCACACTAGCTGGAAGACGTATGGCCTCCACCGATTTAAAGTGCACCAGATCTTCTTACATGACTGTTTTTCGGTGAAATCGGGTCTCGAATCTGAAGCAAACTGGTTGCGAAACCGAGACCTTACCACCAGGTCATTGCGGTCCTAGTAACAAATTAAAATAGATGGAATAAGTCGGAATACCTCATTATGAAAACAATACTTTTCGATTGGACTTATCTTTATTTTATTGATTTTTTTTGTTTGGAAATCGTGAATACTACATGGGAAAAAAGAAAAATATGCCTTTATAGCTGAGATTGTCAAGGAAAAAAAAGGATAGGGTAAAAAAAACAGAAAACGATAATACAAAAAGCTGCACACGAATAAAAAAAAAGTACAAAAACCAATGAATAAAAAAAAATAAATAAATAAAAAGTATTCACATATCAAGAAAGAATATTAGCATAAAATAACTTTCAAATCAGTTACTAGTACAAAAATTGAAGATATTTATATAATTTAAAAAAATAACTAACCGAATTTAGCACCCACCCAGCTGGTCGATCAAGAATTTTGGTTATATTTAATTTCAATTAAACATCCTATTCAAAACTATATATTCAGGATTTCCAAAATGAAACATTAAACTATGATAGATCCTACTTATCATTTTAACAGCTTTATTTTATTATTTGAACAGCCTGATAACAGTTCCTTTATCGTAAAAATGCACTTTCCTAATGAAGTCAAATCCGATTTCATCATAGCACCAATAAAATTTAATAAAATCCGGGTATTCTGTTGTCTAATTGTAGACTAATTTTCGAGGTATTGTAATTTCATACTCTTATTCTTACTGCAAAATGCGCAGATGATATATAGAATTTTTCTTCTTAAACTAGAACAATAGAGGGAGAAATTTACTCAATTAAATATTTGAGGGAAAAACGGAAACTTTTATTTATCCCTACTGCCATAAAAAATAGCATGGTTGAAATATTTTTTTAAATATTGATTTCAAAAAATTATTGACAATCAGAAAAAATTTTGAGCACTAATTAAAAACTTCATCCAATATTAGTTGTAGAACTTATAGTGAGTGTGGGGGGGGGGGATACAAAATCTTGCTTGAGCTTTAATTTTAATTAAAATTTTAAAAAGAATAACTTCAAACGACATTGTCTACTTTTTAAAGCCTTTTTGTATCATATTTGTTAACCTAAGCTCAATCGGTCTACTATATTTATTCCTTCATTTATACGTATATAAAATAATCTAAATAAATACAAAATACTATTTATGTCTGTATGAGATGACAGTAATTGTCTTGTTTTGCTTCATAAACAATTGATCATTACAACACTAAAATAATATAATAAAACTAGTTGGTACCCGGCGCGTTGCTGCCACAGAAAAAATAATCTTGAAAACATCGCTTGGAATTTGAAATAGTTATCTTGTTTAATTAAGAAGGATTGGAAAAAAGATATCTATTTTTTTATCGACCGTGATTACACTCAATGAAATTGAAGGATATATAAAGGATAAGCATAAATAGTATTTATTCTATTTTTATTATTATATTCTACAAACAAATATTTATTTTTATATTTTGGATTTACGTATTCTTTTAGAATTGTAAAGTCTGGCGTTCTTTCAGAATGAAATAAACTATTTATTGTAAAGGGCCACGGTAACCTGGTTGGTACAACATCAGTCTCATAACCGAAACGTAAAAGTTCTGTCCTCGTCCAAAGATCGCCGTGTTGGCTAATGGCAGTTGGAGCACGTTAAATATGTCGTGACTGCAAAGTCCTCCAAGTTCCCATCACAAGTTATATCTCTGTGAGTACTGAATCAGGGATGAGTCGGTCTCTGATTTGGATATGAATTCTGACTTGCGGATGGATGAATGAGGGTGTGAATGAGTTTGACCATCCCCTAAAATGTGTCATGTGTGTTTGAGCAAAGTCGTGCATTAAACCTAACACCATTGTTTATTGTATCTCGTAATTCATTTAGTATTCGTTCAGAATTCCAGCTTAGTGTTATAAAACGTAATTAAAATATTTTCTTTTAAAATGGATGAAACGTAGAATATATATATTTATACCATAAAATCTTTGATATAGTTGAAAAGATAATTTAGTGAAAAGTAAGGTGGTGCAAAATTATTTGTACTATTATATTTTCCGAAATTACTGCAAAAAACGCTAGAATTTTATTAAATGTTTAGTTAAAATTTCAATTCCATATGATTCGTTTCCCTAAAACTTTCTCGCACTCTCTAATAAAACTATTACATGAGAGAAAGACTTACATTGCATTTACGTACAATAGCTGCAAAATATTAAAGTCTAGTTTGAATTTAGCATCTTTACTGAATCTGTTGAATCTCCTTGGCAAGTTATTTGGTGGTTAATTAATGGCTAATTGATGAGGTAAATAGATCCGAAAATATTTTTTATACTTTAGATGATTGTATTATGCCTATAACCTTCGCGTAAGAGCAAGTAATATGTTGTCGAAGTTTTATCGAAATCGGATGAGAGGTACGGCAGAGCATAACAGACATACAGACAAACATTCATTTTTATTTATATAGTTGATCTAGAAGTCGTGCTTTCCATCCTTGTTACAACAGAAATTTTTTTCTCACTACGCTAATTGATGGTTCTGAACAATTACACAAATTAAGTGCGGTATCATGAGATAAAATAACAATTATTCTGTGTTATTATAACTATGGGAAATGAATCAAATATAGTACGGAGCTGTTATATTAAACTTCTTAAAACATTTACTTATTTTCAGAATAGCAATCCTAAATGACAAATGAAGATGTGTCGACTCTAAGCAAATACAGTAAATTGAGCCAACCGCAATAACACAGTTTATTTATTATCTTATTCAAAACGGGATAAATTCAATCTAAGGATATTAAGAAAACTCACTATTTAGCGTTTTTTTTTTATCACATGAATTAAATTGAGTATTCGCAATCCTTTTGCACTTAATTAGCAAGGTTTTATTTTCTAATAACTTTTTCGCATAAGAAGTATATTTAAAAAAGCCTTGCAATCATCATAAATTTCTACGTTTCAGTCTAAAAAATATTTTTGCATCTATGCCTAGCTGTCTGACAATGAAAATACTCACTGAAACGAAACTTATTGAACTAGATGTATGAAATTTTACACGTGGTCAAT
Organism: Argiope trifasciata; assembly: GCA_026543055.1. Lineage (NCBI taxonomy): Eukaryota > Metazoa > Arthropoda > Arachnida > Araneae > Araneidae > Argiope > Argiope trifasciata. The sequence goes on from JAPMOQ010030916.1 coordinate 26,567, forward strand.
ATATCGAATTTTTAGATTTCTATCAAAATTTTCACTAAGTATTTCTGCGATACACCTGTTTGTCAATGCGCATATCAATGTAACATTAAAAAATACGACGAGATTGATTAATAAAATTGGGTACAAGTTTTACAACAAGAATATTAGATGTTGATGAATCACACAAATCCAGTCCGTCATTCGTTTCATCGTGAAATCCATCTATTTGTGTGTATGTGAACGTTTATATGTGTATGTACCTCAAAAAGAGAATTACAGAAATAAAACGCATTTGATGTATGGTTTTACGATTAAAATTTGAATTGATATAAAATTTTAGACGAAATCAGTTGAAATAAAAGTGTTTAGAATGAATACTCGTCATTTTCAAAGTCAAATTACTGAACATTCCTTAAGAAATAATCTAAAAAAGGGAGAGCATGGGTTGAAAATTTGAGTTCTGAATACAATTTGATATAATTAATTGCAACATACTCTTAGTATGTTCATTCGTTAAAGTTTTAAAGAGCAACAGCCAGTCGATTCCGAAAAAATAGCCTTCAAAGTTTTGATACTAATTTGTGCACTTGTCCTCACCTCCCCCTTTCCTTTCCTAAATTCTGGTGTGGTTGACAACGCAACTATTTCATGAGCGGAAAATCAAAATTTGAATCTAAATGTCTCTTCTCAAAATTATTTTAATTAAATTAACAACGTTCAAATAATTTTAATTAATAATTGCAAAAGGAGATGTTAGTATTTATAATACTTTAATTTCAGTTTTAAAAGAAAAAAAATTATAGATAAGGATGAATTTTTAAAATTATTTCAATTAAATTAATGATTTTCAGATTGCTTTAATTAATATGTTATTCATCTTTTTATGCACAAATATTTATTCTTTTAGTATCTGAATAATTTTTAAACAAATTCAAGATTAATATAGAATAACATTATTGAAGTTCTGAGTATTTTATTTATATTATCTTTCATTAATTGAAGGGTGATATAAAATACTTAATTTTTTCAACCTTCTTCCGGATTTGAATGACCGTTGAATTTTTATACCATCTGCATTCAAAAGTTAACATCTACTTTCTACCATTTATTTTTGATTATTAATAGCGGGACCATTTACTTACTCAGCTAATGAACTGTAGTCTCCTCTGTCGAATACTCATCTGATTTAAATACGCTTCGTTGAGTTAAAACTAACAATTTGTCACTATTGAAACTTTAAAAAAGATAATAATAATTTAAAATCATTAAGATTTAAATTCATAAAAATTGTCTTTTAAAATATTTTAATATTAGGAAAGTAAACAATTATTTTTCCATAAAAAAGCTTATTAATTAAAAATATTACTAAACTGTAAATCTACTTTTAAATTTTTTGAAAATTCTTTCTCTTTAAAAGCTTTTATATTTGTAAGTATATTCCTTTGAAAAGAAATTACTATAGAAGCACTGAAAAAATGAACACTTATTTTTGCTTTTTTTAAAAAAAAAAAAGAAATATTTATTAATTAAGAATATTTGTAAATTGTTTATTTAAATAATTTTGAAATGGATCTAAAAAGAGAAGGGAAAAAAACCATATGGAGAATCAAATCCTGCCTAGTTACGAAACAAATGCATTAATAACATAATACTGAAAGCGGTTGACACTATTACTGGGCTAGAGAAGGTAGGGGGCAAATTTTAGTATATAAGTTATACCAAAGGTTTGAAGAATATTTTTCTGGTTATTGCACTTTAATATTTTAATAATTGACCACTCTAAAAAATTTGCAACTATTATACTAAATTCCGAATATGAATTTCCAACCAATGCCCACCCCTTGTAAAATCTAATCATATATTTCTCGCTAGGTTCTACAAAACGTTTAAAATTTAATCTTGCTGTATATCAAATGAGTAGAGCATTACCCAAATATCCCCGATTTTGTTTAAAAAAATTATAAATATGGTACATTACGCAAAATTTTGCACATAACACGACAACAACATTTTTCTCAGTCATCTCACCCATTCATGTGCATGAGTGTATTGATGTACAAATATCTAATGTTCAATTATAATTTGTATTGATCAAGACATTACCGACGCATATATGAAGAAATGATTATAGACTTGAAACATATTGATATCAGTTAATCATTGCGCACATACCTTCGCTTTCCTTCAAATATATGAATGAAATGTTGAGTTTAAAAGTCACTATCCTCTTGGACACGGTTTTCCAATATTTTGTATAATTATAAAGGCTAATCATACATGAATCGCCAAGTGACTGGGCGTTGTACGAGTCTCAACAATTGTACGGGGGGCTCAATTTTTATTATTTATCCAGTCATCAGAGCAAGAATGTCGCTAAGTATTAATTCTTCGCTTCAAGTAGGCGGGAAGTACGTATAAGAAAATATTCCTTTTCATCATAACGGGTGATCGAAGTACTACTTCTACCCTCTCTTTTAGACAATAATAGGATTTCCGAGTCCTAACGACCCAGGTACCACTGTTCTAGTGACTAGAGAGCGTAACTGCTGCTGCCCCTTCTCCGTCCTTGGTGTGCCAGGTTCGAATATGCAAGGGAGCTTCATATATAGATTAAATCATGGAATTCGAATAATTCAAAATGCGTAAATGCAGAAAGAAGAAACGATAATCTTTTGAATAATAATTCACAGAAAAAAATTATTTTTAACATTTAGCAATTGTATTGAATAATTCCTTATAAATGAATAATCAGTATGTATCTATATCTATACTTATAATAAAGCTAAATGTGTGTGTATATGGCTAGGGCTCTATAGGCCAGATCGTTCAACCTACAGCTACCAAATTTGGCACATGCATACTTTGGAGGTCCAGAATGTGCACCTAGAGTCTTTTTTGAATGTTTAATTAGAATTTTAATTAAAAACTAACTTTCCAGTCAAAAATTCTTTTCATTTCCCCATCGCCAAATGAATAAGACTTCAGTTTTTTCCCCACGCTAAAGAGGTTAGGCTTGACAAAATTTCGGCCATTTATTATTTCAAACGATTCAGTTTATTTTCTTAGTGTTTGTAACATTTAAAATTAAACATTGTTAATTAATCGATCTTTCAGATTCATTCAGACTTTTGAATCAAAATAAAACAGAGTAAAGTGAATTAAAAATTTCTAATCTACGTAGCGTTACCTCAACTGGAGTAGAAAATTCACCCATTTGCGTTACCAAAATTGAAGATGAAAATTCACGCATGCGCAATATTTTCAATGGACGCGGACTTGGTTTTGAAGGCTTATCATGTTTTCGACAGATTATTTAAAACGATTATGTTTATTTTCTAATTGTTTGATGCATTTAAAACTAAACATTGTTAATTAATCGATCTGTTCATTCAAGATATTCTTTAGTGTCCATAAGGTTTAAATGCCCACCGGCTTTACTTTCAGTGCTCATATTTTTAAAAAAGTGCTTTGTTTCAATATAAAATGTTTTATATTAATTGCAGATTAATCATTTTCACTTTAATTAAAAGCATAAATTCTACGGGAGCTAATTGACAATTAGAGAGATTCAGCCACAACTACGTTATGGCTGAAAGCCTTTATAATATTATGGTTGAATTAAATGATTATCAAAATTTGAAGCCTTAAAATATTTTGATGAAGATGCTATTGAAATAGGAGTTACATAAAATATTTATTCATTATAATTTTAACTGGTATTAAGATTGGCGAATCGGCTGGATGCCAAAGGCGACTAGTTTTTAATAAATAAAGTAATAATAGTTAATTATTACTGGAAAAAAATTTATGAATAATAAATTGTTATACGGCTTTAAATTTTTAAATGATTATCACTTTCTAAGAACAAACGATGAAAAAAAATCTGTAAAATAGATTTAAAACCATGAAGAAGAATCAAAAGATATTGGCCAATTAGGCCACATATTAGCAAGATCGAACTTTTGATAATGACAAGCATTTATCAGAGTTCATTAGCAATTTCATCCTATTAAAAAACAATTACCATTTTTATAATTTCATAACAATAAATAATTTCATAGCAATAATAATTGAATTTCATAGCAAAAAGAAACATAATTTAATAACAATTAAACATATTTCAATCTGATAGAAGATTTATTTTTATAATTGCGATGTCTAGCTTTAATTTTATATTTTACAAAAAAGGGGGGGTAGAAAAGGTTTTAAAAAACTCTAACATTTTATTGGAATAAGAAAACGCACGCTGAATACATATTAGAATACCACGTACAGATAAACCCATCATTCATGAATTAAAAGGACTTCTTATAGAAATTATATATATAAAAAATTTGTTAGAAAAACATTAAATAAAATAAAAATTCTAACTTCATTTAATTAAATGTTTGTGTCACGAATTTTTATTCTCCTCAGACAAGCGTGGAATTTATTTCTAAATAAAGGTCTAGCCTTTGTCTGAATATAAAGGCTTAACAAATCTTCAAAAATCTTCTGCCCAAAGTGAAAATTAAAAAAGAAAAAATTCTATTGAGGACAAAAGAAATAAGTTTGGCTGTGTAACACCCAACCATATTTCATAAGTAAATTATTCTGTGAAGGAAGAAAAATTTTTTTAAAAAAGCAAATGGTTGACCGAGATGATACGACTACGTCCGCCCACGAGAAAATTCCATTGAATCTTATTTACGACGCCAGAATTTAGAAGAAAGGATAGAAACCTACCCCTTTCTTGTTGCTTAATGTCAGTTAGAAAAGATAAGAAAATTGTAATTTTTATCTTACATGGCAAGAAAAAGTGTGTGTTTTTAGATTAAAAAAATAAGGAAGAGAAAAGATAAATAATAAAAAAGCAAAGAAGTGGAGCTTTTAACATGAAAGTTAATGCATAGCTTTTAAAGTAAATGTGCTGCTTTCCCTCCCCCGTTTTTCTGGCTGCAAGAGCATAAAGAACGATGCTTGGCATACGGGTACTTATGCAGCTTTTGTAGATTTAATGTATAATTTGGGATTTAAATATTCATCCTTCGCTTATATTTTTGGTTCATTTATATTCAAGATGGCACCTGCATGGCGCAGTGGAATTGTGCAGTTATTATCGATATACATAGGTAGAGAATTAACTTTTCAGTTGGTTTCCATGTGTATGGAAATAAAATACAAAATGCCCTCATAATTTCAACCCTTTGCATTTTCTGTTGGTAGATGTTTTTTCTGCTATTAAATTTTGTTCAGACTATACGATTGTCTATAAAAGCTAAAAATTAATTATAAAGAAAGACTTATGTTTGAAAATTCCGCGCGATAGTGATTGTTGAAAGTTGAAAATTTTACTAAGAAAGACATTTTTTCATATTTAAATATTAATTTTATACAAGTTGGTAGATTTTATACAAGTTATTGTTGCCGCAGAAGAAAATAAATTTTGGAAACATTGTTTAAAATTTGAAACAGCTAATATGTTTAATTAAGAATAATAGAAAGAATGACTTTTATTTTCTTGTCCATAAAGAATACATTCATTGAAATTGAATGATATACAAAGAAGAAATATAAATAATATTTATTCTTTTTTTGAAAAAAGAAAAATTATTCAGGTATACTTTAGGGTAGACAATGTATATATTTTTTGTATTTCTCGAGCAAAGACAAATAAATGTTTTGGCTTATAACTCTTGAGCTTTCAAAATACAACTGGCCATATGAAAAACTCGGATTTTTTAGGTTCAAAACAAATTGGAAAAGTTTTATCGCCACCGGGTAAACAGTACGCGTAAAATATGAGCAAACATTTATTTTTGCATATTAGATCTAACAATTGCACTATGTTTATAACCTACACATATGTGCACGCAATAAGTTTAGCAAATAGGAAGAATGGTTTGGTTGAATATGAAATACGAACTAACAAAAATTGATTTTTATATTAGATTTATAAAATATAACGAAGAGTGTTCCCAGTGTAGAGTTATTTTGAAGAAAACGCAGCCTTATCTATCTGGCAATCGAGTTAATTTAATCTTGAAATATGTTTTCTTAAACAATGAAAAACTAATTTAACTCTTTAAATAACTAAAAAATAAAATAAAAATAAAAAAATAAAGTTACAAAACAGGGAATTTCTTTGAACACTAGAAACACCGTATGCAAATCATATTGCCTTTGTATTTTTGTAGGTGGCAATAAATAAATTAGAAAAAAAAACATGTCATATAATTATAATTATTTGGATAATTTATGAAATATAATTAATCAGAATTTGATATATTTCATTATATATATTCTGCGTTGTTAGAGTATTTATAAACAACGAAATCACAAATATTACTGTGGACAAAGCATGGATGTCGGTTACATCCTAGACTCATAGGAGATAAATATTTAAAAAAACAAGTGTATTTTAACAAAGTTAAAAAAATAAGAAAATTAAAAAATTAAAACATAATTTGTTAAAATTTCGTTGAAATAAGGATCTAAATCGAGCATTTTATTTTTGAAAAAAACAAGAAATCGTAATATGTATTTCATTGGGGAATCCGCTTCTGACCATGTTTCAAATATAAGAGGTTTGTTCCAAAAACACGATGTTAATATCGAGTAATTTGTTCAGTTCGAAATTATGGGACCAGAATAAAAATTCGAAATGAGGAAAATAATGTCCACATCGACGATTGCAGCTACCTATTTTAAATCTAAAATCAAGTGAACAATTTATTTTTAATTTCAATATTTAAGAATTTCGATACAAAAATAGCAAGAAAGTAAATACAAATTAGAAACGGTAATCATAGTTAAAATGCCTTTAAGAATTTTAAAAGCATTAGTTTAAATTAATACAAAAGCAATTTTAATAAAACTATACATTGAATAAAATAATTGCACATTAAAACTTTATTCCTGTCTGCCAAGTTAAATTTTTTTTTTCCTTAAGTGAGAATTTTCTGTTGCTTTTTTTATCAATGCATCAATGCAATCTTTAAGTGAGTCAGGGTTTTAATAATTATTCGTCATCGTTGTAAATTACTCCTAATATCGCTGAAAGAAGGACATAATGATGAATAGAGCAAAGACAAAAACAAGGCTAGAATTAATTTTTTTCAAAAACTTTTTTAAAATTAAATTTATAGCATGAATTTAAATAAAAATTGATCATTTAATGTTACGTTGACATGAAATTGATGTAGAGGGAAAAAAAAATCTAAGTAATCAGTTTCAATGATTTATAACTTTTTTCTTTCAAGTGAGCCATTACTTTTTTAATGTTTTTTATCTCTCTTTTTCATATATTTCCTTCTTTTGATTTTTCTTTATAATCTCCAAGAAGCGTGAACTTCCACAAAATGAGAAATTACCTTCATGCCAAATCAAATTACAGAAGCAAAATTCCAAAAATAAGAAGAAAACAAATTACCTTTTTTCCCATTTTATACCCCTAACTTGATACAATGACTTCTAAATAATCTAACCGCTTTCAATCACAATTATGAACAGTTCATGTTAAATGTAATTATCAAGCACAAAGGTAACATATTTGAGATCTTGTTCGAGTACGTCGTTTCCGAATACTTGAAGGTAATAAATGTCAGAAGCTTATCTCTTCTGTTTATTGAGACCACACATGCTGTCTGAAGGTTCTCTTCGTCGGTCCAGATTATATAAATGTATAGAGACGACTCTGAACAAGAAACATTTAGCAACAGGTGGTAATTAACTCGAGGTTTCTTCTTTATTTCTCATCAAAATAAAGACATTAAGTAAATTGGATCCTTGTTTTTGTGATCTAGATTTAAAAGTTTCTCTTCTTGAATCAATATCGATTAATTGATAGTAGTAAATTCGGTAATAGAAGTTTATTAATGAGAGGATCATGTCGTTTATTTTGAAATTATTGATGCAAACTCTGCTGGATTAGGACATTGCTTCTGGATATTACCATAACAAATAATAGTTATTTATCGTTCAATATGGTAACTTTCGACAGAAATATGATAAATCACTTGATTTCTAAATAATTCATTAAAAAAAATCAAAAGGATATACAGAATGAATTATTCTTTGTCAAAACCAGCTTGTAATTCTTTGAACTAAACAATTTTTTTATCTAATTTAATTCAGAAAAATCTTATTGTTGTATTTGTATTTGTGTGTTGTATCGGATGCATATCGTTTGCCTCTTAAACATGCTCAATAAATTGGTTGATAAATATTGATTTTTTTACGGAATATGAATGTTGCCATATTTACAATTAATTAGTTAAAAATTTCTTTTTCTTGTTGATTTAATAACACACAAAAAGATTACGATTGATTCAAATATTTTCCATCATTTATTAAAAAAAATAGGTTCGAACTACACGTAAAAATATTTAAAGTTTTAAATATATGATATTAAATTATTTAAATGAAAGCAGAAAAGACCCAAATAGGTACAAAAAATATTTCCAATATAATTCATTTCGATTGGTTTAAGATATATAAGTGTAGCTTTAATGCATTCGTTGGAGTTATTTATTAGTTTAATCAAATAAAAAAGCCACATAAATTCCTTCAAAACTTTAAGAAAAACTTACAGAATAAAACTATTTTTAACAGTAAATAAAAATTTTTATTCCTCAAAAAGCGAAAAAAAAAAAAAATCTTGCGAATTATGATTAGATAATGTCACTTCATTTTCTGTTTTTTAAAGGAAATATATACGAATAAAATTGGTATTACACAAAAGTTAATTTTTTTATCATTATTTACTAGCTACGAAAATTTGAAATGACGAAAATATTAAAAAAAAAAATGTAACGTTTAAATTTCTATTACTTTTTTAAATTTAAAACCTAATTAAAAGGCTTATTTATTTTAATTTTATTCTTATTTATATTTAAACATTCTAATTACACTTCATTATTTTTTTTATCATTATTTGATTATTTGATTATTTAAAACTTACTTTTTTGCGAATTCTATCAAGCAAGAAATACAAGCCCTCTCACTTTTGTTAGCTTTAAATTCAATGATCTGGCCTAGTGTTTTGCTCGTCTTTTATCACCCTTCTTGCAATTACAAATAGTATGTATGACTGCTTATAATCATGCTAGAATGATAAATTTTTCAATCAATTTATCTTGAAGAAATGAACTTGTATTCTTAGTAGCTCAAAATAATAGTAATAATAAACACGTTTTTATATTTTAGCGACACATAGGTACAGATCTTTCAATCTTTCCAAAATTTTTACCCCCTTTTTTTCTTCTCCCCTCCTACCACAATAGCTATTTTTTAATTTTTATGAAACAAACAAACAAATAACAAAAAAAAAAAAAAAAAACTCAATCTGGAAAGAAAAAATTCTTTCCCCTTCCAATGTTACTAATTTATGCGATGATGAAGAGGAATGTGAAGTAGTTATTAAATTCTTTCTTGAAAGACGAAATAGAATCCTGAAAAAGTTCTTTTTATTTTATTTATTCATTTTTGTAAAAATGATAATGAAAAAAAAAACCCATTCAATGAAATAAATTCATAATGAAGTACTTACAAATGATCTGCAAATCACATAAATTAATATTTAAAAAAAAAAACGCCTATCTACATGCTTATAAGAAAATAAGAATAGTATAGAAAATAGAATAAAATGAGAAAAGTATATTTAGACAAGATGTGCATTGAAGATACAATTTTTCTCACTTTTATAACGAGTGTTTAGTTTTGAAATTTAATAATTTCTCTCAATACTAACTAAAAATTCACTAACATTGACATATTTAGCATTTATGCTGTCCTAAGCAATACATATTGCGAAGCCTTTCTTTCAATAGACAGGCCAGTTCACACATATTTCTCATTAATTCCAAAATATTAGTTGTCAAATGTCTTTCATCTTTATAAAAACCAGCCTCTATTTTTATAAACAAAACAAATTTTTAAATTATACAAATTATAAAAAGCATTTTTTTATGCATACTATAAAATAAGATTGTTAGTAAATTATGAAAAAAAAAATAAACTAAAAGCAAATCATGAAAAAATTCTTGAAGTAATCAGTGAAGGAATCGCAACAATTGCCTTCACTTTATGAGAGCAGAGTTCACATTTTATGAAACAGAGAGATAAAGACAATGATCTGCCATTTCAACAAGCAATGATAAATGAAATAAATCTTGGCTTTCAAAACTGAGATTATAAAGATATAACATTTCTTTCAAAATTGAGGTTATAAAGTCATTATATTCTTGTTCTTTCAGATGAGAGTGAAACAACGAACAACTGCAACTTGGGAAAAATAGATAATAAGAATTTGAAGGAGGGAAAAAAGACGACTGTTAACACAAAACGAAGCACAGTTTTGCTAATAAGTTATTTTTATTTTTATTATGTATTTTTGCAATTGGTGTTCGAGATACTAAGGATATATTTCAAACTAGCTACTACCCGTGACTCCGTTCGCATGGAAATTTTGATGTATACATACGAAAATCTATCAAATAATGACAAATAAATAAATTTAAAAAAAATAAACCTAACCTAAAAAGGATACATTTCAAAGTATAAGCATATACAAAAAATATTTAACATAAATACAATTTTATAACAAAGACACAGAACGTAAAAACAATTTATTTACATTTTATGCCCAAAATAAAACAAAGCAGCAAGTCAAGTCCGTATTTCTTTAAAATCAGGTCAAATCCCTTTTATTTTTTGATCGAGATTCAGATATCTACAACAGTATTTATTATACACATAATTTTTAAATTTTTAATTTAAATGAAAACACAGTTGTCATTACAGTTGATGTCACGACAATCACGCTCGAACTTTCAATGCCAGTTGGCGTAACGCACATGTCTGACTTTCGTACTCCAGTTGCGGTAATGCAATGCAGATTAGACATTTTTTATTTCCTTTATTCCGTTTTCTTTTAATTTAAAAGTACTTCAGAATGAATCCGAAAGGTTGATTAATTAACAACATTTGATTTTAAATGCATCAAACACAAAGAAAATTATTAGAATCATTTGAAATAATCAGTCGAAATTCTTCCAAGCCTAACCTTAACTCTGTTAAGGAAAAAATATGGAGCCTTACTTATCTTTGGCGGAATTTGGTCTCAGCTTTTTGGCGTGAAAGTTAGTTTTTAATGAATAAAAAATGAACCACGCAATGAATGACACGGAATAAAAAGTAGCCCATGTTCTGTTCCTGACTATAATCTATCTTAGAGCTAAATGTCATCGAATTATGTTCAGCCGCTCTGGCTTGATGTAGTAACAAACATCCATCCAAACATTCATATTTATATATTAGTACGGATTACGAAGGAAATAAAAAAAAACAGCAAAAATAAAAAACAACAACCCTACCCTTTATCTAGATGGAAGATGGTGCAATAAGTACGTTAAAACTGAAGACAATGAAAGAAATATAACTTTTTTTATTAATGCAGAAAGTACAGCGAAACCTTTATTTTTTCGTTATCAGATAAGCATTATCAGAGAGTTTCAAACAAAACTCTTAAGACTTTGAAAAAAAAAAAAAAAAATGGCAGTTTATAAATAGTTTACATACCAAAATAAAAAAAAGCATTGCAATGAGCTTTTGATGAATAATTTGAAATTAATTTCTGTCGGGAAAAAAAAAGCTTTTATATGACATCACAGTTCATGATAAGCGTATATGAATGCAAAGACAATGGACAACCATTATTCGGCAGATAGATGCACAAGTATCCTATCTATTTATCCACTACAGGCAAATTACGGTTACCTGTATTGATTACTTCACAAACAAATCAATAAAGAAAGTTTATTCAATAATGTCAGTTAAAAGAAGACTTTGGAGTAGAACAAGATAACACTTCCTTTTGTTTTTGTTTGACAATTTCCAATTCTAATTCTTCCTTAAATTATTTTAGGTTAACGACAATGCTATTACATTTTCTCTAAATTAAAATATTTTAGAAAAATTGAGAAAAAGATTTGCTTTTAAAAAAATTAACGCCTATAACCTAAACGCAGCTATTCAGAATGCTTGTCTGAAAAATTTGGCGATACTAGTTGTGAACAAGCTGAAAAACTAGAGTAGAATAAGGAATATCAATATCAGAGCCAATGGGTTTCTCATACGATTGCAGAATACTGCTGAAATTGAGAATATCAAACAAACAAATAACAACAACAACAACAAAAGGCTTCTCTAGTGGAATTTTTTTCTTTTATTTTTATGATCCTGCTTTTCCTATTTTTGAATTAAGTTTGGGTAATTTTAAAGAAGTGTTATTGTATTTCCTTCGTTAAATTAATTTGTTTCATATAATCTATCAAAGTAAATAATTTTTGATTTAAAAATTATATCGTAGGCCTAATTTAATATGTAAAATTGAAAAAAAACTAAACTTTTTATATTTTACAAACAAGAACAGAAAAGTGATTACTGAATTCATGTTGGTTTTTAGCACATGAAATATGCATAGTATCAGGGAAAAGAAATATTTTTTTTTAACCAAAATGTACGTTTTTTTATGTTATCCAAATGGAAATTATCATACTTTGTGCACTGATGTTTCATCCTTTTTCTTGCAATAAATGCTAAAGCTGGCATGACTCACAATAAAACTATCTTTCGCATAAATTGATAAAAATGATAAATTTTAAATAAATTGAATTATAGATGTTTGGATTATTTTATTTAATGATTATTTTAATTTTAATATTGCTTTATATAAAGGAAAAAAGTTTTAGTTTAAAAATTTGTTTTCTTGGTATGCCGTTTTCAATAAAAAGTAAAGTTTAAAACTCATTTGTACTATTACAACAAATATTAGTATTCCTGTGAGTGATTAAAAAAAAATACGTAACGACTTTGTTTTTCAAAATGGTAGACATAATGGGATCTGTTAACATAAAACAAACTTTATAGTGTTAAACCTCCTGTTGAATATTGACCGTGTGTTCCAAATAGAAAAGCAGACATTCTTAACCCGTTTACGCATAGCTCATCCTAGATTAACCCATCTCTATCTAATTTTTGGAGAAGTTCAATGTGTTCGCAATGCAACTGCATCATGTCTGTTAGCCATATTCTCTTTGAATGTCGAAATTTTAGTTCTCAACGTTTATATCATTTTAACAACATTTTCTTTTTTGCTTGATATATATACATAGTTTAGCGCAGCATAATCAACACCATGGCTCTTGTGCCAATAAAATAAAAATAAAAAATTCCAAAAATCCGAATGAATGCTAATTTTTTGAGTAACTTTTTTATAAATTATATAAAATAACACATTACATCCCAATAAAAATGGATTAAAGCATAAAAATAAAATTAATGAATAAACAGACGCGAAAATAACAAAGGAGTCATTCAAAAACGTAATCCAACCTAATGAAAAGAATGCTAAACAATCAGCCATGGATTTTATTCAAACTGTAAAGTCCCCGCAACTGAGAAAGTCACTATTTGAATAACATTTGCTCTTACAATATTCAGAGAAAGTTTTAAAAAGAAGGGAGGGGAGGGGTACTTATCTAGACACCTGCTTCCTCAACACGGCTAGGCATGAGTGAACATGTTCGTAAAACACCTGAAGGCTCTCAGCTTTGTTTTTTCACCTTTTTTTTATATGTATAACTTCTTTTATTGCTGATGAAAATGATAATCAGTGACAAAAATAATTAGGCTGTATACGAATCTTTCTTGCGTTTTCTGTACATAAAGCTCAGATGTTGCGAGTTGGTTTTCGATTAAATTTTTTTTTTGTTCCTTTAATCCATCTACATGGATTTTTTTTTTTTTTTTTGCTTGTTTTTCTATCCAATTGAGGAAAACGATACGCGTGGGGATTATAAAAGCCTGAAAAGATATCTTGTTTAATAAGATCATGTTCCTTGTCATGCTACTTTCTGTGGTATAAAGATGTCAGTGAACTAATATAAAAAGAGATAAACCTCTGGACGAAAGTTTCAAGGGATATAATGCAAGTGCGAGGAATAAATTCTTGTCATGTTCTTTCTTGTTTCTCCTATGACACTCAGATTTATAAATATCAAAAGAAGTTGGATTGGTATTTATGATGTGAATCGTCTTTCAAATATGAAATACTAATTTGCGTCATTATAAATTAAAATGGTATATAATGCTCATTTATATCTCCAGAGGAAACATGTTCACAATAAATTTTCTTATATTCTTCTAATCCTATTTAATTCAAAACAAATTCTTCTAGTAACCTGATGCCCTGTCAGATCATGATTCGTTATTTAGAGGAAAGTGAAATTAAAACATTTTTTTTTATCATAGTTAAAAATAACTCAATGGATAATGCATTTCAGATAATGCCTCTAATTATTTTTGTTTATTGTAATAATAAGTTTATGTTTAAACTTAAAATGGAATTAAAAGAAATATTATTTCATAAAATTATTCATTTTCGAAAGAATTTTTCTCTCCCCCTCCTTTTTTTAAAAAAACTCTATGTGGCGATTTAAAGAGTAACGCAAGACAATCTACAATATTACTTTAATAATTTTAAAATATTGAAAAACATCCTGAAATTAATAACATTGTAAAAACAGAGTAGAACTTCTTTGTGACTCTGAGAAATAATTACACATATCTAAACTAACTGATTTATAAACTATATTTATGCCATTTTCGATAAAATCATTATATAAATATGTCCTTTCTTCCTTTTTGTCCATGCTTTTCTTTTAATACTGATTAAAAATGAGACGCTTCATTTCTAAATTTTTAATTTGATTTGTGTATTTGGCAAGATATTTGCTATTATGCATAAAATTATTATGCGATAGAATATCATATATTTATCAATATATTTATTTTATTAAAATTATGTTGCATACATTCCATCAGACAACTGAGAAAATAATTAGAAGAAAATCATTAAAGAACCAAATAAAAATTTATATAACTATGAAATTTAACTTTTAAAGGAGTTTAACTTAAGTCATGCTTAATTTAGTTAGTGACGTGTTGAAAAAAATTGCTTTCGAGTACCCATGGTGTAGTGGTTATCACATCCGCCTAACACGCGGAAGGTCCCAGGTTCGAAACCTGGTGGGTACAGATGGCGATTGTTGCCTTTTATTCAGTTTTTTTTCTTCTTCTTTTTAACATTTAATTAGTTCAGAGAGGTTAACTTTTAAAATGCTTTTCTTTTGATAATTTATATCATATCCATTCCTCGCGATTCATATCTGTTAAATTTTTATAAATTATTAAGTTGCCATTAATTTTATCTACGAAATGTGATTTTCATTCTTCCATTCAAATTTAAATTTCTTTAAACTGTGTCTCTTAATCAAATCAGATGACCAATTTGGTATTTTTGTTGGCCAGACAGCTTTTACGGCATTAATTAGAATTCAGATAAAAGTGGACGAAACTTTTGTTGCCTGATTCCCTGTGCAAAAGTTAATCATTCTTTGTTTCCATGTGGGGTCATGCAGCAGCGATTTAAAATTATCATAGAATCTTCTTTTGTAATCTTTGACATTTATTAGATAATTACGATTTTTCATTTAATTTAGGAAATTTCGGTACGAAAGATTGAATTTATTTTTGAAAAATTATTTAAATCTAAATTAGAGTATTTTAAAAAAATCTTTTTTAAGTTTATGAGAAAGCAAAATATAGTTTAAAATTTAGTCTCAAGATAGACAATTGTTTTTTAAAAAAGAATATAATTTGAGAAATCAACAAATACTTTGTTTCTGTAATTTAAAACAGAATTTGTTTAGTGCAATGAAGGAATAAATACAATAGAAGAAGGAATACAATAAATTAATAATAAGGAATAAAAGAAACGACCAAAAATATATTAAAGTATAATAAAGAAAAATAGCATGGGTTTTTTGCTTTTAACCTATTTTATTAAAACCTATTATAAGGCATATATATTTTTAGCTATTTCGTATTAATAAGTAAGAAAAATAAAGAAGTAAATTCTGATCATATCTCAGTATTTTATGAAGGTGATTTTCAATGCCATACTCACTTAAATAAACTACAAGTAATATAAAAAAAAAGTTTTTATTTCATTTCCTACTTAGGTCAATAAAGAAAAATTTATTTTTGTTGGCGACCGTTTTACTTTAATAGAAATTACTGGAAATATTTAATTAATGAATTAATATCTGAAAAAACTGTATTAACATGAAATGTCATCCACTACAAGTTTAAAAAATGTATTTGAACTCGAGTGGGTGAATAAACAATATTTTACAAACGAATGGATACTTGAACAATAAATGTAAATATATTTATATATACAGGGGGAGTGTGGACTAATAGTAGGAATTGAATAAAATTAAACTAGAGCAAAGCAAATAATGAGCTTCCGAAACGTGATGTTTATATTTGCATTAACAAATTCAGGTATTAAAACAACACGCAATGAAATTTTTAAAAAAGTTGCTTCAAAAATATAGTAAAAGTTCTGATTTATATCACGGCGTCCAGCAATTCAAGACAGGCCCACAAAAAAACGCATACAAGTATCGTAGACGATTTTTTTTTTTTTTGAAGCGGAAGTAGATAAAAGTTTTTATAAAAATAAAATAGCGAACTTATGTTTTACGGTTGATCGAGTTCCTTATATCCAACTGCTAAAGCGGAAAAATATATGAAAAAAAAAAATCCTGCAAATTCTAGAATCGAATCAATCACGTTTAAGTAATAGCGCTTTAATGGAACGGAATTGAAACGTAATTTTTCCTTCCCCTCCGCCCATTTTTTTTTTTTTTTTTTTTTTTGAAAATTGTAAAATTATTTTTGGAGTAGCTATCAAATTGCAAGTGAAAAACAGTCTTTAAAAAACTGAACATTTCTTCTTAAATAATAGTATTATTCCATGTATTAATAATGCTGATCATTGCAGTTTATTAAATAATATGCACTGTTATTCAATCATGAGCTATAAAGATTTTCAAATATTTTTTTCAGAGTAACAATCTGTAGCTCAAATCTGATTTTAGATCGATATTATTGATAATAATTCTTCTTTGCTTCTTCCAGCCTTTCCTCTGATTTCTATTTCTACAAGCAGTAATTAAGTAATACAAGCAGTAATTATTTATACAGATATGTGCAATAAATATAAGAAAAATAATGGATAAATTAAAATCAAATTCATTTATTTATTCAAAATTATTTCATTAGTTATATACCAGATTTTTCTGAATGTAACCCTAATGTTTAGATTTATTTACAAGAGAATACTAATTTATTTATAGATACTATGGCTCGATACCCCGAATTATGTGGAATTCAAAAATAATAAAAGATGAAAAATGTTTGTCGTAAAAATTTAAAATCTCTGATACTTGTATAAGTAATTTAAACAGGAATAAATAAATAACAGAAATTAAATTTAGTTGCAATTGAAAATAAATATTAAATGAAGTATTAAATCTGACCCTTCAACTTTCAATAGAAAAATAAAATTAACAAAAAATATTCACTGATAATCTTCCTTGAACTCTAACCCACCCCAGGAATACAAAATTTAATTTTTAATAGCAAAACTAATAATAAAAAAAAACTCCCCGGCGGGGAATCGAACCCCGGTCTCCCGCGTGACAGGCGGGGATACTGACCACTATACTACCGAGGAGACATTGCTCAAGTGTGCACAATTGGATTAATTAATTTCATTCTGTTACAGGTAGAGTTAATTTTTTTCCCATCATTTTTCTGGAGAAAAATTAATTAAAATTGCTCACCAATGCTTTAAATATTACTTTAGAATGCATTTTAAAGCAACCAGCAATTATATATATTTAAGAATGAAAAGCAATTTTACTGCATGAAATAATGATTTTGCATAGACAGTAAGGAATAAAAATATTAATAAACTTTTTTAATACTTTACAACTTTTGTAGTATTTAACACAGAAATTCAACTATCATTCTGTTTTTTAATAATTAATGAAATCAATGCGATAAAAGAATTAAAAAAACATTAAAATGTTGCCATTTTTCAAATATTATTTTTAATTTCAACTAAATAATAATTTTATTAGTTTTAATTTAAAACGTTATAATGTGATAGTGAAAAGTATTTTCAGTAAAAAAATTACAAAACGGTTATAAATAGGAGCCCCTTTAAAGAACAAAAGGAAGTTTCAGAAACAAATTTTTCATTTGGATACCTATTACACACTCTTAACTTTAATTACCAAGCTTAATCTTTTGATGGCGAATTCAAAACTTTCTTAATAGGATTTCTTTATATTCTCTTAATTAAGACATACATTACATTTTTAAAATTAAACAACATTATCTATATATTTTGTAATAGTTATAGCAGTTTATGCATGATGTATTCTTTTGTGTGCTTCTCGCGTATAGCACGTGTTTTTTGGATTCGTGATGTCAGACACATTTCGGATAACCTGTGTTTCAATCAAGTCGAATTCAACTTATGAAGATTTTTAAATTAAATAATAATTAAATTAAAGTAATAAATTGTTATTCAATAATTTGTAATCATTTTTAATTAAATTAATAATTTTTCAAAAAAATAATTGAAACAAATTTTTAAACCATAACTAGATAACAATATACAATATTTTTCTTCTTTCACTCGAACTTAAAAAAACCTCCATAATCGTAGCCTCCGTGGCGCAATCGGCTAGCGCGTTCGGCTGTTAACCGAAAGGTTGGTGGTTCGAGCCCACCCGGGGGCGAGTTTCTTTTGCTTCAAACTAAAGTTCTGACGATATATGAGGAAGAATTATGATCGCAGGAAATCGGAGATTTTTAAATAACTTTTTTCTTTGTTTAAATAAATGAAGAATGCTTTATAAAAAATATGCATAAGATAATCGATGAAAAAAGTACTTAGTAAATCTCCCCCTAGAATTAGTAAAAACGAAAAAAAAAAAAAAAAAAAAGTGGAATTGAAACAAGAGAAAAATATGAGTTATCCGAATTGGAAGTAAGCAGTATCTATTTAATTTTTAAAAAATTCTTACAAAATCATCAATTTAAAGGAATTACAATGAAATGTTCCTTTTATTTAGAAAAAAAATAATTAGCTTAAATTAATAATCCTGATTTAAAAAAATAGCTGAACAACTTATTTAATATGGAAAGTCGAATGAACATTTTTTTTTTTCAATCTAAAAAATAATAATAATAATAATAATAATTGGATCATTTTTTTAAAAATTTTCGTTTGAGCAATATTTAAAAAATAAAATAAAATTGTAATATTCAATTATTTATTTTCATAAAAATGAATATGATTATAAATTCGTTTTCACATGTATTAATTTTTCTTCCTTTTTTTTTTTTTTCCTTTTTCTACCTTTCCCGTCAAGTGGCATATTTTATCTCCTTCCCTAAATAATTTTAATAGGATAGTACATATCTACTGGATATCTGTCTATTCATCCTACGCTGAGCACTGAATATGTTCAAAATGAATTTTAGGCTGTATCATTGATCTTAGCGTTACCGAATTTGGAAGGCATTTATTTTTTGAACCGTTGATATGTTTTGACATGAAATTTTTCTAAATTTTAAAAATATATGTTTTTTTCAATAAAAAAATAAATAAAATCTGTTATCTCAAATTTAAACTTATCATGTGACTATTTTTTATCACGATTATATGATTATATTAATGCGATTATATATTTTATGATTATATTAATGCGCACGCGTCAACCTTTAATTTTTTTTTTTTTCCCCTTTCGAGATTGACCAGAGATTCCAAACTTTTCAGCCAGTCAAGAAAAAATTGAAAATGAAAATTATCATTCATACTTAATTCATTTCCTACTCGATTTCGAGCTTCAAAACAACATTATGTTCTCACAAAAAGGAATGTCACGTTTGGAAGGTGAATAACGAACGTTTCCATCGAAATGCGATTTCCAAGTGATAAACTATTTAACATCAAATTTTAAAACACATTAATTTATTGAAATAAAAAAAAAACAATAGTTTTGTAAACAAAAATTGTTATTTTCTAATTTTTGAGATCAGAAAAAATTTTCATAATGGATTAATTTTAGAATAGGAGTCAAATCCTTCAATGTTTCCCATTTAAGAGTGAATGAAGTGACATTTCCCCATTGGGGGAAAGCGAAATGCTTTTATCAGAACGAATTGAATGAATTTTTCAAATATATAAAAGTTATTGAATGCGAATGCTTTTTTAAAAACATAATTTAAAAATAAAGTATTTAATTTCTTCCAAATAAAAAGTACAATTTTACCAAAACAACAGCTTTGAAGTCATAGTTCCATGTCAATGTTTTAAAAACGCACCTGCTATCAAAGAAGCATAGAATAATGCAATACAGTAAAAGCAGGTGAAAAAATAATTTATTCGCATGTTTTATGACAAATGTTTTTTGTTGTAGTTAATTGAATTTTTTTGTACCCATTTCGAAGATATTAAATGATATGTTTTTATGCGAGGATTAACGCTGTTATTAAGTTGTAAAAATTGGTCCTGTGTTGTTATTTAGTAGTACTATATGCGTAAGACTACTACTGCTTTGTTTCTCTTAAAATATATAAAGGAAAGCAACAACAAAATATGTTACAAAAATTATAACACATCTGCAATTTAACTGAATATTACTTATTCACTTAAAGAAGTAATATCATATTTCGCTTTAGAAGTCCTTTAAAATAATTTTCAATACTACATTTGTTAGACAAAATATTATTTTCTTATAATATAATTATTGCAATTAAATGTTTTTATTTGCTATTAGAAAACATGAAAATTATTAATATCTATAAAATATTAATATCTATAAAATATTAATATCTATAAAATATTAATAATTAGGGTTAATTTGTGCAAAATTGTACTATTCTTCAGTCACTTTTTTCAATTCCTACTATTAGTCCACACTCTCCTTATATTTATTTATTTTTATATCTTGCTCAAATTTTCAATCGTTAGTAAAATGCTTTTTATTCATCTACTCAAATTCAAATACATTTTTAAACATATAGTGGGTGACACTAGATGTTAATAAATTTAAAATATTAATTCATTGAATTAAATTAAATTAATTTTTATTGCTTTAAATAGAGTTTTAACAGTTTGTAAAGTAAACTGAAATCCACAGGCACAACTCAATCAGTGCAATGAAAGGATTTCAGTATTTTTCACATGAAGGTGAAGAATCCGAGTTCAAGATAGTGAAAATTCAATTATTTTTTTATAATTAATAATTTGTTTGATAATTATTTAATAAAAAGTAACTAAAATAAATTTTTTTTCTTCATTACCTAAGTAAGAATTGATTATATATATATATATATATATATATATATATATATTCAAAGTTTGGCGGCACAAAAAGAAAAAGATAAGTTTAAGAGTTATTTACTTACCTATAGCACACTGTGTAATGTATTTTATGGCAATAATTTTGGGTGTAAAACAAAATAATATTGTATGTACCACAAAAACAACAGTACGTTTAGTAAGGGATTTATTGCAAGGCAATG